>CM052260.1:4406997-4879076 GCA_028455795.1 Lasioglossum marginatum | reverse complement strand
CAGCTGCACGTACAATAAAACATTTGGCGTGCAAATGGTCGGGTCGGCTTACGAACCTAGCAACAATGAAGCTACTTTCGAGAAAGCCGTTTTTAACACGTACAAACTGACCCGACCATTTGCACGCCAAATGTTTTATTGTACGTGCAGCTGGCCGCTACATTGTTATGTGAAATAACAGATAAACTCATTTTTTCTTAAATTTTGACTTGGACCACTTTCACAATTGCGGACACAAATAAAATTTTATTCTCGGTAGCCTCTGCAGGAAAATTCTCAAGAGCCGTAAATCTGCTTCTTTACAAAGTAAACTGTTTTATTTGTTGAATAAAAAGAGTTCGTAATGTGCGTCGTCGCAATTCAGTTACCTAGGATTAAAATAAATTTCCTGAACAGTCGACGTGTGTCGTGGCTCGACGAAATTATAAGACCTTTTCAGAACGAATGTACGCTACTTAAACATTTTCTCGAGTTTTTATCTCGCGATTCCGGGATTCAATTGTGACTCTGCGTCACCTTTGAACTTCCCGGCTTTCTTGTGTCGATATTGCATATTTATGTCTGTCCGCTCGATAAACGGGAATCAATGATAGAAACAACCAAGAATTCTCATTTTCGTGGTGTCATTCATATATCCCGCGGTGCTTCCGATAGATATTTAGAGCGTTTCCTTCGCGATTCAATTCGATCCGGCAACCGATGAATTATTTTACGTTATACGTAAAAATACGATAAAATACGCCGAGCGTACTTTATCTCGCCATAACGTTCTCCGGTGTGTCGTGGCCCGTCCGACGGAATGGAAATAAGCGCATCGAAATTTCCCGCTCTCCAGTAAATAAAAATAGATCACTGTGTTTTACGATCATTCCCGGAGGATGATCGTTCCCGACGACGCGACAGTCGCGCGAACGATTGCTTCACCGGCGAACGTGTCGAATTATCTAATAGAAATATTTCTTTTCCCACGGGACCGACTCTGTTCCATTACGATTCGAAGTGCGGAAAGTTCGTGCCCGATTCCTCGTATTTTAATACGAGATCGATCGCGAACTTTTTCACTGACCTAACAGTTAGGATTTGTTTGCAGTAGTCGGGTCGTGCAGCCATTTTGATGTACTCTGCATTAAGAAATCGCTTCCAACGATCATCCTTGTGGATCTCATTACACTAACAGGTTGAACAGTGCGCGAGAGTTTGAAAGTAATTAATAGGCTGCTAGTCCGAAATACATAGTTCGATAGAATTTTATATAATTTTTATTTCTGTTGAATTCCACAGGGACATTACACTTGCAGTGACTCAACTAAAAAAATTATCGTTTTTAAAATTAAACTCAACCAAAACTAGAATTATCGAACAATATACTAGTTATAAAAATAGTAAGAATAGTGGAAGGTGATCCTTATTTTGCACTGATCAAAAATCCACAAGACTAGTAATATACTAAAATTACAGAGCCACCAAGTTTCAGTTTTATCCTAACGCGATATTTAATTTAGAAACCGCGAATGCAATATCGCGTACGTCGCGTATATGAAAATGCGAAAAATATTGGAACACAAAAGAGGCTGTAACTCGAAAATAGGGCCGTGTCGGACACAGGTACGTGCATAAACTTTTCTTGCTGTTTTCGCGTACTGAATTCATCCCCGCACGCTGCGGAACTCCCTCGATGAATAGCATCGTGTATATCTGCGCACATTCGAAACGAGCATACTAAAATCCAGTTACTTCTTCGTTCTACCAATGACTGAACTTTTCTGAAAGCATTCTCATCTATTAATTCTACGGACTAATTGAGCCGGTGCCGGGGAAAGCGCGCGAAAATTCAAAATCGATCCGAAAATATTAGGAACCGGGTCAGAGCTGCTCTAAAAGCTCTGGGAATGGACAACGGTATTCTACGATGGAGAAAGAACGACAGGCGAAATGTTTGTGCTCGTCGTAACCCTCGTGCACGTCACACCTCTGTTTCCCTTCGCCCTCAACCCCGGACTATACTTTACAGCAAATTAGGCGCGCCGCGTGCCGCGGCCTGCAGCCACGAAATCGTTCGCGTTAACCAATATACACACATACTCTCGGTTACGTCTTCCGCGAGGATTCTATGCGGAACGGTGTTCAATTTCCCGAAGATGTTGAGTGCCCGACAAACACCCGGCGAAACTCCGCGGGATCGGACGCTTTTTCTAATTGGAAAAGGGGAACTCTGTGTCAAACTATTAGGTCTGGCGAAATCAATCTTCATCCGGAATGGTGACTTGCTGGCCGAGCTAATCCACCTTTCGTGAAACACGTCGAGCTGCAGACGATGTTAACATTGTGCACTTTAAGCGAGCTTCATTTTGTAATTTTTCTATCGAGTTACTTCGTTTTGGATTTATGGAGATAGATCGCCGCGATGCGCGTTCGCTCGAGACGATTACTTAGCGAAACTATGACAACGTCTTATCTCCAGCGTGACTGGTGCGTGAAGGATACACTTTGACTACCGAGACGGCGAAGCAATTTATTGAATAAATGTTTCCGGGAGGATTTTTACAAGGATTTTTACGTACTATTTTTAGTATACGCTTTTTCTGAGGATACTGGAGAGGATATGAGAACTTGAGGGATCTGGATGTGATTCACAGCAAATCAAGTGATCTCTAAGTATAAGAACACGTCTCCGAATCTTATCTTCAGCGTGGCAGGTACGTGAATTTTCTCTAAGAATATTGGAGAGCATATGATATGAGAACTTGAGGAATCTGGATGTGATTCACAGCGAACCAAGTGATCCCTAAATACAAGAACAAGTCTCCGAATCTTCAAGTAGGAACGACCAAGAAAATTGAACAAAATATAGACAGAAAAATAGTTCTTCAACACGTTAAATTTCATCCGAGAATCACCAGATAAAGGTACGCAAGACAATTAGAAATGATCAGAAACGTCCAGGTAGAAAATGGACAAGAGGACCGCGAATTATTAAGGAACATATTGCAAGAATGTTGAAGTGAAAAGACATACAAGACCGCCAAAAGTGATTAAAAATACGTAGATCGACCAGCTAAAATTCCCACAAGAAGCTCCAATGACTTCCAAGAACTTTTCAGAAAAACATACAGCAAGACCGGAAGCAAACAAGAGCCGGATATTGTCTCGAACGTGTTTGCGATCACTGCAGGTAGAATAAAGTGGCGAAATACGTGTCACTCACCGTGGTCATCTCGAGGATGGGGTAATCGGAGTTGGACGAAGCACGCGGACCCGGCGTCAAGTCCTCCGTTGTCTTTTCCGGTGGATGAGAGAGTGTAGCAGGTGTGGAGTTGGTAACCAGTTGGTCAGCGTCCGAATGAAGAAGAGTGGTAGTCACGAGTCACGAGTTTAGCGGATTCGAGCGGTTTGGCGGGTTCTTTTCACGATTCTGTCTCGTCCGACGAAGAGAGAGGGGGTTGGTTTGGTACCGCGGGAGCCTCTGAGTTTGGAGGTCAGAGGGCGAGTGATTGGTGGAGCTTGCGCGAGCCACATTTATACTGCAACCACTCGCCCCTCTTCGACGACGTTCTTCTGTGCCACCAAGAGGCCCCCCTCTGTACCCGCCCGTACCCGTTGTACCCACCACTGACGTGTTCCTCCTCCACGTTGTTAACGGCCGCCCCGTGTATGTTCTACACCCTTTCCCTCACTCTCTCTCTCTCTCACACTCTCTCTCCGTTTCTCTCTTTCTCTCTGTGTTTCTCTTTCCATCACTCCCCGTTACGTCATTGGAGCGAGTCTCCAGCCCGGAACGATGATATCATAGAAACCACGTCGATGGAACCGCGACGACCAAGAAAAACTGCTTTCGGCAGCCCCTTACGTAGATTCATGAATGAAATTTTCGTGAATGGAGCCACGCCACCAGCCTGTAGCCCGGTTCGACCATCCCACGAACACTTTCTCCCGCTTGCTTTTACTATCGAACGATCGACGATTTTTCTACCAGCCCCGAAGTGCGTCACCGATTGTCCGCTTATCCACCATCTCGCTGCATGCTGCTCGAATCTCCAGGACTCGTAACAGGAGGGTGACGGTGAGTTCTGTTTGATTGTATTGGATTTCTGCTCGTCCAGAGACTTCGTAGCTTCTGACTTCATACTTGAACCCTTCGGCATCGTAAAAATCCAACCATGACAGAAAATAGAATGAAGCAAGGATATGAATTGAATTTGAAAAATTGGGTTGGAATAGTTGCGAGCACTGGTGTCTAGAATTGACCTGGGCCAATCAATCTTGGGACCCAGCAAACTAAATTCTTCGCCATTCTTCATCAAGCCCACTACTGATTCAACACTGAATTAGTACAAATACAAGTTTACTGAAATTACAGAAATGCCTTCGTAGGAAGTTGTTGATAAAAGTTTCAGTACAAATCAATGAGCAATGACTGGACTGCGGATTTTTATGCATTTATGAAGAAATTGGCTGGGTGAAATATGAAACAGTGAAAGTTTAGAGAAATCTAAGAATATTGTTATATTTTCAATGTAAACGATCTATTAAGGGATGGAGCGAATTTTTATTAGGTTGGAAGGAAAGTTCTGTCGTATTTGAAATAAGCAGGTGAGTCATTGAGAAACAGGAATTGACAGGTGTTGTTACAAATAATGGAAATTATATCGTTGAATAATGTTAAACATATATTTTTATTTTGCTTATTTTTATAATTTATATTATTTAAAGATCCGCAGTCTAGTAATTACAGGTGAACGGCGAACCGAACGATTCGTGTGAAAAATCAACGATCCCATTTTACTCCGAAAAAGTCAAGCACATCGTTCACCGGAGAATTGTGACCAGACACCCTCGAGAGCCTAGTATAATTATAGTGATTGCACGTGTGCAATGTTGTCGCTCGTTAACTCTCATTACAGAAATATTGATTTTTTGGAAACTTTATCTCTATCCGCGGATTTCATGCGATAAACTTTCCTCCCACGATTGTTATGATGTTTATGTGCTCGAGTATGAATGTGCACATATATTCGTATACTCGCAGATGAGAATACCCTATATCAGCTACTTTATTGACTTGCACATTATTCGCAATATCAATCGTGACGTCATTCAGGCTCCTCCATCAACGAGCTCTCTGGATTTCTAATCAGAAAAAGATACATCGGTTTACAATATTTTTCCCAGACTGAATAATGCGATACCATTCCCTGAGGTTGTTGAGGCTCTTCCATCAACGCGTCCTTTCAATTTCTAAACACGAAAAGCTGCGATATTGTCATCAACAATACATCTACCATCACCGGTCAAAATGACCGGTTCCAGATTTTTTATTTTACGATTATTGATATAATAAAAATAATTTCATAAGAAATGATTGTATAGATATCTTTAGTGGAGCACATATTACAATAGGAGCTGCACAAAGTCTAAATGAAATCAATCTTGTCATTTTTATAAGGGAACATGTATCAGTTACTTTTAAGGCTCGGTAGGGACTCGTTTCTAGGATTGCAAGGATGCGGGTTGCGCCTTCTAATTTCCCGATAATGCAAAGATCGGGTTTTTCAGTAATCAAAAGCGCTAGATAAAAGATCAATCTAGGCCGCAGTCGCGTTAAAATTCCTATTTTTACGTTTACGAGGCAAAATTTGCATTATTCGGCAGCATATAGCGGTCGCAGCTTTATGAAAATAGCTTTATGCTTCCGAATAATGCAAATTACGTCTCATAAACGTAAAAATAGGAAATTTGGGGGCGACTGCGGTCTAGATCTTTCATCTAGCGCGTTTGACTACTGAAAACCCCCATCTCTGCATTATCGAGAAACGAGAAGCTAATGAGAACCTAAAACTTTATTTCAACAAGCACAGCCTTCATTTTTTCAAATTTTTGCGTACGATGTTACAAATGTGAATAAACGATCGTTCAATTATATCGGCAGCTGTTCTCCATTACAACTCCGGTCTCTCCAGTTTCCTGTTCTGGAACGAACAACAATGATCGCCGGTACGCGACGTCAGGAATTTTTCCATAACATTTCGAGCCAGCTTATCCTGTCGCATCCACCGTCGCTGATGGATTGATGTTACAGCGTATAGTTTTCAACCGAATTAAAAGGACAACGTGTGCGCTCGAGTAGCGTCGCAGTTCGCGAATTCTCGTTGCCGATGATTGAAGGGAAAAGTTGCGAGTGTGAGAGCATAGTTTGACATCGGGAAGATAGTCTTCGGGGCACAATGCGTGTCGCCGAGCGTCGCAGGAATGCTCGTTGTTGTAAATGATTACGCCTGCGAGTCCTGCCCACCAGGATAATGTTCGTCCTACACGGAACATCCGCGAACGTCCCTTATTTTGCATCTACAAGCGAAACATCTTCAAAAAATTATTCTGCGACGAATTTCTTGGGAACAATCCCTCATTTTAGACTGCGTCTTTGATGCGTTTACGACAACAATGAGTAGACGCAATTCAAAGGGGTAAACAGATTGAAGGAATTTAATTAGAATTTATTCAGGGTATTCAAATTGTAAAAGAATGGAACTTCTGTTTGATATTAAGAATAATTACAAAAATAAATTCGAAGAACATGGAACTCTGAACAGGTTGGTTCCAAATGCAACAGTAAATATTGTTCTGTGAGGTGTAGAATATAATTTTACAATGAATCGACATTTAGGGGACCACTCTGCGAAGTATCCTTTCACCAGAACCATAAATATTTCGCACCGAAACTGTATCAGAAAGATAGTGCTCCGCTTTTACAGATGGAGAAGAGAGGAAATATTGAGAAGGTTACTTGAGTAATCTTTGGGAACGGCTGCGATTGATTTTCAGAGCATTCGTACGTACTCCAAGCATTGTGTTTCGGTGTATTAAGATCGTTTCGGATTCGCTTGAGTGAAAGAGACCTTCTCCTACTTTATTTTCCTCCCTTGCATTCCACCATCTCGCGGCTTCCATCCATCATCTATTAATCTAGCCGACAGGAATACATTATTTTGCTTGTTATAGAATTGACTCATCAATATCTTTAGAGATACCTAGAAACGTTCGATTTTACTTCGACATTGGAGCACGCTAATAAATGGTGTCCCAATTTTGAAACCGTGATCATAATTGATAAGTTCTATGATAAACAGGTTGCTCGATTTTTATTGCCGTGTAAATCTATCTTGCCTAGTTCGTTTCTCTAGGACGGCTTCGTTACGTTCAATTATCTAGCTATCCCAATTTTTGCGCAGTATAATAACGATAATAGCAACAACGTCTTTACTACACCAGATAAAGAAAAGATGTACAGAATACCTGACCTGAATAGAACAAATAAAACAATGTTAAGAAGGTAATGAAATAGAAACACGCCTAGATAAACGCCTCTGCAGAGGAACAAGGTCTAAACAATGATAAATTCCGCTGCCTGGAAGTCCGTGCCTAAAGGTGCGTGTCCATCTGAGAGTAAAACTATCGCTTATTGAGAGTGCTAGCGGAAACTCATTTTAGTCCAGCATTTTCTCTTTTTTCTTATTAAACACATTGCATCCATTCTGTTCACGAGTATTCTTATAATCATCGAAATTCATCTGCGAGCTACACGCATGAAATTCAAATGGCCACATACCTCAGAGGACTTTCCGAGGGATGACTCCCGCGTCAATCTCCGAGAGCAAAAAATTTCTGAAGAACTTTCAAACGGACACGTACCTTTACATTAAACAAAACCGTTTGCAAGTTCTCACCGTGAAGGAATTTCTCTCGCAGCTTTTACAAGAGATAGCCACAGTTTGTTGTCGCTACCAGTGTCGATCCGATCGAGACTTATTCGCAGCTGATAACACGCGCATCGCATTGATATCAGCATCGAGGAATGCACTCGAGAAATTACCGGCGATGGTTAACGAACGTAAGAATTACAGCAGTGAGACTTTTTTTTCAGAAATAATTAACCCACAACGCGCGCGCGTAGACCTCATTAAAACCGACAGGCAAGACTTGGCAGGTAGGTGTCTGTGTAATGCGAAAAAGCAGTCGTTCGCTTCGTCTTGGCATCTTTTCTATGAATAATACGGAAAATCCTCGTTTTCCTTCGGTTCTACCTTTAATTTTCACGTGCAGCGTAAATCGCATTGTTTGACACGATCCCTGCAACGGAACGTCGCCGAGGTGCGGTATTAACCTACATATTATGTTGCAGGTCCGTGGGATGCTGATTTCGTGCATTTGCATTGATCGAAGAAGGATCGACCGGTGGATAGAAAGGAATGTAATTCTTGAATTATCAAAATGATCAATTTTAAAATACGGGTAAGTAAGGGAGCTTACCCAATCGTAACACGCCGATTTTATTGAATATCTCCCAAACTGTTAGGCCTAAACGAAAATGTCAAAATCCAGTTTGTGCGTCTTTGAATGACGAGTCTTTTAGTGTAAACTTATTTTTAAAGAAATAACTTTTGTTTCCGAAATTTTTCTACAATAAAACATTACAATTTTTTCATGAGCATATTTTTTAAAAATAAGTTTGGTCTAAAAGATTCGTCATTCCAAGACGTACGAACTGGATTTTGAAATTTTCATTTAGGCCTAATAGTTGCGGAGATATTTAATAAAACGGATTTATCACCTCAACTTTGAGAGTTATTTTCACCTCCTTAACATATTCATGACATTCGTCGGCAGCTATAAAAAAATATAGCTGTGAAATATTTTGTTGATTTCTATATAACCTCCCTTGTTAGATCCCAAACTAGAAAAATAATGTTTCGAGACATAATCTCGTGTAACTTCCTTTCTGGATAAAGGGAAACTTCACGAGAAAAGGAACCGAATTTATTTGCACACCTAACAGATCCTCTCGTTTCGTTCATTTACGCGCGGTATCCGGGGCGATGAAAACATAACGACCTTTCTTATTCTGCTCGGCCACGGAAAAAATAACAGAACCGTACGAAGAAAGGGTAACGACCATCGCAGTCGGCGGCAATTAATTTCCAATTAGAGCTCCGATGCGATCGGGAAGGTGAGAAAACAGAAACGCGACAGAACGCAAGAAATCGAGAAGAAAGGGAGCGCGCGACGTCGCGCCGTGAAGGTAAGGACGACAGACGTCGCGGCGCCTCCGCGACCAAGGATTCGCGTAATTCGGCATTTATCACCACTATGTGACACGCGAAACCGATTACGTCGGGAGAGAAATTGCTCCGAGTCGTTACCCTCTTCCCACGAAACCAATTTCGGCATTTGCTCCTCTTAAATTAATAAACCCGCTACCGAAAAATCTATAGAAATAGGTCAAGTGCGATCACTATACCAGCTGGTTTCGAATCGAGGGGTCTCAAGGCACTTCGGTGAACGAGAAACGAGAAACAACTTTACTATTTTACTCGCCATTTCTACTTTTTATGCAGACCACCGAGATCGCCAACGATTCGACGCGCTTCCGGAAGCCGTAACGAAAGCCATAAGCGGATGAAGAGCGGATTGATTAGCACGTCCGTTACATTATTTCGTTGTAAGTCGTTATTAGACTGCGGATTTTTATGTTGAAATTGGATAAAATATATTAGGTTGTCCCAAAAGTTCGTTTCGTTCTCGATTAATGTGCTAAGTGCAAATTCAGAGTAGTTTTTACGAAAACCAATGGCATGGTTAAGAAAGGAGAAGCTCAAGGAATAATAAAATATTAACGAACAGAAGATTGTGTTGTTTGTGTATGCTGATGTTATATAACAATATGGAATGTGCACGTAGTGAAAGAAACTTTTAGGACAAGCTAATAAAATAGTAAATAATTAAAAATTCGAAGAACGTTGTTAAGTTGTTTCGAATGTATCAGAATTATTAAGGGAAATCTTCTCAGAATCGGTGTAGAACATTTTCATTTTACATTCATTACACATGCTCGGAGAATTTCTAATTTTTCTGCGACAATATTTTCGTTCGTATTTCACAAGAAGATACGTAGCATTTCCTTTCGGTTTCCGTTCGCAGAAAATCGCGTGACGCCGAATAAGATCGTCTACTGTTCCTGACTACTGTCAACCGTGTCCACTTATTGCGAACACAGAAGATACCACGGTATTATCTCTTGTTGATCGATCTCGCTGAAATCCGTGTAATCGAAACACGTATTTATCGAGGGTAACGCCAGTAGATACAGCTGATAATGAACAGACGCGCGAGTTAAACGGTGCCGGCGCGGCGGGTCAAGCTAATTCCCTCGGACTGCTCAAGAGCGAAAAATGTTATCCTTGAGAAGATATCAACTCGCTTTTTCGATTGCTTCTTGCCTGACGGTCACTTTCTTGTCTTTGCTACCGAATGCCGTGCGCTCCGATAGGATTAACAGTCTACATATTTCGAAATCGATTGGGAGATGGACCAATATCACGATGTTACAAAGTTACAGGGAAATCAGATTGAGTTTTGTCGTTTTGATTGGGGTAACCGGTGGTTGTTAATTGCGAGACGGTGGAGAAGTTAGCCACGGTCAGTTCTCGTTTCTGATACAATGCTGTACCATTATGTTATCTCACAATAATATTATCGAATGAAATGTGAAGTAAAGATTGTTTTCGTTGACCAAGTCAACTCTATTAAAATCCCCTTACATTTCCCTTTGTGTTCTTCCCTTCTATATTGTTTGCTGAAAAATTGAATGGCGCGGAAACGGTGTTACGAAAACAGTCTATAGTTCCCGGAATATGCGACTCGATGAAACGGAGCTTTTTACGCAGCCAATTTGCTCGAGGGTCCGCAAGTCAGAGCTAAATGTGAACCTGTGAATTTTCCTCGATCACAGTTTCTTAGCGAGCTTCGTTGGATCTCTCAGTTTTCGATGTCCAGACGGTTGTTTATTCGAGAGGAAAGGGGTGGTGGATGACGCAAAATCCTACGAAGATAAAAAGAAGAGGAGGGTGTTCAGTTTTCCGGCGTGTGTAGGATAGGAGCGGAATTTTTCCTGGCGCCTACTGGTACACAACCGGACACGTAAATTTCGCGATTACGAGGTATCGGGTGCGAATCGATTGGAAAAAATCGCACGGCTATTATCCGCGTAATGATTTCACGGTGAGCGAGATAATAAAAAAATGAGGCGGAATGTGACGCCGTCGATTTCGAGGGAAATTATACGCTGCCATTAACCGAGCGATTCTTCTCCCGAAGATCTATGAATGTCAGACAAGATTATGGGCGCCAGCAACCTACGCACTCTCCAACCTCTCCCTTTTAATCCCCGACTCCTTCTCCCTTCCTATCTCTCTCCTCGATCGGGAGGAGTACGAACAAAAAAAGAACAAGAATATTGTATTGCATTTCGTCCATCCCCACCGAGCGCGGCCATTTCTCGAAAAATCTCGAGCGAAATACGAGACTGTATATTCGGTGGAAGCAGAACTGGCTGCCAGCAAAACGAACAGGACACCGTTGAAACGGACTGACGTATTAAAAAGTTCATTCGGTTTGTTACCGCGGCCGCTCGTCGACGAACACCCCGAGCAGTTTCAGCGACTCGCTGCACACCCGAGAAACGCATTAATGCCTGTTACCTTCGCTACTTTATCATAGATCCATTTAGGTTCGAAAGAAAAGTCAAAATCACGCAGGGAAATTGATACCCGAGAAGATTCCACGCTTTATTCCGAATCGATTTTTCGAGGCACTTAGGTCTTAAAAGAAACACGGAAGCCAATACGTCAACTCGGATAACATTGACCCGATTTTACGGGGATTCGTCGAGTGAATTTTACAATGTGTTCCCGTGGGAATTTTGGAACGTTTCAGAGCTCGAATTGAAGCTGAAACATCGTACTTTACGATGAGTATAGTTAAGTCTGAAAAAAAATTCGATATCGCATTGAAAAATCGTGAAATCCTTATCGATGTCTATGAGAAGAATGATTGCATTTTGAGGGGTTGAGAAAAATCGGTTTTGGAATGTGGTTGCGTGGGAATTTTTGAAGTTTCGAGAGCTCAAATTAAAGCTAGAGGATTGCTGGGACCATACGAGAAACATTTTGAAAAGTTCATTCGGTTTGCTGGCGTGGCTGGTCGTCAACGAGCACCCCGAGCAGTTTCAGCGACTCGGCGCGTACCCGAGAAGCGCATTAATGCCAGTTTATCTACGGACGGAGCTGAACAAACTTGTGTTACATGCACGGCACGGTTGACAATCACAGTGTTCCCTCTTTTAACAACTCGTGGGTTTCACTACATCGCTCCTGCAGGACCACGTAAATTGGGCGATACGTCGTCAACACTTCAGCTGTTGCTTCACTTGAAATTTTTTATGAACTTGACGTATACTCCTGTCCATTAGTCACAGGACCTATATTATGAAATAAAAATTTTACTTACTAATTTTTTCGAATGTAGAGGAGTATCCTACATTTTCCAAATTTTAATTGTTATTCTTATATTTTCCAATTTTCAATTTGGCTTGTAGAGCTGTCCACAATCATCCCACACACAATTTCTCAATCTCTTTTCCCAACACTTATTCAATTAGTAAAATGTAGATATTTTACTTTGCATTCAAATATTATCGTGTAATAGCTACATCTAATCAAAATAAAACAATTAAATCAAGCTAGAAGCTTGTATTCTTTAATTACCATTTTGTTGGAGATCAGTAATGAAACTAAAATTGACCATTCACAATGTACGGCACCGAATAGTCTCACCACTATAATACAAAAATTCATTTTTGAATCTGGTCAAACAATTCTGACGAAGCACTGAGCATTCGCAAACACGTTTCTGTTTTCTGAACTTTTCTTTCGCTACAGCAATTTGTCTCAAGAGCAGACTCGAAGTTTTCAATGTTTAGTCTCGAAGAACTTCGTCATGTATCATTTTTATATCGACTGCAAGCATTACAGAAGCGTTATGACTGTCCGATACTTTGCCAAAAGTTGTGTTCGTAGGAGAAATGATTACATTAGTTTTCCGCCGAAGGAAAAACATGTATTGCCAAGGGTGGATTTTTTCAGCTAATCCCGCTGGACCCCGTTGGATCCCGTTGGACCACTAATCACGTTAATCTGCTGGTCGTGATTGGACAGAAAAGTTGGATAATGCAATGAATGGAAAAGCGTAGGACTCTGAATAGAAGAGAGGAACGAGACGAATATGGCGAGGCGGATGACGCCAGGATGTTACGAAGTCGGATTTTAGCGTGTCTGCGGAGAAACCATTATCGTACCGTTTGTGGGAAATATATTTCCATAAATTTCTCACTGATTCGACGGTGCGATGTGTAAGGGTGTTTCTCGATCGAGTTACGATTGCGCAAACAATCTTTTTATCAAGATATTCCTGTAAATAGAGGGCAGGTGGAAGCCAACGAAGGACTATCAGAACGTAGGTAACTGATCGAAATAAATTGAAGAAGCTTCAAAAGTTTCAGTCCTAGTTCTGATCTGCTCTCAGAGTACGACGAAGATTGCAGATGTTGTGCAACTGTTAATGACAATGAAACCACGTTTACTGATAAAATTACACGCGTCGTAGATCGTCGATGAATAAAACGTCGAAGATCTTCGGCGAGAAGATCGTTCAATACCGCGTTATTACGGACGGCGATCGTTAAAAGCGTGGGAGATGTGAAGAACGAGTCCTTTGGCCGAGATTCAAATAGAATTTGTTGTTTTCTAGTAACTATATCGTTCAAAGCTCCGTTGCGATGATGACGCAAGATTAGCAAACCTCAACAGAGTAATCTGTAATGAGGACATTATTTATCACTGCGCATTATCGACATGCTTTAAAAGTTACTCTGTATCTGGAGGACTATTAGCCATTTTCACTAAAAAATTAAGTAATGAGGGTGCTCGACAACATTGTCGACAAAAGGAATTCTTATAATCGTTGAACAAGCAGAGATAATAAATTTATCGGTGCATTGTGTTCAATAAATTACTGCGTGCGAATATTCAAGGTTTAAAAGTTACTCTGTACCTCGAGTTCTGTTGCCTATTTTTACTAAAAAATTAGATGGCACGACGGACAAGGAGATGCTTGGCAAAAGGAATTGTTATAAACATTAAGCAGCTAAAAATAATAATTTGTATTCAATAAATTAGTGCATGCGAATATTCATGGTTTAAAAGTTATTCTCTATCCCGAGTACTATTGGCCACTTCTACTAAAAAATTAGGTGGTCAGATAGCCAGGGGTGTGCTTGTCGACATCGTTGGCAAAAGGAATTATTATACAGCCAACATTGAACAGCCAGAAATGATAAATTTATCAATAATTGTCACGGCGATCGATGTCGATCGATATTAGATCGAGTCGCGCCAGAGCTTAATTGGTTTATGAATTATAAACGATCAAAAGTGTTAAAAATTACAACTGCGATTTTTATCACTTTTCTAATTCGTAAACCAATTAACCAATTTCAATGAAATTTTCAGAATGTATATAATTTATACGAGTTCACAAAACACATCTTTTAAATTTTCGTTATTGGCCCAGCTAAAAAACTTGTAAAAATCAATTTTTACTATTGCTTTTTAAAATTCCGATCAAATTCATTTATTCAAAATATTTATTAAACGTCGTTTGTTCCATTCATAAAAAAGTTATTCTGATTTAAAGTGTGTATGATATGTTATATGCGTATCTGTACGCTAAATTATATGCGTAACTGTACATTGTCGATAATAAAGGAACCTGTGTGCATCTCGTGCGCAGTCTGGTAGCGACATCCAACGTCGATTGAACGAACTCGCTATTGAAACGATCGCGATGCATCCGTATATCCAGAAACTATGGAAAGGGACACGAACAGAAGAGCGAGAGAAGTAGAACGAAGAATTTGATGGATACGGAAGGACGGTAGATACAGTTGGACAGAGAAGCTACATCGACACCGAGCGAGAGAGTAAAATAAAAGAACAGTTGAAGTTGAAGCAGGAACAACTGTACCAGGGGCTCGCTCGCCACAGTTACAGCAAAATATTTGATGCGGTATCGTATTAATCGCAGTTAACGTTTCACGGTGAATATTTCAATTCTTTCTGATGTCCACGAACCCCACGGATCCCGCTTTAACATTACACTCGTTTCACGAAAATAGCGTCGATGTTTCGGGCACATGTCACAAATATGTCGTACACCATTGATGTTGTGATGCATGGATGAAGTGGTTATCTATTTTTGCAAATACAAAGCTTCGAACGAATAACTCGATCGTCTCTGAGAAAATCATGTAAAATCTGTTAATTGTTGGTGTTCCAAACTCAAACGAGTGTTGTCACAACAACTGTAATCGAAGATAACGGCCGTGTACACAATACTACAAAATCACTTCGTCTTCGCAAAAAGCACAGTTCTTTAAATTTATATATAACAGATATCAGAATTTCAAGTTCTGAACTGTGATAAAAATACAGTTACAGCACAAATAGGAGCTTTTATACGTTGATCGATAGATACCGAATTCTAACGGAAGTTTATTTTGTTTTCTAGACGAAGGCAAAAGAAATTTTCGCGACATTGTATTTTATTCGTGTTTATTCATTGGAAATTTTGTTGTAGATGCCTAACATCAAATTACAAAGCTCCGATGGAGAGGTGTTCGAAGTAGATGTTGATATTGCAAAATGCTCAGTCACTATAAAGACCATGTTGGAGGACCTTGGCATGGACGACGAAGAGGAAGAAGTTGTTCCTTTGCCAAATGTTAACTCTGCGATTCTCAAGAAAGTGTTGCAGTGGGCAAGCTACCACAAGGACGACCCACCACCTCACGAGGATGAGGAAACCAAAGAAAAACGCACAGACGATATCAGCTCTTGGGACGCAGACTTTTTGAAGGTGAATGTCTTGGGAGCGCTGTATTTGTTAGGTCATCCCATAAATAATATCATTACTTTCTACTCGTTTCTAGGATTGCAAGGATGCAGGATGCGCATTCTCATTTCTCAATAATGCAACGATGGGGTTTTTCAGTAGCCAAAAGCGCTAGATGAAAGATCAATCTAAGCAGCAGTCGCCCTAAATTTCCTATATTTACAAGGCGTAATTTGCCTATTATAATTTGCCTATATATATATTTTGCTATTTTCATAAAGCTGAGACAGCTACACGCCTCATAAACGTAACAATAGGACTTTTGAGGACGACTGCGGCCTAGATTGATCTTGAAAAACCCCATCTTTGCATTATCGAGAAACGAGAGGCTACCCCCATTTTAGTTTACCCCCAATCTGTATCCATTTTCAGCGATACAGTACATTTTTAATCATCTATGCGTCGATCGTCGCTTTGCATTGTCTTAAAAACAAATCTGTTCGCAGGTCGACCAGGGAACTCTGTTCGAATTAATTTTGGCTGCTAATTACCTTGACATTAAAGGGCTTCTAGATGTAACATGCAAAACAGTCGCCAACATGATAAAGGGGAAAACACCGGACGAAATTCGAAAAAACGTTCAATATTAAGAATGATTTCAGTGCAACAGAGGAGGAGCAAGTGCGCAAAGAGAATGAATGGTGCGAAGAGAAGTAGATCAACATTCGAGAGCATTAAACATCTTGTTTGACTACAGAATTCCGTCTTAATACTCGACAAAATTTTTGAGCCGATGCACCGATTGTATTATTCGAAGAGAAGTTTTTCTTAATGGTTATTCAACTCTTGATTAATACACCAAATAGTCGTTAATTAATGTCGAAAAAATTTTGGCCGATGTGTATATGGTTTATTTATCTCGAATCTTTGTAAAACGTATAATAATACTACTTACTATCTATGTATAGTGAACGTTATATGGACATAAATTAATCTTGCTGTACCATTGTTACATTTACTTAGCATCATAAATCTGCAGAATGTTTAGTATTATAGACTCGCAAAAAAATATCTCGTCTATTTAGATTATAAGGCCGATTACTTTTCTTGGTGATTACGTTTCCAATTTATCGAACACGTTCGTAGTACGAACTTCGTACAAATGTATGTTTTAAACGAAATTGTACACAATAGTCATATTAAACTATAACGAAAATTTCAGTTTCATTTATGAACATTTCTCTATGTTACCATCTCTATGTTAATAAATTCGTAAGTTAACATTTCGATATACCAAGTACTATATTGTTGCTTTGCTGAAATGAAAAGCGTGATAACATTTCTAAAATAAATAATTGTTCATGTAATCTAAACTGAGAGTTTATTCCCGCGCATATTCGGTTCACGGTCAATCTCGAACGTAAATAATGGATTCTTTTTCATAAAGAAATTGACATTTTTCAATTCATTAAGTGGGAAAATATAACTCCGCATAACGGATAAATTTTACATCCAGGTTTATTGAATAAATGATAACGAACGTGAAATGAAAATGTTCGAACATAACCTTCGTTACAGCCGTAGAGTGTAGTAAATGTTGCGTAGATGATAAGCATTGAAACAGTTCCCGATTCCAATAAAAATATAAATGGAAAAGAAAAAGAATAGCTTGTTTTCAAAAGAACCTTGAATCTCGTAATATTCGGCAATGGCTAATCACGAAGCAAACGGTGAATAAATCGATTGAACCAGTAGAATTACAGTATAGTGACAACGTTGACCTTTGACTTTGATGAGCAATCATTTCAGATGCTGTTCAGGAAAATGATTCTCTTGGTTGCAACGCGCCATCGAATATAATAAGAAAATTGCACGATATTTGCAACTGGAGTGAAATTGAAAATGTAGCGATAGAATATCATGATTTAGACAATACAGTTTACATAAATTAT
Organism: Lasioglossum marginatum; assembly: GCA_028455795.1. Classification (NCBI taxonomy): domain Eukaryota; kingdom Metazoa; phylum Arthropoda; class Insecta; order Hymenoptera; family Halictidae; genus Lasioglossum; species Lasioglossum marginatum. Next base: position 4,861,344 of record CM052260.1, on the reverse strand, counting down.
AAAGAACTTCTTGCTGCGAAAACTGTGCTCTCCGATTTCTTACAATGCATAAAAGCCTTCGAATTTTTCGCTATACATTCCGATGTTCCTGAATATTGCGTGGTTTCCCTAATTCTTGGGTAAGGGACTCGACCCTAAGTAAATGAATTCGACGAGAAAAACATTCATCAATTGAATTTCTTGTAGGATTTCATCTAGCAGACACAGTTTTGTAAACATACCGTCCAACGCGACAGAATTCGCAAAGTTGAAGGAAACATTGCACATACGCTACTTATTTTGCAAAGACGTAACTGAAGGAGACATCGTAAAGCAATTTACGATTCATAATGAACGTATTTACTTGATAAAATTCGAGGATATTCAAAAAGAAGATAAACCGTTCAACAGAGGAGGCCATTATGCATACGCTATTACTACGTCTGGTTCAACTGGTGAACCAAAAGTTGTTAAAGTGACTCATGCTTCCATAATTCCTAATGTTCTAGACCTGAGCGCGAGGTTCGACATCCGGAAACACGATAAAATTGCTCAATTTACAAGTTTCACGTTCGACCCGAGCATTATTGAAATTTTTCTGGCTCTCTCGTCTGCTGGGACATTGTTTATGGCCTCGAGGGGCCTAAAAAATAACATTAATAGGTGAATATTATTAATAAATATACAGGAATTAACGATTTAAAAAATTAGTTGAGAAATTGCATGAAAATTTTTTCGTATCATTTCCTGTTTACCGTACCCGCAGAATATTTCGATCTACTTTTTATAATTTTTATTTCCATAAAAATTCTTTATTTTCAGACTCTTGGAAGAAGCTCATTCGAATAACATTTCTGTACTGCAAACGACTCCGTCGGTCTTTCTGCACAACTGGACGACTGAAAGATTAAGATCCACTATTCTAAGCGATGACACTTGCCTCAGAGTTCTTCTTTTAGGTGGAGAACCGTTCCCTAAATTAGCTTCACTTCTTGAAGCGAAACATCCTCGTAATCATACGAGAATATATAATATTTATGGCATCACCGAGGTGTCCTGTTGGGCTAGTATTAACGAAGTTGCGATTGCAAATGAGGAAACTGAGACACAGTGCTTGGGCCAAGCACTGTCACAAACTCTGCTGCAAGTTAGAAATGAAAGAGGAGAAGTAGTAACAAATGGCACGGGCTCACTTTACATAGGTAGTTTCTATGTATATTATTTTTTGGTAATAATAAAGATATTCGTGTACTATCTATTGCTAACTTTTAATGTTTGCATGTATTAGGCAGTGGCAGCAGAATTTGCGTGATAGACAACGAGAATATTCAAGACTTGGAACTACCAGTATTTCGTGAGAGCGGTGACACTGTCTCTGTAAGCATACTATTAAACATAATTAAATCGTCATCGACTAAAATTAATTCTATTCTAGATCGATGGAGAGGGTAGAATATTTTACGAACGAAGAAACAACAGCATAATTAAACGATTCGGGAACAAGATCAATCTAGCAGATCTCGAAAAATTTGCATTGCAAGTGGATTTCGTTAAAAATTGCTATGCGTTATGGGATGAGAACTATCATAAGTTGTATCTATGCGTGTCTACTAAAGAAAAAATGACAAATTATAGCGACACGAATGTCGTCATGATGGAACGTTTAAAAAAATTGCAATCCTTGTACAGACCAGATAGAATTTTCTTCATGGATCATTTCGAGTTCACCGCAAGCGGAAAAATCTCTATAAAATTTTTAAAGAGATACATAGAAGAACAAGCGGGTAATACTGCTGTTAATGTAGATATCGAAAATGCCGAACAAATTTTTAAGTCTATTTGGGAGAGCAGGTTAAAATGTGGGAACAGTGGATTTGTAAAATTAGGTGGCGAGTCTATAACGGCGTTGCAAATATCGAATACAATGTCCAAAGAAGTGAACAGGGAGTTTCCTGAATTAATTGGCATGCTTCTAAATGATGCTACCATTGATGAATGTCTCAACTATATCAAAGGAATTCTACTGAGCAATCCCAGTAATTCGACAGACAATTTATTTCACTATTTTTCTGACGACAATCAAACAGTGCCTTTAGTTCATACTGCAATTGAAAATGAGGAGTCATCAAACAATGCAGAAGATCATGAATCCATGATCACGGAGAGCCAAGTTTGTACATATCAATGGCATAAATGCAGAGGGAAATTAAATACTAGCATTGCAATTAAACATGAAACATCTAAAACACGATGCAATGCAGTGTCGGAAATTAAAATATTAAAGACGTGTGATTTACGCAAGTGCATAGACGCGTCGCCAACTGTCTTCCATTACTCGAAGCAAGTATAAATTAAAGCAGTGATGCTAGATACACATGGAGATTCAATTTGTTAATTATCCGATATTTCATTTAGTGGAAAGACCTATGCAACGGTTGGCTCACATTCCGGATTGATAAGCACAATTCTGTTGGAAGAAGAAAGCTGCTTCCCTGCATTTGTGGTGCAACTGCCTAACAGAATTGAAGCATCAGTTTTAATTCTGGATCATTTTAGGGGTATAGTAGGTAAGTTATTGTAATTAACACTAAGTTTACGAGACGCATTCTAATATTCTTAATTTATTAAACTTAGTGTTAATCAATTTATCAATTGACTTTTAATTCCTCGATCCGCAGGATGCCACGATGGGAACGTGTATTGTTTAGACTTGAAAACGGGAGAAGTTTTTTGGAAACACCAGACGGGAGATGTCGTAAAGTGTTCAGCAATATTTTGTGAGGAACGGAAAAATTTATTTGTTGGTTCTTACGACTGTTTTATATACTGTCTTTCTGCAAAGGTACAGAAATCAATTTTCTTTGAATTGTATTTTCGAAAGTAGACTAAAAGGATATTGATTTAGGATGGATCCGAAATTTGGAAAGAAAAGATTGGAAATGGGAGCGTCAATGCCTCCGGTTGTTTACACTTACCATCGAATAGCGTGTTGTTCGGGGCTTTAGACGGTTCTTGCGTGGCACTGGGACAGTCATCGGGAGAAGTGATTTGGAAACACAAATTAACAGATCCGATCTTTGTCTCGCCAGTAACGTTAAAAACCGGGCTTGCCTTATTTTGTTCTGTAACAGGAACGTTGATATGTTTTGACATCAAAGGCAATGCTAAGGTAACGCTGTGTTAAAAGATCATTAACAAGACAAGACCGCCAGTTTAGAAATTCAAAAAATATTTATTATAATTATATATCATAATTTTTAGAATTTACGAACTGGAGATCTTGCCTTGTAGAACAAAAATATTCCAATTTAATTTTCTTTCACAACTGTTAGATGTGGCAGCACAAGATAAACGGCAATGTGTTCTCGTACATAGTGAAGCACGATGATGTGTTCACGGGACACGAGAATATTATTCTGGCTAGTCAGAACAATAATGTGTACTGTCTGGAGTCCTCAAATGCAAAGTTCGAGACCGAGCCCACTGTGAAATATGCATTGCATCTGGAGTCATCGGTTTTTGCTACTCCCTGGTGCGAGGGTAACATTTTGTTCGTGGCGTGCACAGACGGCACTCTGTACATTTATAATTTTGTAACAAAAAGACTGACAAAAACTGAGAGGCTTCCCGGCGAGGTGTTCTCGTCGCCCGTCGTTGTCGATGACACAGTGGTTGTTGGGTGCCGGGATAATAATATTTACGTACTGAAACTTGCGGACGGCTGAGCGTGTCCTCTTCGATAGGAATACAAACCATTGAAATTAATACAATACCGTTTATTTTTTTTCTGACGACCGTCACATTACAGTTACGTGAGTAACGCTTTAGGTAAGGTAAAGGCGGGACACGTGGCCCTACCTCCAATGGATTCGCACGTGACACGAATCCGCGGTGCGCTTATAGTTTTTCCAAGCAAGAATGCAAGCGAATTAAAAGTTCTGAGGAACAGCCAATCACTTGGTAACAAAACATCCACGCATACATTTAATGCACACGCATATAGCGGTCCTAAAAACAATGTGCATGCCGTGTATAGTTGTCCTCTATCGATCCGCCTCCTCTCACGAGGAGCATCATCCAAACGTTAATCACCGATTTTAACACTAAAAATTGACTATTATACCTTATGAAAATAACGAGAACATGTCTATCTCCAAATTTTTATAATATATACCTGAAGAAATAAAATTGTTGAATAATCTCAATAATTGTAATAAATAAAACTTTGTACATTTATTTCGCGGCCAACAATATTTCGGAAATTTGAAAAAATATCTTAAGCAGTCACACTACTTATATTTTATATCATTAGCCCTTTATTATTTATGCTAATATATTTATCGAATGCAGATTAATAGATCAAATTTTAGACGCATGGGATAAGAATAATAATAAACAATATTCAGAGAATGGCGTTAGAGAGGAATATATGGGCCATTTAATAAATATTGCAAATAATATCATTAACCAACATAAGAAGAGCGTAAACTTAGATAAATTTCTGAAGGCTAATTTATCACGTAAGTGTCTTAACAAATGGAAAAACCTTGTGAATACGAATTTAGCAAAAATTAACGAGACTCATCAAACACTTCTGAGTGGCAAAGCTCAATTATCCTGCGAAAATCCAGATGGGTACAGTTCTTATCCTCAAGAAGTCGAGCAACTTTACAACTACGTGGGCCAACATATGACACTGCAGCTTATCGAAAACTTTGGCTTCAAGAATAGCGAATTTAATTGTAGCGATTACAAATTTCAAGACAAGGTTGACCAATTAACAACGTTGGCCTTTACTGTCAGCGAAGATTACGAAGAGAAAGAAGACATGTTCAACAAGATATGCGAGGAGAAACAAAAAATTGGTTTAGAAGACTGTCGCGCGGGAGCAGAAGGCGATGAAGGCGAGCTTACTTTTCAAACTGTTGTAGAGAAACAAGCTTGGACAGGGAAACAGCATTGTAACGATTCAAATTCGTTCGACGAAGATGACGAAGCTTGGGATTCAACTGAATCGTTATCTACCGGTAATACACTTCCTGAAGTGAATCCATGGTCATACACTGCAACTTATAATAAATATTAATTAAAAAATTATTTACTACTGTGACGCAGCCTGTGATTTTTCACAAATTTTTCATTCACCACATTATTCTTTATAAAATTCCAGGTGTTGAGTTTGAGAGATAATTTCTTCTTTCAAATCTGGATATATTTTCAAATATGCGAAGTTTCAGCGATTGGCGTTTGAGTGATGTTCCTGGTTTGTCGATAATGATCATAAATACTGGACAAGGGAATAGTCTGGCCCTCAAGCTCACATAAAATAACAAACGTTTCAACGACTCCACCTTCTCTATCCCATTCTTCTAATATCTGAGAACGAGAAAGAATATACATATATATCTATTTAATTTATATATTTATATGCTTGGCCGCTCTTTCGATTATTTCTTCCCTCCTAATATTTCAATATAGATTCTCTCCTGTAATTATCCCCAGTTACAGGCAACTTCGCGAGAGATTCGGTATATGCTTGTCTGTTCTTTCGGTTTGCATTCCTGTGAAATGCGTGTGTCTCGAGTCTGAAACGATACCGGAACTAAATGTGCAGGAGAGTGTGATATAGTTATTCTACGACTAAACGCGCTATCTCGACGTTTGCGTGCAGATTTTACCGGTTTTGTTAATTAATAATTCGTCTCTTGTACCATAACGTTTTACAACAATTTCGATGAACAGTTTTATCTATGCTCTTTCGATCGACAATCGAAACACGATATATCGTGTGTATATCGGTGAAGTGGTGGCGATCGTGTTACGTTTACTCTACGAAACGCACTGGTGGTTGGTAAATGCATGGAGAATACACGAGTCGTCCTGTAACATTTATTTCGTTCCCCGTTCAGAATGTATCGAAAAATACTCAAATCACAAACGGTACAAGTTCCATTATCAACCCTTTTTGTTCGGAATATGTCGTGTCTCCGTGTATTCCAGATGGAAGAAAAAAGGAAAAGAGAAAAAGAAGAAAAAGAAAACGGTGTAATGTAAGGATAGCATGTAGAATGGTATTTAGATAAACTTGAAAAGGTAAATGTTCGAAATATTCCGTTCTGCCCTTAGTAGTAGTTTCTCCGCGAAAGAGAATCTAGAATTATTAGGCGTGAGTCCTATCGGCAGATCGTATCTGCCTCGAGACTCGATTAAACACCGACGCGGTCAGTCGATTACGCATTAAATTACGTTGCTCACTCTTGTTTCGTTTCATTTTTTTTCTTTCTTTCATTAAATTCAGGATGAACTAGTTTTCGAGTAATGACCAGCAGCGATTAGCTGTCGCACGGTTACTGGTCCTCGTCGCCTAGGTCTTGTTTCACTTTCTTGAAGTCGAATTCCTCGCCGGTGGCCCGCTTGAATATGTCGAGAACGTCTAAACAGGTCGTCTCGAAGTGCGTTGTCGCGTCGTAGGTCGTCGATATGAAGATCTGACTGTTCAAACCGTCGTCGGTCGGTTCCATGTAGTCGGATACTGATATGAACTTTTGCCTGATAGGGCCGAGCAAGTCCAGGCCCGGCTTGATCTCGGCCTCCGGATTCTTCGTTTCGACCGTGGTCGACACCATGGCTATGAACCACCCTTTCGCAGCTACTTGATGAGTATGCGACACTAGGGACACGTAGATGTCCGAATTACGATTGACCTGCGGGACAAACAAATGTTCTGTAATGTCCCGTTGCATTCCGGTAGCCAGTCTTTCCTTCACTACTACTATAACATCGAGTCAGACAATGAAGTACTCTCCGTGCCTCACAAGTTGTCTCCTGGCAGGAATTCAAAAGGAATGCGGCAGCAAGCCGTCCGATTGGATCATTCCACTCGCACTTTCGGTTCTAGCCGAATTATTAGCCAACTTGTGAGGCACAGACAGTACTTTATAAACGTCAAAGAAGTTCTAATCATTGTAATCGTAAAATAAATCGTAGCGCAATGGGTTAAAAAAGAAAGAATAAAATGGGAGTGGTCATTGCTTTTGGTAAAGAGAAAATTAGCCAACATAGAAATAGCAAATTCGCGTACTTGTTTCTGAGGAATAATGATTTGCGTCGACAGAGCGTCTCCTGTGCTCGGTATGGGGTGGTCTAAGAGGCAAATGCATCTTATGACCTGACCCACTTTCTTCACGCGATCAGGTACGTACGTAGGATCACAAAAGACCTGTTTGCACTGAGCTACCTCGTCTCCGGAACGTACACCGACGACCTATAAAAGAAAAATCGATAATCAACGGTCAATTTCGCTGTACATGTTGTTGTTGGCTTGTAAACATCTTGTCCCGCGGATGCTCACCTTTCCGTCTTTGACAACGATTTCGTCGATCGGCTTGTCCAGCATGTACGTTCCACCGTAAATGGCGCTAAGTCGGGCGAAGCCTTGAGGAAGCTCGCCCAGACCGTACATGGGGTACAGATACGGTGATTTTCCATAACGCGCTAAACTATCGCTGTACAATTTAATTCTTCTTATAGTAGTAATTGCACGTTGGCCTATATATTCGTCGTCCCTGAAACCGCCAGACGTCCCATTAGCAAAACGAAACGAAGACATTAGAGTACATCATCTCGAAATGGAAGACGATCTCGACGACCGGTTACCTATAAAGTGCTAGCGCGTGACCAGTGAAGTCCTGAGTATTTTTGTCGAGGTTGAACTTATTGTACAGCGCGCTCATGTTATTGCTGAACGGGTCGAAGCCATCCCAACTGTCAGGCTTGTCCTCCTGCATGTTCTGCACCCACATCAGGAAGCTGCGGAACCGCCTTTTTTCGAAGAGACCCATCAGGTCGCTGGACAGCGCCTCCTGCTGGTCGATCGGCACCTTCGAGATCTTCCCGGACTTGTAAACATACGACCCCTCCACGCATTTGAACTCCAGATAACGTGTCACGCCTGTATGTATCAGTAGCTTTACGAGCAACCCGTTCGCCATCAGGAACTTGGGAATTAAATCGACGTTCCAGTCGCGGCCACGACCGTAGCTCTCATCCGGCGGCGGAGCCTTGAATTTCCTAGATAACACAATAAAACGAAAATGAACGATAACAGTTTCCGGCTGCCGCACCCGTCTATGCAATTTATGCACCACCATTTATAATATGCCAATCTGTCATTACTCCAACACCTGACCTTTCGAGAAACGTTTAATCTTCGCGCAATTATAGAATATTTCATCTCTGCGATGATAATAAACAACTACGGTGGGTGCACAAAGTATTCGTACACCTTTTAAAAAGGAATAACTTCTTCAAAATTGGACCCGACAGCTCGAGTGTTTTTTGAAACGTGAGAAGGGTTAGTTTACTAGCTAATGTATAAATAATTTTTAAATTTTTTACCTCTGCCGGTAATGAAAATGTAGAAGGCGCCTTTGGTAGATCTAAGTAAGTTATGTACATGTACAAAGCTTTATCGAAATCAATCAAGGTGATTATGAAAGATAATTGATTGAAAATAGCAAAAACCGTAAGAATCTGGATTCAAAGATTTTTTCATCTTATAATGCCCATAGCTTTTTTATGCGTGAACCGATTTCAATGAAACTTTATACATGCATATAACTTGCTTAGATTTGCAAAATGCATGTTTGAAATTTTCATTACAGGCAGAGATAAAAAATTTAAAAATCTTTGTACACCCACTGTACGTCTATTTTCATGGAGAAATCAAGTTTGAGAAAATTTCTGTATTTAGAAATACCATAATTGCAGCGTAATATGAGATTAAAAAATCGCTTTTCTTAATCAAATTGTATGGGGCAGTTGAGAACCGTTGCTCCATCGTACGATTCCCCTATCGCGACAACGCCGGAGGCACAACGAAGTAATCCTATCGCAAAAATTTTTATCAGAAAGTGGACTGGTCTGGATACAGATTTGTTAGCAAATCGAAATGTGAGCGTACATCGGGTTTCAGTCTGTTAGATATTTACATCGCGCGAGACGGAGGGAGAGAAAGGGAGGGAGATTCTCATCGATTTCCATCGACCGAACCGTTTAATCGGATAAAAATATTCCGTCAAAAATTTACAGAAACACGGACGCGCATCTTCGTGCACGGTAGCGTGAAGACAAAATTGCATTTCGCTGTGTAATTGTACAAATTTGATTATTCATCGTTCCAGTAGGTATCCGAGTTTTCCCTTTACTTTCACGTTGTTTTCGAACGGTCGTTGCATCGAATTATACGGCGAGTGCAACGTAGCCGAGGCAATGGTTGCGACGGGCGGATTAGTTTAGATGTGTGTTACAATTTATTGAGTACAACCGGACCCTCGGCGATAGTCTCTCTCTTCCCGATGAGCCAGAAGTGTAATCACGCGGATGCGTTATCGCATTAATTTTTCATCACGCTAGATTACACAGCGAACGGAATATGTATTTCTTTGTCCTTCTTTCTCTCCTCTTTATCAAATTTCGGCTGGGTTTAACCGTCTGCTAATTAATCTGTTGAATCTGTAAAAGGAGACGACCTTTCGAATTATTTTCAAGAAATGAAAATTACATTCTCAGAAACGTTGAAACGACGGAAGTGTATAAAATGCCTAATCCCAGAATCTACCCAGATACGCGAACATATGTTCGATTCTATGGATCGAGGATGGCGTACAAGTAACGGTGCGCCGGCCACTCTGTTACTTAATATTTTCTCTTCGTAGCTCTTGAAGCGTGAACCAGCGTGATTGTAAGTCCCGCTATACGTCATAGTTTGACGTATAGGACGATAAAACTCGCCGGGGATCGAAAAAGAAAAGTGTTCTTATCCGCGTCGATGGGAGGCGGCGAACCAATAATTTTGTTTGCCCGACGATTCGACGGTCCGATGAATTAGTATCCCATTGCAGAGAGAGAGAGAGAGAACATCGCTGGAGTGGGAGGGCCGAGTCACCGTCGAGCGTAGAAAAAGTTTTTTCGAAGAGAAAACAATGCGGCGTTCTTTCCGCTGTGCAGAGGAGAACGGTACTTACAGCCGCCGATTTTGCCACGTTCGATCGGGCGCGAGCCGTTTCTTTGCCGAACGTTAGCTGTGGTTTCAACACGGTTGTTCCACGTAAATAAAACCGTGTTCCGCGAAGTCTGCGTTCTAAGGCGCAATAAACAACGATGTAAAATTCCTCGAGGAACATTATTCCCGAGGCCCTAAAATTCGTATAGGGAACCTCCAAATTCTCGACTGAAATACTTTTAATCAGATAGAGATAGAATTGTTTCAGCCTCGAAATAGGCAAAGGCGGTTGGGTCAAAGGGTGGTGCAGGTCCACTGGGATTTCGGGGATTGTCAATCAATATCCCGCGAATGTTGCAAGCTTTGCGGAATCCGAGGTCTCGAGACGCGGGAGGTCCGCGGAGTTCTCTAGAAACAAATCGGTTTGGCGAAAATTGGGATTCGACGTGGAATGGCTTGTGGTTGACGGGGCGGGCCCCTCCCCCCGGGATCGTATCGAGTGGCATTCTAGCCAACCTTGTGGAATTGTTTGGAGAAAGGGATGGGATGGGACGGGATGCAGCCGCACGGCAACGACGCATTATCGCGAGTGACGGTATACGTCACGGTTCGTCTCACGGACACGCTCGACGGAGAAACTCGGCCGCAGGCGAGCGACGCGCGATCCTGTGCCCCCCGCGAGAGAGAAAAGGCGGCCGAGTCGGGAAAAAATCAATATTTAAGACGAGCCATCGCATCGTGCGTGGACGAGGATAATCAGCGGGCTGGCACGCCGGCGGATCTCGTTGCGATCCGGCCCTAAAAGCGATCTTGGTCGCGACGCGTCACGCGGCGATTTTTGGCGACACTTACGCGAACAAATCCTCCAGCGGTGTAATGGAGGCGGACTCGCCGCCGTAGTACTTGTTGCGGTCGACGTGGAGCACCTTCTTCCCGCTGACCGACAGCATACCGGAGAGTATGCACTCCTTGAGCCCGGTGCCCAGCACGATCGCGTCGTATTCTTCATTCATGTCGCCGGATCGAGGAAACGAACCACACAATCACTGAACCAACCGAACGCACGCGAAACTAGCCGCGAACCCACCAGTCCCTTCCTCCTTCCTGCCTTCTCTCGACTCTGTATCGTCGAGCACACGGAATCCGAACGAAAACGATCGAGCACACAGGGCCACGCGACTGCCAACTCGCACGACTATTATGCCGGAACGGAAGACCTCGTTCTCTCGCTGGCTACCGATGACGGAGCTGCCGATGAAACGATAGTGGTGCTGCTACCGCTGGTGGAGCTACTGCCGCATTCGACTCTCCCTAGGCACCTCGCGATTCCCCACCAGTTCAAATGTCGATCGTCGTCGGGATCTACGTCTCACACGTCACGACAGATTTCTTCAGCTTCAAAGTACATCGTATTATCCGATCTTTTTATACACGATGAATAACGTTAGAGTCATTCTTACCTTGTATATCATTTCTCGATGAATTTCTTTATCAATACCAGTAGAACAGGAGGATTGATGTAGAGCGTAAAGATGTCCTTTGAAGTTCGTTGTAATAAAACATTTTTTCGGTCTAGTAATAATGACATTTTTAGCAGGACATTGAGCAGAGTGTAACGCTAGATAAAAACCGGAAGAAATAGTGGAGTAAGAATATACGAAACAAAACAACGGGAATGTATACCTGATAAATGAATGTGGTAATGAATTGTTGATTATCATGGTTAAGGGACAGGTTCAACTCTCTGTTATGAGAAATACGAATCCATTCTTTGCGCGTTTGTTTGTTGGATTGAATTGACTGTAATTACGTTCATAATTACAGTCATAATCGCAGGATGACATTTGAAAATTGAGAAACGCGATGTCTAGGGACTTTTCGTTGATGCTGTTGGACAGGGTTCAATGGCACGGAGTAACACACTAGATGCGAAGCTTATGTCGAAATTTTTTATATCCGTTTTTCTAAATTGGATAAATGTGCCTGTAATTATGAAAGTGGTTTATCACCTGCTATCATATACATATTTCTTGTTTCGAGATGTTTAAAGGAAAAGGATATTAACGCTAAATTAATTCCATATAATGTTGAAATAACAAGCATTATCTGACGGTTCGTTCTTGACAATATCGTAAAAATTACATTGAATTAATTTAGTTAAAAATAATGTTAGATTATTTAGACCATTTTCATAATTATAGGCACAAATATGATTCTCAAAGTTCACGTGACGTTGCTGCATCTGTAAGAAGAACGAAGAAGAGGCTGCACGAGAGAAATACAATGTGACACAAGCACAATATTAAGTAAATATACACAATTTAATTAATTTAAAATTATATAACTGTGCGTGACTGTACGTAACTGAATATTCACAATACGAATTCAAAATTTATTTTACTAATTATAGTGGATACACTTATGCGCGCATGCGCATTCGATATACGCAGTACAGTTTCTCTCGATAAATTAAAATCGTTTCTTCAGGACAATACAAGACGAATATTAAGAATTAAAAAATTACTAACGACTAAAGTAACCAGTTATGTAGAAGTGGAATGCGAGTAACTGAAGGTTGAATTGCCATGAAGGATCATCGGTTAAATTTTTTACATGTCTCTTTTGGAGCATCCAGTATACAATGCAAGGTCGCAGGCGCATGCGCGCCGCGGCTGGTGCGCGAAAAGCGCGGCAGTTTCGCCTCTGCGGAATGTTCCGCGTCCATGGAATAGAATGGCGCCGACAGATGGTGTGCGTGTTGTTTCTCGCGGCGACGGTTGGTGGTCCGGCCGATACGAATTGTCAGTACGTGCACGGCGATAAGCTGACACGGTTTGGAGTCGCGGGTTGCAGTTGGTCGTCGTGCGAATGTACAAAAGGAGCCTCGCGCGGGCTCCTCGAAGCGACATTACGCTTCGTGCGGATCCGATCGCGTCGGGTATCCGTAACGTGCCGCGATAATGTGCGGTGGCAAGACCAGTTTCCCGGGAGGAATGCACTGAGTGGACACTCGAGAGCGAGCGGCCGTGCGCTCCGTTATTTTCCCTGTCAAAGGGAGACACGCGAAAGTTACCGGTGAGATTCTTCGTGTTCAACTCCGCGCACACGTACACCTACATAGATACACACAGGCGGCTCGTGGGGAAAACCACTGCTCTCGCGTACGATTGTCCGAGAGGGGTGAGCGCATCTGAGACGCTCTTCAGAGTTCGAAGACACCGTGGGGGATAACACCGCCACCCCTCGTGCCTCCTCGACCATTACCAAGGCCACGTGGACCACGTTGGGAGCCTGGACAAAATGTGAGTACCCTTTTTTCATCCGTCTCTATCACGTCCGTAATATTGCGAAACGAAAGATTCTTTATCCCCGTAAAAAAAAGAGGAAACCACCTTGCATAATCTCTCCGTATTTAACCGCGTTGTATGCTCAACTTCGGACTTACGCATCTGCCATTTGAATATAGCGTAGCTCTCCTTATAATTAGAGAATTTATACGTTACGTTTCACGCACGTTTTATTCGAATTTCTTCGAAATTTTTAATCGAAATGGAAAATAAGGGCTTCTTTATCGACGTAGAGTGGGAGAAAAGTAATTTATGGGGTTGAAAGCGTGCTGGCTGCTTTCGATGGGGGGACTAAAAGCTTCTTTACCGACATGGAAGGAAAAGAAGTAATTTGCAGGGTCAAACGTCGGCGCGTTTAACCCGTTTAATCAAGGAAGGCAAGTTGGACGTTCGCGTTCGCTCGAAACGACTGGCAAGATTCTAGATTCTGTTATCTACATATATAATTGCCAGTTCCTCTGTTCTCTGTAACGGTAAAAAAATCTTGAAACACGGAAGGCATAGAAAAGGGATGCTCCAATATTTTTTTTATCTGGGAAATCCTTCAGGATCAAGTGCTAAGAATAAATCAGCGGCATACCTCCAGAAATAAGCCAGCCGTTGATTTTTCAACGGGAATTATGCTAGTTTATTATACAAATTTGATGGGTAATTCTTGTGCTTCTCTGTTTCCGATTTGTACTGCAATTTAACGCTTCCGCGAGTGCTCGCAATTGAAAACTCCCCCGGTCAACAGGTTAGCGGTAAAATGTCGAGCACGTTAAAATCGAGATTAAAATCCGAACGTGCAACGGGGCTAGGCCACGAAGATTAAGTTGATTGATATCGCGGAACACGCAGAGGGGTGTCGCATTATTTATGCGTCGAAATTGAGTCGCCGAGTTCCGTGGCTCGAATGTTATTTCTTGGGGACGTTGGTAGCGAGCAATTTAATTTCTCATTTTTATTTCGCTCGCTCCACAATCTTGAATAGTTAAAATATAAACTTGAATTCTTTGAGACGCGATATGAATTATTGTCACTAGATATATCATCATTTTGCGAAATCTGGCTCCGCTCTTATTTGTTATGGCGTAGTCGTATCGCGAGCAACACGTTGATTATCTCGAGCTGGTATGTCTCCCCCGTGCAAGCGCCTGACTCGGCGACGATTACACTTTGTTCCATGCACGGTGAATCAGATGCAAATTGAAATCTCATCAGGAATGAAGGAGTTGCCACGGGCCTATCGTTTCTTTTTCGCTTGGCACCGTTTGTATCGAATGGCGAACGTGGAACATTTACCGTACCCCCGTGTCGTGGAATTCTGATTGATCTTCGACGTTTTTATTCAACGTGCACGTACCAACTTCTGTTTTACGAATATATTCATGTATTCAAACGAGAACGCAGGACGTGTCCGAGCAGGATTCCGACTTGCCAATAACGTCGCTGGAAAGGAACAACGAATTTCTATCGAGTCGATTCTGTTCGAAATCTTTCTCACAAGTCTGTCTCGATATTACAAGGCAAAGGGTAACTCTTATTGAATTCTCTGTGTTGAACATTTTCTTATAGACATTCCACGAGACGTTCGCTAAACGTTCTTCCTTCTTCGGGCTATCTCGTTACCGTTTCGCTACACAGTTCCACGCTTCCGCATTTAAATGAGACTTTCTCGTCATAATTAAGAGCCAGTCGTGAATAGCTCACTCTCGGAATACCCCTCGTTTCAAGAAAGTGCCATGTCTAACACAACATTTTCACAAATCACATAAAGCCAAGACACCGGCTCTCAACTGGAACCACTTTGTATTTGAGAAGTTATTTCATAATTTCGAAGAGTCCGTTTCTATTGCCAAGACGGCATCTCTACTGTTTTGCATTTCATCTAATCAAGAATTCCACAAGAATACACACTTTCTCGAACGAAGCGTATTTTTATTATATTTCTGTACAAGTTGTGTATTCTTCCGATCCCCGGATTCACCGATCCGATTTTTGCGCTCGATCGGACTCGCAGCTTTCGTGTCCGAGGGGGTCGAAGGTTACCGGCCCGGAATGGGTGGTGGTTTTGTGTCTCGTTTTGTAGGACTGTTTCCTCGAGAACGATGGTCGCTTTGGTCTCGGTCCGCGACCATGAAACCGGTTACGTTCGCCGCAATCGCCGCGATCGAGAGTCTCGTAGAGACTCTCCTAGACTTCGGAGCACACGGGAAGAGGAAAGATACTTGCGGAAAAATAGAAACGGGGTCTCGGAGAGCGAGGCTGTGTCTCTGTTCCCTGTGTTCGTTGTCCAGAAGGCCGTTCGACAGAGGCTCTGTTCGTTAAATTGCATAAGCATAACGAGCGAGACGCGTATCGAGTAGTGCTTCGACGCGAGTCAAGTTCACGCGGCACGCGATGCATCCACGCTAAAGCGCTTCGAACTTGAACTTTTCCTTCTGCTGGGAAAATACTCGGCCGAGTCCCACATTACCTGGCTCGAACAACACCGGTATCAATTTCATCGCTGGATACATGTCGGAGCGAAAGGAGCCTAATTTCGACGTCTGGATCGAATCACTACGTATCTTGTGAGAGGAGAATACTTTCGGTGGTCTTAGCAGACTGAGGATTTTATGCATTTCATCCCCCGGCGGTGAACCATTCACTGCTTTGTTCATCAATTTTTCAAAAGATATTTTTGGAGGTTCTTCTTGTAAGCGCGTTAATTTTTATAATTAATTTACTACAAACTGACTGTGTCGAGACGGATGACCCATAGGGTTAATAGAGTACATACCCGCTTGCATTAATTAGGGAGCAAGACGTGAACTTTGCACCGAGTAAATTATTGTTTGTAGTAGTTTATTATATATGTTAACAAACAGAAGACAATACCCCGCTGACTGTAAACCGAGCACAACACGTACATATAATAAAAAGTTTTTATGAAAAGCTGTACGAGTCGTTGAAACGAGAAAACCGGTGTCGGTCAATGAAAGATTGCTGCAGCGTGACACAAACGAGCTTTCCAGTGTAGCTTTTCGGAAAAGCACAGAACTAAGAATAGATGATGACTCTTGGCACAATCAAATATTCCCGCGCATTCGGGTCAAGCCGATAGAACAAGCAGACCTTAGAATCGAGTTTCCCTCTTGCTCTTGAAATTTTTAAGACCGTTCGTCACGTTATCGGCGTACGCCGAGCGATTGATAGGAGTTCGTAATGTCAGTTCGAGCGGAATGATTGCACTAGCCGTGTTCCGTGCGGTAATGGCTCGTTATCGCTCCCGAGGAGCCAACCCTGCCGATTAGGGCCGTCGATATTCGCACGACCCACTTCCGTCCCTCAGCCTTGTTACCCTTGATATTGTCCGTTTACATTAGAACTCGGGATTCACGTCGACCCGATGACTGTTATCGATCACCAACGGAATCCTCTGACAGACCCGCGTCTACACGTGACCTGCGAAAGCTTTTCGCGACTCGTGATTTATTTCGCGATTTATTTCGCGATTGGACATCCCATCCGGTTGATAAAGAATCAGCATCTATGGGAATCCCTATTCTCAGATTTTTCTGTTACCTCAGCGGTCCCTAGATATTTTCTAGACTATACATCATCATTTTGATGTGGGGGTGCTGAAAAGATTTGCCAGGTGAGGGAGATAGAGACCTGCTGTCCATGAGGACCGTGAGACAATTGTTTTCACATTTTTCTGTTGCCTTAGTAGTCTAGATTTTTTCGTCGGCTCTACACATCATAATTTAGACGTGTGGGTGCTGAAAAGATTTGCCAAGTGATAGGGATAGGGGCCTGCTGTCCATGAACACCCTCAGATAACTGTTTCCACATTTTTCTGTCGCCTTAGCAGTCTCTAGATTTTTTCGTGGGCTCTATGCATCATAATTTAGATGTGTGGGTGAGATTTGGTAGGTGATGGAGATAGAGATCTGCTATCCATGAGGACTCTGAGACAACTGTTTTTCTGTCGTCTTAGCAGTCTCTAGTTTTTTTCGTAGGCTCTATAACATCATCATTTAGACGTGTGGGTGCTGAAAAGATTTTCCAGGTGATGGAGATGGAGCCCTACTGTCCATGAAGACCCTGAGACTACTTTTCCAGGATTAAACTTAACAAGACTAATTCTCACTGTGTACACCTACTGTCATCTTAATTATCATTCTCTCGGATGGTTTATGTCCCGTTCCTCGCGGTGCTCTTTATCTTTATCATCGACTTAACACTTTACTTTCCGGAAGCCTATCAGTCGACCTCTCGACGTCTGCACACAGTATAGAAAAGCTTCTTAACAATCTTTTTTAAATAATAATCCCGAGAGGAACTGTCACGTTCTGTCGTTCGAGAGCACTTGTTGCGTCGCGATTGCAGTTTCCGATCGTATTGCACTGGGATCGAGAAGTCCATTAACAGATTGCTGAATATTCATCGTCGGTGTCCTCCGAATCGAGAAAAATCCATTGAGCTAACCTTTTAATATTACCTTTCGTTTTATATATTTACTGTCGCATCTTTAATATTGAATGGGTGATAAATGGTGGTAAATTGGTGATAAATGCGTTTTACAGTCGTTGTAAGAAACTTAGAGTATTAACCCTAAGTTTCTCACTTGTTCTAGTTTTTTAAAAAATCCAAGAAGTTCTAGAATAATGTGTTGAAGTCCCTATTTTAATATGTAAGTGTTGGCACGTCAAATGTTTAGAACATTAATGAGCAAAAATGAATACTGGAAAGAAAGAAATTGAAGACCGAAACTTCGTTCGGGACATAAACGACCCAGGTTGCAGACGGAGGGTTAATCGATCACGTTGGCGCCGCGCCGCAGCGAACGTTTCCACGCGTTTTCCTCGGAGTTTTTCCGCAGATCGCGTGGATCTGGATTCCTCGCAGCCTACCGAGTCGTGTCCCAACGTCTGTCATCGTCCTAAAGTAAACGCGATTAACGCAATCTTGCCGGTGTCGTCCTCCTTCAACCGATAATATTTGTTCAGCAGATGGTTGCGTTCTACCATCTATAGCTATCAGTGATCGTGTCCGGCGTGTATTCCCGTCGTCGAGGCGATTGTTTGCTCCTGCTTTTCACCTCGTTTCCAGGTGATCGTCGCTTCCCGGACGTATATACACGTCGTACGACCCTCGTCGAACACGTTCCGAGCTCGGCCCGCGACGTTGATTCGGATCGTTTAATCCACTTTGGCCTAATTAGCCCGACAACGCGTTGTTAGTGGCCGGTTGTCCTGCCGAAAACGCGCGCCGATCGATTAACCTGTCGGTTCTAATGGTTTCGGGGTAATTGAACTTCTTCGGCGAATCGTTCGCTCACTCTCTAAAATATTCCGGACTACCTAATTCGTATTCGCGACAAGCTAGATTTCATTTAGAGAAATTAGCAGAAAAATCAAACAATTTTTTGAAATTCCGAAATTATACATATACGATTATTAGACAGCGGATTTTATGCATTTATAACAAAAATGAGTAGATGTGATTTAAATTTTGCATAGAGATCTGCAATGTAAAAATTTTATTTGATTTTCGCACGCGATGCTGGGAAGTAGAAAATTGCAAAAGGAAGAGCGAATGAGATTAATCTTGCTCGAACCGTGCCAAGTCCAACATCATCTCAACCATGTCGAACATCTTTCTTTAATGTTTCTCTAGGGTTTCTTAAGGGTTTCTCTTCCTTCAAGAATTTTCCTTTTGGAGTATAGAGCAAGTTCTTCCTCGAAGAACACGATCAAAGGTTTGTCGAAGACAAAACTTGTGGAATATTCAGCATTATTGACATTCGATTCGAGGCCCTCGATATACGGATTGTAAATGTTTGATAAGAATCGGATAGGAAAGCAATTTTATCAGGTATGCTCGTGGGTGGAATAAAATGTGTACATAACTGCAACATCGCGAATCAAACGTGAAACACGAATAGCGATTGATAGAGAGACAGACAGACACTGATGCTATACCGCAGTGTTCAACCAGTGATCAATGTTAGCACAGGTGCTTCATTATCGTCGCTTATTAATGATAATCGAGGATTATTTGCGATAGAAATATCTACCCTGTTGCGCAATTGTTGAAATCGTGCGATCATAAGTTCTGCTACAATCTTATCAGCCAGCAATTAATGAAACAAATTTTCAGAAGTTTGTCGATAGTTAGAGGGTTATGAGATTTTGTTCGAAAACTATGTCTCACTGGTTGTAATACTTTGGTAAACTCGTGGAATAGGATTCGTTGGACGAAACGGCGATAGTTTGATCCGGTTGGGGCCGCTATTGGATTATTCGGTAACTTGATTAGCGGTTCGCAATATTTTATAAAATTTCCGGAAGCACCGTCGACGCTTTTAATCCACCGGTTTCTGCGATGTCCACTGGTTCGCAAAAACCTTTCTCTCTCTCTCTCTCTCCTCTCTTTCTCTTTCTCTCCTCTCTTTCTCTTTCTCTCTGTTCCCCTCTGCGTCTGTCTGCAATCTTATTAATAGCGTATCTGTGTCGGGCAAGTGCAAGTGCACCCAGGATCGCGGGACCGTTCGGCTGGAAATGCATTATGCGTTGCTTTCCTGCATATCGTGTTCGATGCGTCGCGTCGCTTTCCAACAGTTTCCCTACGAGCCGGTTGACAGCGGCTCTCGAAATTGTTAGTTCGAACCGAAAGTTGTTCGTGTATTATTGGATCGTACAATTTGTTCGATCGAATTATTTTTTCTTTGACTTTGATTCAACTGATTGAAAAGTTGGCTGAAAGCGAGCGATTTTTCGGAGGATTTCAGAGTTTATTGGCAGAACGACGGCCTGCAGAGATCACTGACACTCTCGTTCGAATATTTATACCTGCGTGAAATCCGGGATTCGAACTTGCAATAACAAAGTTCGAATAAGAAATCTTTCAAGATGCTTCTGTTTCGTGTCGAATTGAAACTCTCGCGAATCAAGGAGCTAAAATTCGTACACAGATCATTTTGCCAGCGTTACGAGAGGCCACAAAGTATCCACTCATGGTAAAAATAGTGTTTTCTCACGTTTGTCGAGGTTGTTGTCTCCGCAGAGGTGAAACGCCGATCTCGCCTCGATTTTCTGACGCAAAAGGCGAGGGAAACGCTGCAAAAGAGCGACAGCCGCCGCGTCGCGTCCGCGTGCATCGAAAGTGCATTTCGAGCCTGCGTTCACGCGACGTAAATAATCGTTTTATTTATCGCGTGGAAAATCTGATTAGACATACGATACCGAGGCAACTTGCGAGAATTCTCGCGGGTATCGTTCAAAACACCTTTCGAACGATGCTTTAAAATATTCTAAATTATTGGTCTGTTCGAGTCGTTGTCAATCTACTTCCGCTTCCATGTTTACAGTTCATGCTGATTGTTGCACTTCAAATTTCATTGGTTCTTCCGGTTTCTGTTTCTGTAACGGAGAACCGCGAGGATAGCGAGGAAGAATTTTTCTGTAACGGAGAACCGCGTGGATAGCGAGATGTTAATTTTTAACGCAGACGTGGTCCATAGAAACAAGGTGGAGGCAATCGATCGGGAACCGTTCGATTCAAATAACTGAGTTTGTTCTAGCTCTAGCAGCTTCTTATGATTTCCTCTATTTACACAATTTATATAAACCCTTTGTACTCGAAGCACTTTTAATTCCACAATCGAGACATTTCTTTCAACCTAGACAATTTTCATTCCACGTAATCTTTTTTACATTCTGCACACGAAATGGAAACTGTTTTGAATAATGGCATGCCAATTTTTACTGATACCACCAGAATTACCATTCGCCGAATAACGATTCTTATATTTGATTCTTGAACCGATAGAAACGCGAACAGAGATCTTGCTTTTTTGCTAATTTACGAAGTGAGTGTTTCGATCATTCATGACAAGCCTTGGCGATCCCGACGATTTTTTACCAGCCCACCAATCTCTGCTACGACCTCTGCCCTCCTTTGGTATTCGTTGGCCACCACCTCCTGGCTCCCCCGAACCACCCTAATTTTCTTGGCCGCACCACCCTTGTCAAACTTGGCCATTTTTACTCATCTCTGGCAGCGTTGGTCGTCCTGGCCAGTTTTTTCAGCCTCCCTAACCGCTCCAATTTCCTCGACCAGAGTCGTTCTCTCCTTCAGTCACGTTTCGCCGGCCACCCTGACGGTTCTCCATCATCATCGGCCAGTCTGTGTCTTGCTAGTTGGATCCTTGGACCTGAGGAACCGCGAACTCGAGACTAGTCGATTTGATTTATACTCGAGAAGCGTCAAGCAGCTTCAAGAAGCTGAAACGATCGATTAAGCGTTTTCTTGAAGAATACAATTTCGGAAATGTGTTCCTAAAATAGTGTTTCCGAATCTTCGAAACCGCCGAAGTACTAGCGTTGATTATTTAATATCAGCAAGCTTGTTGGTAATTTCCTGTATGTGCGAATAACAAATATTGGTACAACACATTTGGTCATACACACTTAAATCGAGTCTAAATTGAGCGCTTAATCTTCACGCGCGGAATGCGTCGGATAGGGCAAGTGGGCGTGGCCAGGCCACTCCCACCGTCCCCAGAGGGCCAGGTCGGGCCACGTGAGGCCACGAGGACGATTCTCGCAGTTCTCGAGCTGATTCCGGTGTGTTTTCTGTTCGCAGATGTGCCAGCATGTCCGAAGCCGGGGCGCAGGAAGCAGCGAGCGGGGAGATGGACCGGCAGGCGTCGGTTTACGTGTTCCCGGGTCCGGGTCGTCCTCAATTTGGAAGCAGCTCGCAGGCCCCGACCGGTGGGCCCGTGTCCGAAAGCTCGGCGGCCGTCGGGACAGTCGGGACAGCCGGGACGGTTGCGACCACCTGCAATTTGTTCGGGAGAGGCGACGAGGAGGACACAGCATCATCGGAGACCTCGAGGATCAGGAGGAGGCCCCGGCCGATGACGCATGCAAGGTCTGCCAGCCATGGAGGAGTGCTCGCCGAGAGCCTGACGAGCTCTGGACTCCAGGGATCTTACCTGGGACCCCTTTCTGCGGTCGGTGGCGCGAGACCTTCCGCCCTCAAGAAACCAGGACACCAAAGGGCCTTCAGCCAAGGTCAGGTGGTCGACGTTCAAGGCCACACGGTCACCGGACACAGCAGGGTCGGCTCCAGAACCGACTTCATACTACCACCTGGACACAGGGAGGAGCCCAGGCCCACCACTGCTGGGAAGACTCCCTCTTTTCGAGGTCACTCGCGACAGGCTTCCAGGTAGAGTCCTTCTCTTCATCTTCTTCTCCATCGTTTCAATCTTTTTGATCGTCCAAGTAGAGTCCTTGTAAGATAATTGAACTCATTGTAATTGGCTTTGAGATCAGCAGATCCGTGTCAGGTCTAACCAGATCACAGCGATGAAAATGAAAGCAAGTGGATGAACGAGTGTTTTGCACTGTGTCCACAGATCGGAGTCGATATACACGATAAGACGTAGCGCGGAGCCACCCTGGTGGAGAAAACTTTGGTCGCGATGCTGCGGCCCCTTGCCAGAGGAACCTCGTCTCAGGACCATAGTGCCGAACCACTTGGTGCCCCCCAAGACCCCGCCGAGTCAGCATCCCAATGGGAAAAGGGTGAACAATAGGTAACCTCTCGATTTATCAACTTTCAATCCTTAACTTCCAACCGAAGTGGTGACGAACGAAAGGTTCAGCAAGTTTTCCAGAAACTACGAATTGTTCACGATATATTGCCAAAGACAAGTGTATCGGAAGATGATAGATCTTGTATTTATGATTTTCCATTTTGTGCTACTCGACGATTTGATCGAATAGAAACAGTTCCCATCGTTTGCGAAGTGGATGAGTTAGGTGACCGGTAGATCGTGATGAATAGTCCTGAAGTTGGATGAAGTTTCGGATCATTCGTTCTGGTTTCAGAGTACGCACAACGAAGTACACGATGCTGAGCTTCCTACCTCGCAACCTTCTCGAGCAATTTCACCGCGTGGCCAATCTGTATTTTATATTTATCGTTCTGCTTAATTGGGTGCCAGCCATAAATGCCTTCGGCAAGGAGGTCGCCATGATACCCGTGATCTTCGTGCTGGGCGTGACGGCCCTGAAAGATTACTTCGAGGATCGGCGGAGGCTCGCCAGCGACCGCCGTGTCAACAATTTCACCTGTCGCGTCTACGTCGGGTAAGTGACAACCACCTTACACAAGCAACATTTAGTTGGACGAGAACCCGTTCAATTAACACTTTGACTGTCAATTTATCAGCCTCAGAAGTCCCATAAAATCAAGGCAATTTATCAGACGAAATGAGCACTCCACCAACCTTCTTGCACTTTATACATAATTTATTGAGAAAGGTGGCACTCAAAGATTTACCTGAAAAAATAAAACTACGAGCCTCCCTAAGGCGTCTCCGGGAAAACGACCATATCTCAATATTTTTCAACAAAAAAATTCCAAGAACCACATGAAAGTATATTCTTTCAAACCCAAGAAGAACGATTACGAAAGGTTCACAATTTTCCTCAAGAAAAATGCCCAAAGATTGCCTGTTTTTCCTACGATAACCAAGACTCAAGTAGCGGTAGATCCTCCTTGGATCATCGATCGGATCACGATCGGTCCAGTCTCCCGAGGCGTAAAAGTCCGGGAAATCGTGCGGAACGGCGATAAACCGGTGCGGGCAATCGAGCACACGTTGTGGTTCGGTTTTCTAAAGAGCTGTTACGTTGAGAACGTTCGCCTTCGGTATTTCTAGCCTCGCTCTGGGACTTCAAAGCAGGCTGAATGGCTCCGATCGGAGGATCGTCGCGCTTTTCGGTTCTGTTTTGGTTCCAAGCAGGGGGAGGAGTTCGCGGAACGGTAAACGCGAGTGTTTCGAGCTGTGACGACGGCCAAAGACAACGTCCAGCTCCTATTTTCGGTTTGCCGGACCTGTGTTTCGGGAAAAGCGTCGACGCTCGTTCGATCCGCGGAATCCGATCGGCTTCGATCGACTGGCATGTAGGTCGAGGCGCGCTGGCGAACATTCGATCCAACGAGGAAAAGAAAGTGTTCTCTCCTTATCCTTTCGCGGAAGAGAACTGTTGTTCATGCTTTGCACTTCAATTTCGCCAACTGCGACGTCGAATCGACCTTTCTCTGTTAATTATACATTCTTAATAGACTGCGGATCTTTCTGTGATTTGTCTGATTTATCTTTAATCTCCGTAGCGTCCTGAATCGTACCTACTCATTTTATGCAACTACGAGAAAAATGAGTAGGAGAAATGTAGAATAGTAGAAAGATTGGAAAAGAGGACATCAAGTAATTCTCAGTTCTTTCAAATTGCTAATGAAAGAAGGAACCTCCCATCTCTCGTGTCCCGCAATCGATGCAAACGATCTTTATCTATCATCAAGGTCCACACTCCACTAATCATTTTCTGCAGCCTGATACTTGATAGTCCGAGGAAACGGTTGCAATTGCTGGAGCGGCTCGAGGATCGACTAAAATATTGAAATACATGAAAAAGGCTGAGGGTCAAGTGGCGCGGCGTTGACGTCGAGCAAATCGGTTAACAGATTAATAAGTCAGGGATGATTAATTCGAGAAACGGCAGAGCGGGTTCGTTCGCGGAAAGATCTCGTACTTTCATCGAGCAAATTGAAAGGAAGTCGGCGTGGCAGTGAACGCGAAGGGCAAGGTCGGGACGAGAATTATTTTGCAAACGGCTGTCTCCCGCGTGTTGGAATCGTGGCGCATCGATCGATCTCGGTCAACCCTGCGGAATTGAGTTGCATTATAAATAACGCGCAGTCCAATCGTCGCAAACCAATACAATGCACACTCCTCTTCTCTGTCTCCCTTTGTTCTCTTTCCGCTGGAGACGTGACAAGATATTTCCATTTTTGTTCTCATCCATCCTTTATACCGACTCGCTGCATTTCTCACTGATTTGTTGTTTGAACACTGGTTACAATTTCCAAAATCAATTTATTCATTTAACCGTTCCATGGGGACAGTGTTTTATCACTGTGTCGCAATTTGTCGCGTTAAGTTGTGAACGCAAAAGCGTCTCTGAATTCGTCATGCTACGAGGGCCATTTAAACGGTTAAAAATGAATTCCGAGGCTCTCGGAGCCCGAGAGGTCGCAGCCGCAATCTCGCGGACCCCTCCTGCTTTCGTCATCATCGCCGCAATCGCGTAAACGCGGTCTCATCGTTGCGCGACGATCCTTATTTGTCATCTGCGCGAGCCTCGCCACTTGAAAAAACGTTTTCAAGGCGTTCCCATACTGCTCCCGACGGCTCTTATTCCTCTACTTTTCCCAGAGTGTTGTATGAGCGGTTGCTCAATAACTTCGAATAGATTTCACGCTTTATGCGCGTCCTCCGAAACGAATAGGCTCGTTTCGCCCGAATAAAGAGCGTAGCTGCGAAACGATGACCGTTTTTGGGAAGCCTTTAAGACAATCAAACGGTTGTCGTACGACCGTGAGCCACCTGGAGAGTTCTCGAGAGTAATTGATCCTTATAAGATTCTCTCATGATTAGCTAGAGCGAGTGCGAAATTGTTAGTTGCGAGAAAACGTTCAAAGGATTCTAGGCAGTTAGTTAAATGCCGGTGAATCGTTCTTGTTGAAATTTTTTCGTTAATAGAAGAAGCACACCGCCGCTTTTTTAAAATAATAATTATGAGATCTTCAGCTATGAGTCGCAGATTTATTAAAAATTGTGGAACAGAGAATCACCGGTAAATTATGTGTGAAAAATCCCGCGCGTAATTTCACATAACTCGGAATAAGAGAACAGTCTGTCCTACCAACCGGAAATAAGATTAAAAACAACGTTAATCCCCGTTAACATAGTGTTTCCCTCGCGGCTGAAAATTTTCCACGCATAAATGCATAGAAAGCGGATCGTCATTACGAGGCATATATGCTTGAATACATTGTCCCAATTCAATTAAATTCGTACCGTTGGCCATAAAGCACGTATTGACGGTCGTGAACAATTTTTCCGCTTAGCGTATCTGTTGTATGAACAGCCTCGAGGTGTCGACGACAGAGACAACGAAGGCTGACGTAATTCCGGACATAAAGGTTTCTATCGGAATAATCAGAACCTAAAGCGATCCCCATGCCCTGATAAACAAAAGCGTGATGTAATCAAAGCTACCCTAGATATTACAATACGGCTCGCAACAATATTCGAGCACAACTGGGAGAACAATCTCATTTGTTACTAGCGACGAATCAACTCGTTAGAGCAACACTTCTGGAAGCCTATCAATAGCCCCTTGAACGACAGCGAAAGTTAACCATTGTGCAAATCAGTGTATCAGTGTACAAATGAATTCATGGCCTTCGCTTTATCTTCTTAAATCTTTTGGTGAAGATTCAGTAATTATTTCTAAAGAGATATAGAAAGTGAGTGTATTACGATTGTTAGCAAATATTGATCTACACGCACAAGTTATACATCGCCTCTTAGTTTACGAATGGAAGTGCCATTAAATAATTTATTAAAATATTCCCAGTCGTTAATCACAGTTAACGCTGCTTTGCACTTGATCTTTCAATCGATCGACGTCTGTTTTTCACGTTCAGCGTCGATCCGCATCACGGTCGATTTCTTTCTCAATTTTATCGGCTCATTAGACGATTACGCGACGTATCTCTTGAATAATTAATCGAGGTACGGTTGCGATAACGAGGAACTCTCGATGATCGATTGAGAGCGTATTCTTCGCCTTTGTGTGCTCGATCATCGTCGTTCTGCAGCATGCCGAGCGAATTCCTCGGCTTTATTCGAAGTGCAGTGACGCGCTGCAGTGTGCAATACCGCATGACGAATTAATTGCATTGATACGGCTTTGTTGCACGCACAGTCGCGTAAACACAAGCATCGGCGGACCGTGTGCCGTAACACGAAGCTTCTTACTACGATTAGGGTGTGCGTAGAGATTCAGTGGCCACGATATGCTCGCGTGGCGGTTCAATTTATGTAATGCTACTTCGCGATTTCTGGATCTCTGCGGATTTAAAGCTACCGCGAAAAACCTCGCGGTTGGGATTACAGAAGAATTTTTTAGCGAAAGCACTCCCGTAGGAAATTGTTGCTGGAACTGCGACCTTCGCGAGCTTTCCCCGCTAATTTCGGTCGCACTTTCCTGGACTCTTTGCTTTCGCTTCCTTCCCGTTCCTAGTTTTATCCTCTTTCATTATTAAGTCTACTCGTAAGCACTTGCACAAGGATTTTCATGTCTCCTGAATATTTTTCTACGTGCGGTAACTAGACTGCGGATTTTCTGCATTTATGAGAAAAGTGAGTGGATGAAAAGGATTAAGGACAGAATTATTAAACAAAGAATTCTGACGATTGATCAATGTTTAGACAATGATAGTTTAGGAATTCCTTAATTTAGGAATGATTAACATTCGCATGTCCGACTCGATATGATATGGTAAATGATTGATTTGGCTTTCTCTGTGTAAAACGAGCTCGAAGAAGACTGTTAACGGAACGTTGCAAAATAAGCTCCGAGCCAGCGAAACCCGATTCAAAAATCGAATCAGCGCTGACCGAATCAGATCATTTTTCTCGAATTCGCGAAGCTACTTCGACGTTCGTTTTCAAAACGATGCATAATCAGTGGCTAGCGATACGATCATGCGGTACAATTTAAAAGTTTCGAAAAGGAACGTGTGTGAGCCGCGAGGAACGCGAAACGCGAGCGCATAAACTAGGTCTCGTGCGATGAATTCCTGGAAATGTTTGTCAACCGCGATGCACGATGCACGATGCAGTTTCATTGCGCCACCCTCCGTTACGTAGCAGATGGAGACGCGATTGACGGACGCGTTCACGGCTGTCCGCTGATCGAGAGATATCCGCGATCCATCGATCCCGACCGCGATGCGACGATCCGTTCGTTCGTGACCGTGATAGGCGAATCCATAATGCGAGCCGAACCTTGACAAACCACTGACAATGTCACGCTAATGATTTGCTTTTAAATAAACAAAAATTATAGGTTGGAGCGGTAATCATTAGTGGACTGCGGATTTGATAGATTTATGACAAAAATGAATAAGAAAAATATAAAGCAGTGAACACATTGGAAAAATTTTCACCTATTGTTCCATGTTAAATTTATTTGAGCACAAATAGAAGACGAAGAGACTGATGATTTGACTGGCCGAGACTGTAGATAGGTTCTACGTTGTCCGAGTTAAAAGCGGTCCCAAGGGTCGGCGTCTCTTTCAAATTTGGCAGCCAATATGCATTGAATGACGTTGTTGAATCATGCGAGCGTGGGTGAACCGACCTCTCCATTTGCACAGAGAACAGAAGCTCGTACAATTGCACGTACAATTCACGGTTTCCAAAGACCGTATTCCGGTATATTGTGGCAACGAACCTGTTGAAGCACGTGTCCCGAAGGATCGCAGAAGTGGAACGCGCCTTGAGAGGATTTTTCCTAATTTGGCAGCCAATCTGCATAGAATTAAATCACTTTCATTTTTACAAAGAACAAAAGCTCGTACAATCTATCAGATTATCAAGCTCCAACGAAGCTGTTGAAATATCATCATTAGACTGCGGGTCTTTATGCAAAATAAAAATTGTCTGCATCGATTGCAAGGAATAGAAACTAAATTAAATGTTAATTCTTCCTAGTAAAGAAGAAATCATATATCGACATCTTCAATTTTTAAAATTTTTCAATAATCTTGAATTTCATTTACTCAATTTTACTATAAATGTATAAAGATCCACAGTCTAATCACCATTTTCACAAAGAACAAAAGCTCGTACAATCTATTACATTATCAAGCACCAACGAACCTGTTGAAGCACGTGTCCCGAAGGATCGCAGCAGTGGAATCTGCCATCTTCAGGAGGATCTGGGCGATTAGAAAGGGAGTTGGACGTTCATCTAAAAGCACGAGCCAGAGTCTGGGAGCCCAGAAAGTTCCGGAGCAGAATAGGGTCGTATGGATCAACGATATGATATTCTGAGCGGTGTGGCAGTATTAGATTCTCGGTTCGGAGCTGGCAATTCGAGGGACCTCTCTTTGTTTCTTCCGAGTTGTTGGTCGCGCGACCTTTACCCAGTTATCTGGCCGCGGTTGCGCACACACGTACGCTAGCGCACACGCGCCCGCACGCGCTGACCTTCTTCGGGCTGCCGCTTAATTTCGTTCACCGACGAGATCCGATCATTCTGTCGACCAATCCACTAGCAATGTCAAGAACGGACAGACCTTCGCCACGAATTCCAGCCAACGATTAATCCGTTTCGACCGATGCCGCTGTCTCGAGGCTGCGTCGTTTTTCGACCGTTCGAATCTATACAATTCGAGAACCTGACTCGTAGATTCTGATTTTAACCCTTCGTGGTCCTCCGAAACAACATCCAATTAATTTCCTTTAGAACGAAACAAAATCTCATACAAATCGCATACAATTGTATACAAATTTTCTGTTTCCTCTGTGAAATTGTGAACGTCAAGAAATTAATTAAATTAATAAATTGTAATGCGAGGGGTTAACCGCCACAACGAAGGGTCAAAAATCACGTCTCGCAATTTCCACAGGATCCTTATATTGTATCAATAGAATTTTATAATTTTCGGAAGCTCGGTTGCGGAACGATCTAAATTCAAACCGCTCGAGCAATGGCAGCGATGCTAATATTGCCAGCAATGGCAGCCACGCGTGTCTCCAGCGCGTTCCGAGGTCCGCGCGAATTCGCGACGCTCGTTAATCGCGCGAGCTGCATCGAGCAGTGCATCACGATCGGAATAACGGAGCGCGGCGTTCCTTTTGCCTCGAGGATGGAGAAAGAGTAGGAGAAGGAAAGAGAAGAAAGAGGAGGAGGAGGACAACGGGTTCCTGGGGGAAGAGTTCACGGTTCGACTGCCGGCCTACGCGGCTCGCGATTTTCCCTCGACCTCCTTTCCTCTGTCCTCCTCGAAAACACTATACATACTCTGTCAGCCCCGTTAGCTTCCTTTCAACGTCGGCCAGCCGTCTCCGCGAGCGCACGGGATTCAACCCTGAAATCGCCGGAGAATCGTCCAACACAGGGACTTTGAAACTTTTCGTCCTATTCTGTTCTTACCGTGTCATTGATTGTCGGAAAGTTGTTTGTCGCTCCCCGCTAGACCGAGTTTCATCAAAACTGTCTCTCCGCTCTGCTCCCTCTGTGGAAGGTTGTTGCAAAATTGTTTGCTCCTCCGCGCCGAAACGAGTTTCATAGAAAATAGCTGTTCCATTCTCTAAATCGTCACAAAATTATTTGTTCCGTAGTGGAACGAGTTTCATCAAACATGTCTCTCCGTCCTGTTCCCTGTGCCGCACGTTGCTGCAAAATTGTTTGCTCCGACATTCATTCTGTCTCTCTAAATCGAGAATTGTTATAAAGTTATTTGTTATTCGTCGAAAGTGTCTGTCCCACTCTGTTCCTTGCGTCCGCTCCTTCATTAAATGATTGCGCAAATCGTCGAGTTTTTCCATGAATGTGTTCATTGTTTGCGGTTCGTGTTGCGACCGCGATAAGCTGCTCGAGCACACCATTTGTTTCACTGTTATACTTCTCTGGTGGCCGAGCAAAGAAGCGTGCACTCATAGTTATGCGGAAGAGCACATTTCAATTGCAATGTTGCATATTCGAATTACAATTCATCAAAACTCGTTTTATAGTTTGTTCTAGAGTGACACAATTTCATGAGAATTGCGGAAATAACAGAATTATGGAGAACAATTGGAACAGATTAGCAATCCTCTTCAATGAACAGGAACAAATATTAGATCAGTGCGATAGCTCGTGCCGGATTCCTACAAATTTTGCGCTGACTAGATTGCGCTCACTATGGAAGCATATTTATGTGTTTCTTGGCCCCAGAAAGGAACGAGTTAGTACTCGGGGGATACGAGCGTAAATTAGACGCGATCAGGGTGAATTCCGAAGGTGTTTCACCTGGCAGGTATTGTTGCGCTTAGTGTACAGAGAGAGGATAGTTCACGGAGCCAGTGTTCGTTCGAGGAGACGTTGGGAAGCGGAATAAAGAGCGGAGCCGAGCGGAGCGGAGCAGAGCGGAGCCGGAGGAAGGCACGGCAATAAAACCGGTTGCCGTGTCCCTCGAGCCGTTTTCCTCGTTTCTTTCCTGGATACGACGAACCGAGAGAGCCGGTACTGCGCGACAATGAAACCCATCGTTCCAGCGTGGCTCGTTCCAGCTCTCCATTCTTTGAACCGACGACGACAGGGAGGCGTGGTCGCTCAATTAATAAAACATTCGATAACGCGACCGATCCGAACAGAATAATTCCGCTATTCTGGCCCATTAATCTCGTACAGCTTTAATCAAATTCGCCACCGTAAATCTGGGGAACGTCCAGACAAATCCTTGACCCGTTTCGAAATGAATCTAAAAAGGCTACTCTTGAAACTTACTACAAAAAGGCGCAAACAGCGACTCGCATGTATTGCTTCGTGAGAATAGCAAGATTGATTATATCTGGATGTTTCGCCATTTTTATTATAATTACGGATTTTATGCATTCGAAGCAATTTACATTATTTATTATTGCAATTGGATGCAGACAACTTTTTCTTGCGTAAAGATCTGTAGTCTAATTATAATATATGGTTGCGTTGAGAAATTTACATCAAAGTTAAACCTAGCAAGCATTAAAAGTATCTCGTTGCCGTATAAGAATGGCAACACTAAATTCATTGAGCTCGCCCGTAATTATCGATATAATAGATGCTTGGACAAGGACATTAATTCCATTGTTACAATTTAAATAATTGTATACTCAATTTCTCATTAAAATTCGACTGATAATTTGGCGCTTGAGGCTCGAGCTTCGTGTACAGTTCAGTGGCGAACATTTCAATCAACGGACGGCTCTCCGAATCAATTAAAAAGAGGATCTTATCTCGAGAACGATACCAGCCGAATCAAGTCGAGATTGAATTTTCCTATGCGCACGGGTTTTCATCTCATGAGCGATAAAAAAAAGGCGGATCATTCCGCACGATCCTTATCATATAAGATCGAAACCGACGATCAACGAGCCAGAATAAAATATCCAAAAGTCTCGAATGCCTGTTCATTGAAATTTGAGAAAAGAATCGAAGGTTAATTTCGCCGGGGATCCCGCATAGCCTCGAATATGCGGGTCTCGAAAGCGACCGTCAGCGAGAATGTCAGTCCATCGATTCATCGGAGTCAGGTAAACATTTTATCGGGCGAGGTTATGAATGCAATCGACGTAAAAAGCGCCCGTGGTCTCTCAATTACCCAATTTCAGGGCCGATTGTATCTTTATCGAGCTCGCCGATAAAGGCGCGCCAATACACGCGACGATATGCCTCTCTGACGTGCGTGTCTCTCTGACCGAGCACGAAACCGCGAAACGACGCCCACGCGTTCCTTCTTGTTGCTGCACGATTGAAACTAGAGCCGACGAGAGGCGCGAAATTTCAAGGAGGAAACTATTGTTCCGCTATTTTTATCTCCGACACCGATGCATAGGCTCCGTATCGATGGTCGCTTTTCTCCTCTCTCCGGCAATTTTAATTATAGTTCTAATTGAATCGCAATAGTCCTTAAGGGGGTAGTCTCGTTTCCAGGATTTCAAGGGAATCTCATTTCTCGATAATACAAAGATGGGCGTTTTCAGTAATCAAAAGCGCTAGATAAATGATCGATTTAGGCCGCGATCGCCCTCGAAAATCCTATTTTTACGTTTACGAGGCGTAATTTGCTGTCGCAGCTTGATGAAAACAGCTGCATGAGCAGCTGTATGCTTCCGAATAATGCAAATTATGCCTCGTAAACGTAAAAATAGAACTTCTGGCACTTTTGAGTACTGAAAAACCCCATCTTTGCATTATCGAGAAATGAGAACGCGCATCCCGCACCCTTGCAATCCTGGAAACATGAGTCTACCCCCTTAAGGATTTGGTCAATTTGTTACGGCAGAAGCACCAAGAATTTCAAAAGGAGATCAGGGAAGAAACCATGCTTGTATTTCCCTTTCTAAACAAAGTTCGCGGTGGTGTCTGTTAAATAGCCACTGACGTCACCGATTACATCAGTTTAAGCGTGGAATCGGTATTGTGTCACGCTTGTCCTCTGTGCTACGGACATTCGACCGGCTCCAGAATAAATTAACCAATGAAACGGAGACCCTCTTCAGGGAATTCTTCCTTTCGAAGACGAAGAATTATGATTTGAGTCGTTCCCGAATTATTTTCGGACCTGTTATCCGCTTGTATCGATGGCGCACCCATCGACCAATCGATGAACAGATAAACGGGGAATCGACGCGGAGATGATAAAAGTCAGAAATATACGAGATTAGAATTTTCTGGCTGAGCTCATGCTCGGGAAAATTGTGTTCGAACCTTTAGCTTAGCGTGCTGTTGCATGGAAATGGATTCGTGCGTTCGTTTCTTATCTGTTTACCCTAGTTTCGCTTTACACCTGGTTTTCCCTCTGTAAATTCTCGAACCGTACCTTGCACTTGCAGGATATCGCATGAATCGGGCGCGTTGGATACTTTCGAGCTAATTAGTCAGCAATTACAATAAACAGTTTTACATTCGCGGACGTTTCTGAGAAATTTTGTTTGCGAACATTTTTGACTGAATTTGATAATAATCAATATGATATTTGACTGATTACTCTGTAAACATATTTTTGCCGATTCATAATTTACGCCTGTATTGTCGGTAAAAGAAACAGCAATTATGTCTTCATGAATGATATATTTGCTATTATGTGCAATGAGTCATACCATTTGTCGGCTAACTCGAGAACAATGAGTCGTTAGGATAGCATGAAAATATGATGCACGTGAAAGCTAATAGATTACCTGTTGTTGTTACACGTGTCTCTTTTAATAATGTACACGCGCTATGAAAACGCACAGATTCGCTTTTCATTGATGGAAATGCTCAAGAGTACTCGATCACAGGGTTCAGTAGGATCTAATTCGAATTCTTACGTTTATACGGGAAGAATGACTATGCATAAAACTTTTCTGGACCGTCTCTCTCGAAGTTGGCCCACCAGGTTATGAATCTTCATGCATATCGGCAATTTTCAAATAAGAATATTGCACAGATCTTGGCAAACGCGTCCATCCATTGCTCACAGTTTCGACTTGTTGCTCGAAAATGCAGCTCGTTGTTATAAGACGCTACATTTACTTTAAGGACATAAATTATAGGACAGCACGACAGCAGGCGAACACAATCGAGACAATTACTCCGAAATATAGAACACGTTTTCTAGAAAATTGCCTCTGAAAATTGACTTACGATTTCACACGAACGATTAGTGGATAGTCATAAATGGTCAGTCGCGATGTACCTCTCTTCGCAAAACGATTAGCCCTTGAGCGTTCTCGCGGCACAATGAAAATTTGAACTACTATTCAATGTGTAACTATTCAAAACTTCGATAAACTTTTATTGTCTCACTACATTTACAACGGAGGAACGTTATATTAATTTCTACAGATAATTTCGTTTGACAGAGACACACACACACACCTGGCGCTATTCTAATTGCCCCGCGCATTAGCTTGCCCCTATAAATACAATTTTAATGACACCGCGCGCAATTAGGATGGATTATTGTTGTCCTTGTTGTTGGTGGCGGGACACCCTGTATAGTTGGCGACAGCGTCACAGAATACGCACGTGGAGAGCGTCCAATCAATAACAAGCGGTTCTTTCCGCGTGCACCACCTTCAAAACAGTGTACCCGGGGAAATATCGTTAGCCTCGAGCTTTATCTGCCTCAATTAACGATAGTCCAGCAAGGTGCTGTCATCGGGCGATACTGGTCGCGATTATCCGCCATTTTACAGCTCTACCTTCCCTAATCTCAATCCTCGAAGCAAATTATGCACCGAAAGGATCTGAGTCATACCAATGTCCACATAGGTTTAATTATATTACCAATTTATCGGTTAAGATTGTTTCTATTAGTCGAAACTTTGCTACATAATCTCCAAGGAAAATATTCGTAGCACTCTCTGTGTTTTACTTGAAGAATTCACTGTGCTGTAATCGTGAAAGTAATGCAGACGTTTTGCGTGAACGATTACCTAGACTCCACCAAAGGCAATCGCATATTTTTTAATAATATCGTCATTACTTAAACATGTTTGAACAGTGTTTAGTCAAGTGGTGCACGGGTTGTTCTTTCGTACAGGAATTTTTCTTGCAACGTGCAATTTGTACGTATCGTTACACAAGGCGATGAAGTTGTAACGTCTACGTCTTGTGCACACTGAAACACGTTCGTGCCATAAACGTTCGATCGTTCGATCTCGTTACCTAACCGAATTTCACCGTGCAAATGCTCGCGCGAGGGTAATAAACGATAATCTTTTCGCTGGAGCCATGTTTACCTTCGCGATATGATCGTGAACATATAGTAGAACACTATAAGTCGCTCTGTTCGAGTTCCCACAATTGAGATACCGCTGTGTAAACTTTGATTTCGATCTGTGATTGAACGTCGATATGCTAGGTCGTCCCATGAATCGATTCCATTGACTATCTATGGATGTTTTCTCAGCCGTCTTTTACAGCTTGCACTTTCAACAAATTTTGGAGAGTCTGAATTAACTTCCGGGAATCAATTTTTACGTAAGTGACGATTAAGTGTATATTATATATTAAACACAGAGAAACATGGAATCTGTGCTGGAATTTTTGGTTTTCTAGTTTTCATTCGTTCCGGCCATGTTTACCATATCGAGTGAACACCTTGATCGCTTCGCTGTCGATCCTTCTGTCTCCGATAACGTTATCGGAGCTGGCGTTACGCAGTCGAGACGATCTCCTTCGAATTTTCGCAAGGAATTGACTGGAAAATTGCTCGAGACAAATGTTTGACGTGTGGTCACCGCGATTGTTCCAACACACGACAGTCAAAATGACGTTTTATTATCTAACTAGGCGTTATCTATGCGAAAGCCACGTCGCATAAACGAATTCCTAAGGCTACCCGCCCTGTTGCCGTCACCCGTGGCCAATTTATCAGTAATTCATTATTATGGAAATTCGAAACCTTCCCGTTAGACTTCCCTGTTCCGCAAATAAAAACAGGGCCGCGGAAGGAACGACGTTTCATGGAAAAATGACCCATCGCTGCACGAATTCATTACTAGAGTGCAAACTTTATGACGAAACGTGGAAAACAAAGTATAAAAGAAGTTGGTTATCTATCGGAAGCCTGATAAAGGTGCTCTAATCATCTTTGTATATTTACTGTATATTTTTATCAGTTTGGGTCAATTTAATCTAATAATAGATCTTCGCCTTTTTTCTTCTGAAATAATCTCAACAAGTTGAAAATGGTACCAACGTTCTTAAACTCTTTGAAATTGCTCCAACTCATCCTTATCATGACTGCATAAAATCTTATTAATACTTAATTGAACATCAGTAATTTGTTTAATATTGCACGTGAGATAAAAACTAAATATTTTTCCAGAACGTCTTCTATAGTCAATTGAATTTAATTGAATTTAATTGAATTTAATTGTATTTATTCTGATTCATGAAGGTTAGAAGAACCCCAAAATTGTCCCCCCAAGTAAAAACCCTAATGCTCGGCCACCATGCTACTCGAAAGAAGTTGTTGCTATTGCTTTCAAGAAAATTGATTGCGAGACTTCGAATTAGTCTGTGATTTTTGAAATAATAGGCAGTGATCACAGGCAGGCGAGGCGTCGAGGTAATTTTTCTTTAGCACAAGAATCCGGGCGGTATAATGACGAAGGATTGCGCGACCAATCTCTTTGAACACGCGTGCGGAAAAAATAGCCACGTGGACGGCTGCTTCTTTGTGCACCGTTAACTGTTCATCCTTGAAAACACGTAATAATAATGCTAACCGGCGTTGCCCGTTTCGCCGGAGAAGAGAAGGCATGTCATGCGACCTCGGGGATAAGGAAAATGCAAATTGAAACAGTTTCGGTTTATTACTGATTCCATCGCCCACGTGATGAACGGTGTACGTATCTGGTATTCGTTACCCTAACAGTTATCGTGAAGAATGCTTTTTCGCAGTGATCGCGAGCGCGCAGCTACGAATTTGCCAATTCGTCCCGAATTTACATGAGCCTTGTTCTTTCTTTACGTGAGAGATTAGATTGCGGATTTTATACAAATATAATACAAAAATGGACAGATTAGAAGAATTGCGAAGTATCAACAAATTTCTTACCGCTTAGTAAAACGATTAAATCAGAAATAAATTCCTATTTGAGTCCTACGTCCTACGTTTGGAATTAAAGCAAACAATTTTTATTTTGCTTAAAGATCCCTAGGCTAGTTAGTTATGTACGAATTTATTAGTTGTTTACGAACAGTGAAAATACACTTGCATAGATGACCACGCTGACGTTGACTGAAGGTTTGTTCATGTTCATACTCGAGCGACGCGACTCCATTTTTCCACTCTGGCCAATATAGATCGGAGAATGTATCAAGGGTGATCAAATCCGACCCAGACTTTATTCGAGAGGTCAACGTTACGCAATTTTTTCGCCGTTGGATGGGGATCATTGATCGGGAGGGTATTTGACCCGCGTGTCCCTGATTATTATACCTTTAACGAACGCTATGGTGGATGTCCAACAAAAACGCTCGAAGTTGACCCGGCGAGGTTCGACCCACGCGAGAAACCAATTTTTCAAGCGTATCGGACGTCGATCTTGAGACTAGCAACAATTTCGAGGTCGACGAGGAGTAGGATGACGTTAGGACGTTAGGAGATCTAAAAAGATTCGTCGTTTGTTTTAATTCAGTTTTAATTCGAATTGACGCGATCGTAAATGATCGAAACGATTAAGCAGACAGACCTTCGAATTGATTTATACAGGGGACGAAAAATGTTTAATGCCGGGTCACTTTGTCTAATCTTTCGCCTCTGTTTTATCCCACCGATCATGTCACCAATGTCCTCTGAAGGACAGTTCTTACATGCCAATTAGTCGGTTCCGATGTAGTAACACGTTATCGTGTTGTGAAGGGTTAAATTCCTTCGTTGAAAGTAATAAATTGTGCAGTGTAGATAAGATTGTTGATCTTTTAATTACAAGCTCTTACGAAGTCATTAGATAAGACTAATGGAATTGAGGAAATACACATTTTCACGCAAATACAAATATTAGGTCGTTCGGAAAGTAAATTCGTTTTTCGTGTACGGAATCGCATTGCTTCTATTTGTTATCACTTAACCTTATTTTAAATCTCGAAATCGTGGTATATCTTGATAGCTGACATTTCGGACGTCATTTCCCGTCTTGTAGTGATTTCTAATCTTTCAAGAATTTTTTTGTTATCGTATCAAATATGTAAAATCAAAGTATTTACGCGTTTCCATCACCTTCCGCTTTTTTATTACAGCAAAGGTAAACATGCAGTGCACGAATGAAAAAGTTGTGTACTGTTTACGGAGAGATTACTATTTTTTTTCGTTTTTTTCAACATTTTTTATGCTGAGTATGGGATCTTTAAGTTGTCAGAAAAATCGCAAAAGATCATGGAAAATGTTATAAAACTTATTCTAAATGGTCAAAAATTGACTTTCATTTTCCCTTGAGAAAATACAATATACAGTATGCGGCAGGGAGCAGTTAAGAGATTGGTGGAATTACGAAGAAAATTACCGAACAGCAATGACTGAATTATTAAAGAAAAATGATTAATTAAGTTCGTCTATCCCGATTGACAGGTTCAAATTATTCGTGAAATATGTATGAAAATCACTCAAGGGATAGATGAGGGCTAGTCATTATATTGAATATTGTATGTAGAACGGGAAAGTGAAGCGAATCTTCGTCTCGTTCGCGATCGGATCGATTCGGTCACGTCCCAGACTGTTAGACGGCCGCATTTCGAATTTATGTCCGATTCGAAACAGAATTCTGTTCTAGAAATATTATTACGAGCGCTGCGATCCCCGAAGAGGATCTTGACTATTTTCGTGAGATTTACGCTTAGGTCGAAAATAGTCAAGAGTGGCCATCGAGAACTGTGGGAGGTGCGAACGATTTTCGTTCTGATTTATTTTAACATAAAACGGGTTGACCTAGGGAGTTCGTTCTTCGAGCTTTCTATTTTTCTATCCCACGAGCAGCGATTCTGATTTACGATATTGCGGGAATCTTTGGTGATTTCGATCTTTTCGGACTGCGCAGCTTTGCAAAGGGAGCCGAAGAGTCTCTTAATAACTTGGAGCTACTGAAGTGGTTCCATTTGGGCCCTATGTTGTCAGCCTTGTCCCACACTATCAATCTTCGATTGAACATTTTGATTTCACTCGTGGATTCGCTGGGAGATTGAATATATTTTTCAATACTAGATATTTATTCAAATAGCACAGCACAATGAAATAAACGTTGGTAATGAAAATTTAAAATATACGTTTTGTAGATGTATGTTAGTTATACACATGTTGAACATTTCATCGAAATCGGTTGACGCAGAAAGAAACGACACGCATCGAAAGATGTAAGAATCTGTGGATTTTAAGCAGAAACTGACCAAAAGTCGCGAAAAACTATGACTTTCGCCACATTTAACTACTTGTAGCTCGTATATAATGTTCAGAATATTTTAAACGCATATCAGCGAAACGCATATTTTAAATTTTCATTACGGGCTCTAATAAAAAAGTTTTAGAAAGTGTCTTTAGAATTTTCTCATGTAATTCTTAGCAATTGCAATTTTCCTAAAAATCTCTGTTGCATGTCATTTGGTAGTCCATTTCTTCTAATATTTCAAAAGAAGTCGGATCGTATGATCCGATTATAAAAAAGTTATAGTTTTAAAGTGGATATGTTCGAAAGTAATAATAAAGTAGCGGGTCTCCGTGCTCCCTATTTCGAGCACCGAGTGCTATTGATGTCAGTTCGGTATGTATTTCTGTGTCAGACATTTCCAGGATCGAAAATTCTCTAACGAACGTATCCAGATAGCTTTGACGTCACCAGTCAGTGGTAACAGTCTGTATCTGATCAGACCCGGAAACGTGAATCGAAGCATGCTCGCGTGGGAGGACAGGGTAGCCATCTTCCTCGGTCTTGGAATGCAGAATGCAGAAAGCATTCCTCAGAACAATTTCAGGTTCTTTTGTCGCGTGGCAATTTCCCGTCGTCCAGGCAACGTTCTTTCGCTAGAGGGGATCGAAGATCGAACCACCAGATGCCTTCGTGTTTTCGAGGTTCGATAATGCGTCTGTCGTGGGAAAAATGCTGGGCAGACGACAACGACGACGATGCCTGATAGGATGCAAGCTCGACAACCTCGTGACACGATGGCAGAACCGTTTCTAGAAGATGCAACCGTGCAATCACGGCGCATGCTAGGGTTTCGGGGAAACGCGACACATAATTGTGTTCGCGAATCGGAGACGGGAATCGAACGGAAATTTCGTTATCTTGTTATAAAGGCTGCAACGCCGAAGCGCAGGCTATGCAGTCACTAAAATGGAGTGTCTGTAAAAAATGCACGACAATCAGATTGCTAGAAAATTCGCAATAAACCAATTATGCTGTGATATCTAATTTTATTGGTATTTCATTAGCGACGACTATTTTATAAAATTTAAACGTTCATGACTAGGCTGCAGATCTTTATGCATTTATGAAGAAATTGGTTGAGCGAAATATATAAAACAGTAAAAGATTTTAAAAATTCAAGAATGTTGTAATGTCGCTTTTAATGTAACAAAGTCGTTAAGGCATGAAATCAATTTTTATTTCATTCCTGCTTCTCGCATAAAGATCCACAATTTCGTAAATTGTTCTTCAAGAATTTTTTAAGAATTCGATCCAGTCATTTCGGATTAGATATATTTTAACCCTTTGCACTCGGAGTTATTTTAACTCGAAAATTGAACATTTCTTCCGACCTGGAATAATCTCATTCTATACGATTTCTTTTTATTTTATAGATATGAAATTGATAGAACACCTCATACAATACTTAAGTGTTTAGTAATTGATTAGGTACCAACTTGTTTGTCACTAGTTAATCATAATTAAAATCTGTGTGAGAGCTAAAGAGTTTCCCAACGATGAAGGCAAGAGGGTCGTGGTACGGGAGCACTGACATTTCGATCAAATGAAAAATTGAATGATTTTTCTTTCGCTTTGTTCGTCCCTGAGGAGGTTAAAGACAGCGAAGTCCGGTGGCGGGGGATGGTTACGTCGATGATACGGTTCGCCTGATTGCAGGGAGGACGACAGGTATGCAAAGGTGGCGTGGAAAGACGTGAAGGTCGGCGACCTGGTTCACCTATCGAACAACGAACTGGTGCCGGCCGATGTGTTGCTCTTGCGGAGCAGCGATCCTCAGGGCTTAGCATACATCGATACCTGCAACCTCGACGGAGAGACCAATCTGAAACAGCGACAGGTGGTCCGAGGATTCGTCGATCTACAGGACACCTTCCAGCCGGCCAAGTTCCGTTCGGTGATCGAGGTCGATCAACCGAGCACTAGGATCTATAGGTATACTATCCTTTAACAACGATCTTCCAATCTGCGAGAGATGTTTACTAAAAGATACTTGAAGGTTTCACGGAGCCGTGGTTCATCCTAATGGCGGCAGAGTACCTGTTTCTACGGAAAATCTCTTACTCAGGGAGTGTTTGCTGAAGAACACCGATTTCGTGGAGGGCATAGTGATCTACGCCGGCCACGAGACTAAGGCGATGCTGAATAATGGCGGGCCGAGGTACAAGGTACGTCCTAGAGCTCGTAATTGTTGAATTGCGAAGAGAAAATACTGCTTCGTAGTCGCGCAGCGCGTTTTGGAGATGATTATAAAAGTGAAAGTATTAAAGAGATTATCTATCCGAGATCCGCCAAGATTGTAGTTACAAGAAAATGCAGAAGATGATTACATGCTGTATTAATCCTAGATACCTTGGCTATCGTGCGTGATGATGCTGATTAAAGACAAGACTGCATTTATACAGACCTAAAGATTTCCATAATAGTGCACATCGGTAGCTAGTTTCGTTCATCATTAGTAACAAGATTTTCATTGTAATCGCTTCGGGAGCATTTTTTCAGTCCAAAATAGTCGTAAAGCAAAAGTCGACTATTTATCGAAGTTTAATGAAGTCAAAGAAGGATAGAATTGTTGAAATTAATTGTGTAAAACAATTGCTCCTTCTCCAGCGTTCCAGGTTGGAAAAGCAGATGAACAGGGACGTGGTCTGGTGCGTGATGATCCTGTTGCTTTTGTGCGTGATCGGCGCGATCGGTTGCCGATTGTGGCTGGCCGGTTACTCGGGTTTATCGTTCGTGCCGTTCATCCCGATCCTCCAGGAGCCAAGCTACGAGAGCATGCTGACGTTCTGGACGTTCGTGATCATCCTACAGGTGATGATCCCGTTGAGCCTGTACGTGACGATAGAGATGGCGAAAGTGGGCCAGGTGTATCACATCGGGCACGACGCGGCGTTATACGATGCGGACGCGGATCGCTCCGCCGAATGCCGTGCGCTCAACATCACCGAGGAATTGGGTCAGGTGAGGGCACAGATTGATCGGCTCGGTGCCACATGGTATATGGATCAAGTAGCGATCCTTTATTTCGCCGTTCCCCTACCTGGCCGTCGAAGATCTAGACGGTGCTCAGTAATCCTAGTTGTGATTTAAAACAGTAAAAGCATTAGAAGAATTTTAAAACACTATTATATTATCATAAACTTATTGAACATATTAAGAAGGAAGATAAATGTCTATCTCACCCCAGATTGTAGAAAATTTTGATTTTGCATAAAGATCCGCTGTCTAATCATTATTTAGCCTTTGGATATATATTTTCATCGTGTAAAATTATGAGAGAAACTGCCCTCAAGAAACGTTCTTATTGTTCTTATATGAATTATAGGTCCAGTACGTGTTCTCCGACAAAACCGGCACGCTAACAGAGAACAAAATGCTGTTCAGGCGATGCGCAGTTGGTGGTCAAGACTATTCGCACACGGGGGAAGGAGAAAATTTGGTACCCTCTTCCCGGTTGAAGGAGGATTTGCTGATCGGAACGTTCCGACACAATCTGCAGGAGTTGCTGGTAGTGTTAGCGATATGCAACACGGTCGTGGTGAACTCTCAACCCCACTACGACATCATGAACTCTAGCGGAGTGATAGAAGAGCCGCAGAAGAACGGAGACGAGACAGGAAGGTTCGTACAAGGGTTCATTCTTTCGGATCGATCCGCCTCGAATCGATTCTCACGCGATCCCCTCCCGCTTCTCTTTCCAGGTACACGAGAATGATAGAGGCTAGGAGCTTGACCCCTTCGCCTGTCATTCCCTTGGCCACGTTCTCGCACCCGAACAACCGCGAGGACAACGTCTCCTCCATATCCTCCATGGTCGAGATGGAGTCTGTTCTCAATCATTCCACCAAGCTCTCCAACAAAGTACCCAGGTCAGTTTCTCCGCGAAGAATCAAGTTTAAAAAATTGGTTTGATTTAAGAATAATCATTGATTGAAGGGTTAAATGATGTACATATCAAATACAGGGTGTACCACGAGTCGTGACCAGTAGAGATTACTCTGTTATTAGCAGCCCGATCGAAAATATTTTTATCAGGTATAGCGTGGTTTCAAGAGAGCTTTCACGTGATTACAGCAAATTTTTCGTCGGCTCTTTTTTTCATGATTTTTCAAGATCACCTTCAATTTTTTACAAATACACCTACAATTTTTTACGCCTATTTGTTAGAGTATTTCAAGGCGGATTCGGTAAATATCATAACATAAGAAAAAAATTGCAAAAATTTGATGGTTTTATCTTTTTTACAACAAATTTTCTATAATGAAGAAAAGCATTTTCGATCGGATTACTAATAACAGAGTAATTTCTACTGGCCACGATTCGTGGTTCATCCTGTATATTAAACGAGTTGTTGCATTCTTCAAAACCATATTGAAAATTCATTCAAGGGGTTGAACTCTCTGAGGTACATACACACGATGTTCGCGTGTAGATTTTCTCTCGGGAATAATCTAGTAGAAGCAAGTTTGTATAAAGTCGTTCCGAAGTCACGGACCATATCGTCAAGACTAATCATGCGCATTGAAGAACGCGCATAACTGCAAGCGTAATTAGTGGATCCGACGGTTGTAGACCGAAGTTCCTGAACGTGACGTCCATACCGAGCCTGGGAATGGGACTGCTGGCGCGAAAACTGTCGCCGAACGGCGCCCAGAAGAGACGCAGTCCGCTGAGTCCCGTTATC
Source organism: Lasioglossum marginatum (assembly GCA_028455795.1). Taxonomy (NCBI): domain Eukaryota; kingdom Metazoa; phylum Arthropoda; class Insecta; order Hymenoptera; family Halictidae; genus Lasioglossum; species Lasioglossum marginatum. Next base: position 4,816,768 of record CM052260.1, on the reverse strand, counting down.
GACGCTGCCAGGAAGAACGGGGACGAATTGCTACCCGCTGCGGCGATCTACGAAGCGGAAAGTCCCGACGAGCTCGCGTTGGTGAATGCGGCGCGGGCCTACGACGTGAAACTGTTGAAACGGACGGCTCGTAGCGCGATCGTCTGTCTGCCGGATAAATCTATCCTCACTTTCGAAATACTTCACGTAAGCTCGTCATGGACTGTTGCTCCTTGCTCCAACGGCGCCTCACTTTCTCCAAAGATTAACCAACCACCTTTCATTCGCGTTCCCGTAACCGATACGCAATTCTTGTTGTTCCTCTTGATCAGTCTCAGCCTCGTACTCCAAAGACACTATCCTCGTACCTAACTCGTATCTAACTTACCGCAAATTGCAGGTGCTGCCATTCGACTCGAGCAGGAAGTGTATGTCGATCCTCGTGCGGCATCCGCTTACCAACGAGCTGATCCTGTACTCAAAGGGTGCGGACACCACCATCTTCTCCTCGCTGACTCCTCAAGAGGAGAACTCTGTCACCACATTGAAGATTCGTCAGCATTTACAATCCTACGCGCGACAAGGTCTCCGGACCCTGGTGATGGCGAAGAAGTCTCTGACGACGCAGGAGTATGAAACCTGGCGGCAAGCGCACACCGAGGCTGAGCTAGCGATGGAGAATCGAGAGCATCGTATCAAGGACTCGTACGCAATCCTTGAGTCTCATTTGACGCTGCTAGGAGCGACTGGGATCGAGGATAAACTGCAGGCTGGCGTGCCGGAGACCATGGCTAACTTGGTGGCTGCCGGGATCGTGGTTTGGGTTCTGACAGGTATAGAATCTTGATAAAGATGATTGAAAGACACGATTCCAGGCTTTCTAACGGACTGTTTCTGTTGGTAGGAGACAAGCCAGAGACTGCGGTGAACATTGCATACTCGGCGCGTCTTTTCTCACCAGCGATGCAGCTGTTATGGCTGCAAGCGAGGTCCAAGACTGTTGCCGAGACCTTGATCCGTGGGTACCTCGAGTCTGCGAAAAGGGACAGCATGGTTCACGGCAACGATTGGAGAGACAATATCAGAGAGACGGCGATGTTGAATCGTGATCCAGCGGAGAATGATGCGCACAGGATTGACAGCCCTTGGCCAAAGCAACGAGCGTTGGTTGTCGATGGGAAAACGCTGACGGTCATCCTGGATCCGAGATCCGGATTGATCACGTCGTTTCTTGAACTGACGAAAACGTGCACCAGTGTTTTGGCTTGCAGGGCAACGCCTCTTCAGAAGGTAAATTTCAGATGATTTAGTGTTGTAGATGTTTTGTGGGAGTATAGAAGATTGAAATGATGTTGTGTTACAGGCATACATAGTGCGTATAGTGAAGGAACAACTAGGAATGAGAACCCTGGCGATAGGGGACGGCGCGAACGACGTTAGTATGATACAGACCGCGGACGTGGGAGTCGGTATCTCGGGACACGAAGGTACACAAGCCGTCATGGCCGCAGACTTCGCCATCTCACGATTCTCGATGCTTAGCAGGCTCCTACTGTTGCACGGGCACTGGTGTTACGATCGTCTCTCTAGGATGATTTTGTACTTTTTCCACAAGAACGCCACATTCGTCTTCCTTGTATTCTGGTTCCAGGTATAGCATACTTTAAGCATATTTTACAGTAGCGTGGTACAGTATTGTATAATATTGTTTTTCGCAGCTGTATTGCGGTTTCACCGGGACGGTGATGGTCGACCAGATCTATTTAATGTTGTACAACCTGATGTTCACGTCGATGCCGCCCTTAGCGTTGGGCGTGTACGACAGGGTAGCCTCACCTGCTGTTCTAATGTCTATGCCCCACCTGTACAAAAGAGGGCGGCTCGGACTCGTCTATCGGCCGCACTCGTTCTGGCTAACGATCGCCGATGCTTTGTATCAAAGTATCGTTATCTTTTTCATAAATTACTCTGTTAGTATATAGTCTTGACATCTAACCGAGTGTTTCGAGAAGAGCTGTCAGTTCTCTAATGAATCGTCGTTTCGTTTAGGTGTACTATGACTCGGTCATAGATATATGGGAATTCGGAACCACCGTGATGACCTGCTGCATCGTCGTCATGCTTGTCCACGTTGCCATAGAGATTCGATCTTGGGTAATTCGACGTTTCTACCTTCTCTTTTTCTATCTTTTAATTACTCGCATATAGAATTTACAATCTCAAAACTTCAAGTTTAGTGTTTCAAGCATAATCAGAGGTGTCGACACTAGCAAATATTTATTTTGTAGAACCTGTGTAACCAGTTATGTACAAAGTGGAGTGCGAGTAATTGAAGGTTAATTAAATTTCACATTTGATTGCATAAAACCACGTATGATTTTCAGACTGTAATCCACGTGCTAGCCATACTAGGATCCCTGGGCGTGTTCTTCGGATTCTGTCTGATCTACAACGTAGTCTGCGTGAACTGCATGGGCCTACTTTGCTCCTACTGGGTGATGGAGGTGGCTGTCATGAGGCATACCTACTGGCTCACCGTAACACTTACTTGTGTTCTAGCATTGTTACCAAGGTATGCCTTCTCCACTTGCGAAAAGACTGACCATCGAAATTCTATGCGTAACGGTCGATGCTCTGCTCATTCAGGTTACTGTACAAGACCATAACGTGCACCGTATCGCCGGACCTCGCGCAAAACGCCTCGTTCAAGGCGCAGTTGAAGACCGGAAGCCATCGACAACGAATCGCCGAGAGAAGCGAGAACAATTTTATCGCTGGCTGGTCTCGCTCGACCCAACACGCCACGATAAGGTATGCGATGATTACAATTAGACTGCGGATCTTATGCGCTTCTGACAAAAATAGGTACAGTGTTTTCTCGACAAAAATCCCAAATGTCTTCCCCGAGTAGTTTTCTACGTTCTATGTATATTTTCTACATATAATTGTCCCTGGCCAGATCCGTGTTTTGGATAATTATCGAGAGAACACTGTAGGCGCAGTTTGGAGGATCGGGAAGATTAAAAATATGGATATTTCTAACTGATCGAAGTCGTTCGAGAAAGAAGTCTACCTCGTTCCTGCTTCTCGCAGCTGATGCAAATCATTTTTATTTTGCATAAAGATCCGCTGTCTAATTATAATTGACTAATGCATGCTACGAGTCGTTGGAAGTTAAACGACCGTTCAGGTCACGTCAGTCGGCTCCGTTTCTCGTGTTTTAGAACCGGAAACAAAAACGACGCGCTGACCACTATCGTTGCATGACATACCCCGAAACGCTCAACAAGACTGTCAGCACATTCAGGCAGATTCATCGACACTTTCAAGATCGCTGCCTTGGCCGAGACCTTGGCCAGAGGACCGGCGCAAATTGTCGCGATTCAATCGCGTACTGTTCCTATGGTTCAAAGAAGTATTGCTAGGAAGTTTACGTTAATTTTAGTGTGCATCCTCGGTTCTAACGGAGACCAGCTCGATTGATGTATCGTCGTTTCGAACAGTGTCTTTTCAGATGAATCCGAGTGGCTTTACATTTCCGACTACCGTTGTTCGTTGCATTTGATGGCTGTGACTTTTAGGGACCAAGACTGTTTTAGTCCGTTAGCGATATCGTCGTGCATCGACGGTTCCAGTGCGACAGGGAGAGCTCCATGCGGGACTTTTGTTCGAGACGCGGGTTGCATATCGAATTAAGTAGAATGTAATTCAGGTCGTAAGTGTCCTCTTAGGAATAAGAAAACAGGAAGTGTACACTGTAACCGGTGTAATGTACACCCGGAGGTATCGGTGCGAGAAGGTAGCAAACCTCGCGGCGATGCAAATTGCGAGTAGGACACGTGGGATGAAAGGAACACTGGGACCAGTGCTGTAGTACCTACAGTAGTTTCCCTCTGAACCAGTTTCGCTAATTTTTGTTAATAGCACCATCAAAAATGTAGACGCATAAAAATTTAGGCCCTATGAACGATGAAAAAAACAGTGGCAATTGTGGTTCCGTTCCAAAGTGCCTACGATCATGGGAGATTTCGGCCTCTTCAATATTTGAGTTTTACATAAACTTGGGACCTTAAAAAATATAAGAACTTGAATGTCCATGTATATTTGGGTCCTTTGACCTGTGGAGAGGGAAGTGGCAATAGCGGATTGAATTCCCAAGTACCTGGGACCGAACTAGATTTGGGTCCCGTCAAAATTTGATTTTTGTGTAAGCTTCAGGCCCAAAAATTCATAATAGTGGCTCACAGAAGTTTCTAGAGCTCATACAGGTGGTTGGAATTGTAAGGGACCTGAATAAGTGGTAGAAACTTCGGTTCACGGTTCGCTGGGTTTGCCACCTGACTGTACCATCGCCTCCAAGCGTATGTACATTGTCCCGTACGAAGTTAACGTTGTACAAATAGTATGTTTACGCTGTAAACGTGGGCGGGTGTCACACGAAACACCTCTCACGCTCGCGACTGTATTATTAACGTAATTTCGGAGATGTACGTGTATAAGCGCGGTCTGCCAGCATAGAGGTTCTATTATACATGTGTATATTCAACATTATCGACGACACGTTGCACGTGTTGACATAGTATTTTGATATACGATTGACAGCAACTGCGTGTATTGTAGAGACGATAGTAAACCGAGTGTTCTTTACTTTTTTCTGGTTTATTCATGACGAACGTCCACAGATTCCTGCGTTCCTGCAACGTCGCTCAAAGTCGCCCACGCTTTTTCATCGTGGCTGTGTTCGTAAATTCTTTTTCGACGTGTCATATTTATAAATATAACACACAATAATTATTAGGTCGTTCGGAAAGTAATTTTGGTTTTCGTGTAAAAATGGCATTGCTTCCGTTTGTTATTTCAAATCGCAAAATCATGGTACATCTTGACAAAATTAAAGTATGCATTTCCATCACCTTTTGCTTTTTTATTGTGAAAAAGTGTGCTGCTTAAAGAGAGGATGTACCATCGGATTACCATTTTTTCGCTTTTTTCAACATTTTTTATGCGGTGTAATACTCATTTCAAATATAGCCGTACAAAATCATATAACACAATTTTTGCTAATAGAAAACAGAAATATAATATATAATAAAACTTATTCTAAATGGTAAAAACTTGGCTTTCATTTCCGAACGACCTAATAGATTATTTGCCCTATCATCATTAAATCAGAAAATTACGCATTCGCACTTCAATACACGATAGATAAACATAATTTATATCGAAGAGTAATTTCGTAAGTATCTACTGTACGTTTCGCATAATTTCATCTGGTTTCGAACAAAGTTACGTTCACTCTGTTAAACATACATACAGACAGTAATCGGTTCGATTGCCACATAGACGCGGTGTAGACGACCTTTACATAAACAAACTTCGCTTAATGATTCGTAAACACGCGGGAGATATACGCGAACGAGAGTGTAAGAAATTACAAGACACGGTAGAATAACAAACACCACGGGGCCGTTGCTTAATCGGCTCCTGTACCTACTCGTTACGAGAGTTTACGGTGATTCGAATGTTGCTTGGGCAAGAACCTCGTGGCTCATCTGCCCAGATCCTGCCAGTCCGAGTGACGCAACTCTTTTACAGAAATCGCGTCACGATCTCTCGTAAGATCGATCGAACTCGATCCTCGATCTTGCTTTCTCCGGGAAAGTCTACCGGCGAAAGTGTTCTCGCTTTTAGAGTACGTTTTGCTGCAACCGCAATTCGAGCGGCACGCTAAACGATCGCAGAGTGGCGACGCAAAGTTGAAAATCTGCAGGCAACGACATTACAATAGAACATTCGAGCGACTTTCAACCCTTAACTTTGGGGGTTGTTAGCGTACCTGAATGTGGACCATGGTTGACGAAAAAGCACCATATTTTTTCTACAAGCTATCTCTATCACAAGGTTAGTAATTCGTATACATTTCCTGAACAGATACTATAGTTTAATCAACAGGAAGACAAAGTTTACAACTCCAGTAAAAAAAGAAAATAAAAGCCTGGATTCAAAGCATCGAAAGCAGGGAGAATTAATTCTCTCATAAACGTAAAAACGTAACAATAGGACTTTTGAAATCTAGCGCTTTTGACTACTGTAAAACCCCTTCTTGGGGGTTGTTTAGCGTTCCCTCAATGGTCCACATGACTGACAAAAAAGCATTACATTTTTCCTACAAACTATCTCCATCAGAAGTTTAGTAATTCATATACACTTCCTGAATAAGTACAACAGTCTAATCAACGGCAAGACAACTCTTAACAACTACAGTAAAAAAAAGAAAAAATAAAATCCTCGATTCAAAGCAGAGGGGTTTAAGCAGCAGGAAAATGCGGTCAGCTTGAGCTGCAATCATCTAAATGGTCCCTACATCGCGCAGCAAATCTTCGCAACGTGAAACGGGGTAGCAGAGGGATGAACAGGTGGATGAATATTCATTGCACTTGAAACTCCAAGCTCCATTCTCCAAGTGCTCTTAGTTCAGCCAGGCTAAGACCTAGTGGCCATAGGGAAGTTTGCAACTCCTAGAAAGAGTTGAACTCCCTCGAGTTTCTTGCACCCCCAGTCAAACTGAGTGTGAGTGTGTCTCGGAGGAAGGGTTGAGGATCGCTGAGGTGCAGTGGTTTCTTTGGCGAACGAGGCTGCTGAGAACCACTGTCCGATGCGGAAACAGGGGCTGTAGGTGGGGATAGGATCGAAAGGCAACGGGCGGAGCACCGGGGGATCTTTTGGCGTGCTGCGACAACGGTTCTCTCAGTGCATGCTCGGTGCTCGCTCGGCAAAAGACAGCGCAGCTGCGAGTTCGCGCGGACTCGTCGTCGACGGTTTCCTCTCGCGATCGTGCACGCTTCGAGAACTACTCGAGTGGGCAGGCGGTGTGTCGATCCGGTTCCGAATCTGTTAAACAAAATCCCCGAAGCGTGGGGAACCTGCCGCCGGACCTTTGACGACTGGTTCCGGGCCTCGGTGTCTAGTCCTTTGTCACGAGGTCCGCGTTGTACTACGTCCGACGGCCTTCGGCGCTTTGATCCAGCTCCTTCGGGATTTTTCGAGGTTTTTCGGGGAGTTCCTACGATCCTCAGCACCTACGTCGTCTGATCGATCAGGGTTTTCGCGCTCTCAGCCTCGCAGACTCGCCTGACCAAAGCGGACAGGTAAAGGGTGACCGTACGCGGTGCATTCTCGGCTGCAGTTGAGGATAACGGGTGTCCTGGCAGTCGCGATGCACTTTTGATGACAATTCAGAAGTATTTCGATGACTTAGTGGAGAGAGAATTTTAGTTTTGATTGCACTTTTACCCTCGCTAATAAATATGTAACCTATTTGAATTATTCGCTTGTTTCAAGTCGAATTAAAATTTTCTTTCTAGAAATTTCATTGTTCCATAATCATTCTGGGGAATATCATATAGCAAGGCGTTCAAGATTTTCAATCTTTTTAGTCAGGGTGAACATACACGGTGCAGAAATGACTACACTGCTGGAAACAGTTACAGAATATTATGCAATTTCGACTTTTCCGAAACTTTTAGTGCACAATTGTTTTCACCGTTGTGATCTATGTCAGTTTTTGAAATATCGCTAAGTGGAGGTAATTTGTTGCATGGATCGGAAACTAAGAGTCAGTGGTAGTCAGAGTCATTGTTATCTTTGTTTATCTCTGTATTTCATAGCACGCAACCGCGTTTTTTCTACTTAACATGTGTGCGCAAACTTGAGTTGTTAAAGACAGACGAGTAATTATAGACAAGGGAATTGAAGGTGCTTGTTGCACCAAACAAATCAAATATCCTCTAACTGTATCTCACTGTGTAGATTACGGATTTTTGTCGTGTTGCAAAATTATTTGGATTTATCTTGATCGCACTAAAAACATTATGCTTTCAAGTTCTCAAACATACCCTGTCCGATAACACTTCTATATTTGCTCGCGCGAGATTTTGCTACTTAAAAATATCGGAATCTTATCTGATACACGCTAATTCCCGATAAAAAATACATAAGTAGAACCGGTGCATATGCGTCGGACAGGTTCGACGAGTCAATTCCACTTCCATTCCTTCTGATCATTTCAATACGATTTCATTAAAAGCGAGGATTAAAAGCGATTTCAATACTCTTCATTGCTAGGACACCGGCTACATACAAGTAAGCGTTTCTGGTTGTTCCGTGACATTTAACCTCTTCAAGGATGCCGGCACACGTGTGTACATGTAGCTCTAGGTTGACATCTAGGCTCGATCTTCTCGCACGAACGAGCATTACCTTCAAACATTATATTGAACTGTGCAAATTAAAATGAAAAATTTTTCTCTTAACAATTCTACTAAGTTGTCTATTGTCGACTGCTCGAATGAAAATTATTCCCACTTGTTCGCAAAATGTTCATCCTTGAAGAGATCGAAGAAAGAGGCTAGACCAGGGGTAGTTTTAATCATTTTAACACGTTGAAAACAGTATATCACATATAACAGTTTTTCAATCATTTTACTTTGTCGCCTTTAAATTGTTCCAAACCATTTTTGTTATAAATGTATATTAAATCCGCAGTCTGGTGAAGGATTGGCACGAAGGACGGATGAGGGTTAAAAAGTGATAAGTAGACTGCTGACTTGATGCATTTATAGACTCATGAAAATGTCTATGTAGACAATTTATACTTTGCACAATGTACTAAATTTATTTTCACAATGTTCTAAAAAAGAACCGAATTGGACTGGTACCAACGGGATGGTAGCTCGTTGTTTGAGAACGGTCACGGTGCTTTCTCTTCTGCGTCATCTTGGTTTCCCCCGACGATGACCGCGCGACGCACACGTGCTTGCTATGATTGCATTAGCCGGAGCGGCCTCCCTCGAAGGTAGCCTCAGATTCTTCGGAACTATAATCCGTTGTTTCACGCGTCGTACCCATGGCTGCGCCGACAACACGCGATATTATTCGACCGACTGACTGACATATGATTAACGGTGGACGAACACCATTTCACAGGTTGTTTTTTCCCGTTTCGCGGAAACCATTCGAATGATCGCGAGATGGGTTTACAATCTACTAGATGGGAAGTCGAGCCAATACAAGATAGCTAGGATGGAGTAATTGATACAAATAGTGCATATATCTATTGCAAATAGCGTTCTAGACGTCGTGTTTGGTTTGCACGCCTGTTTCACTCGGGACATCGAGAGTTTACCGTGTGAAAAACATATTAGGGTGTGAACTATTAGTCGACTTTATTTTTATTTACTGAGTACAAACATGTGGAAGCATTTTTATTCGCATTTAATCCCCTATGGGGGCAGCATTCGTTTTTTAGAAAAACGGAGTCTGTAAAGATTGTGCTGCGGATTTTATGCAATTATGACAAAAGTAAGTACTGTTCTATTATTCTCAGCTAAGAGATGAAATAATTTTTTCATTGATCTGCTGCTTCCTACAATTTTTATTTCACACAGGAAGATTTTCGAAATTTAATGCGAAATCGCGCTCTGCATAATAATCCTCGAGCTATTAATGGTTCACACTGCTCACCGATTATACCTTAATCCTTTGCAATCGGAACAATTTTAAATTGAAAATTAAACATTTCTTCCGACCTGGAATATTTTGATTCCCTATGATTTTGTGAATTTTATGGATATGAAATTGGTATAATAGGTCATACAATACCTAATTCATTAGATACCGATGTATTTAATAATGTAAACAATATTTTAAATAATGGTGCGGCAATTTTTAGTGGCGCCTCGAAGTCACCATTCGAATCGGATTCACCACTCTCGGGGATTAATCTTCCTCGTCGAGCGCACGCGTTGACTGAAAGATCAAGCGACATAAGAGCAAAGGGTTTGTCGGAATTCTTTCAGATATCATTACTCCGAAACCATCTGGGTCTGTTAGTGTATTCAATAGTCGTAAATCTTGGGTGCTCGCATACAATAAGCTGATTCGTGTATGGAATCAGCGAGGCATAGTATAATATAGCGTTCACCACAGTAAACCGAAACAGCCGTGGCCACATGTAACCTTACCGAGAAACAATTGAGCAAATGTTTTGATTCAGGCGCATATTATATCATAAAAATGGCGAGGAACTTATACCTGAACTCAATTCTCATAAAACGGCACAGTCACTCTTGGTGCTCGACTCTATTTTTACAATATTCACCGTTGACTCTTCCGATATAAGACTCTTAGAACAAAGTACATATTGTTTCTTCTTCTATAGAAATTGTCAATTGAAAGGACAATGAGAAGTGTCGCTGAAAGCATCTATGAATAGCACTCGTGTTCCACGATTAGCAGTCCAAATCCTTCACAAATGAAGATTCTAGAAATAAAATTCTATTCTTTTTTAACCAACATTGAAACAGAATCATTAAATGTGAGTCTAGGATAAATACAAATCTTCCTTTTTTTCAATGAAATGACTGAATACATTATTTCTCTTTATTGTGGTTTTGCTAAGAAATCTGTTGATTTTCTTGAACTATTTTAATCTGTTCACTCTGAAATTATACTCGCCCAGTTCGTGCGTGTGTGGCAAACACCCTCAGATGGATTTTACTGGAACATAATTTTTGACGTATTCGCAGTTCAGTGATCACGAGGAAAATGTTCTAATGAAAATTGCAAGGGGTTAATTGTGGCAGAGTTCTCGTTGCACAACCTGTCGTCCGCGAATAGTGCGTTATCAGATGCTCGCCGACGCGAATGTGGAGTAGGACGGTAACGCGATAACGGGCCGCGATAAGGATCTATAAGCAAGGTTACGAATCAGATATACGTACTTACCGCGATTACGTCGGTTTCGAGCGTGTCGCGATCGAGAACGGCTAGGATGCCGCGGCCTGAATACACCGGCCCGTGAAATATAGAACGAAAATGAGTCATTGCACCGGCAACGGAAGCGTGTGACAAAGGTTCTCTCGGCTGTTTGCCATCGTTTTCTAACGACCGCGGAACATAGCACTACAGTACGCGACGCTCATTCACTATCAACCTCTTTGCCGTTAGGACGACTGTCCTCGGTCAGGCTAAAAAGGCTTCGGTTCTTGGAAGTTCACGCCAATCTCGTAATAGACAGTAATGGCGAACGTTCTGGTCATGATTTTCTTCTTTTAGAATCGCTTTCATTCCTTCCTGTAGGTTTTGCACTCCAAACACTCCCTTTTACAAATCAATTTCACCCATTAAGAATATTTAAAATTAATTATTTATTTATTTAGATTCAATTATATATTTATTTAGATACACGTGAACGGCGTCGTTACTGCGAGTGAAACAGAAGACTCAATACGCTTTAATAAATGCACTTTCATTTTTAAAATCTATTAACCAGAAAATGGCTACAATGAATATACATATCTAAACACCGTTTTCATACATTACAAAGTTAATGAATGGGTAATTACTAGACTGCGGATGTTTATGCAAAATAAAAATGTTCTGCATTGCAAAAATTGATTTCATTCCTTACTGACTTTGTGCAAGTCATTTTCAATTGTAATATTGTATATTTCTAGTTATGATGATGATCGGATGACGAGTATGACTCGTTATCCGATGATTAAATGACTCAATTAGATTTCATGGAAATTGATGTCCTCGTTGTGTACTTTATGTGAAAAATTGTACTCTGTAGAGACCACAATTATGATGAAAGAATCATTTAATCTCCGTTAAGATTGCATATCATGTGTATCTAATAAATAGACTTGCGTACCTAATTAAATTCTTCTAAGCATTATACTATTTCACTCGCAACTACTCATTTATGCAATAAATCTTTATGCGTAAAATCCGCGGTCTACTAATAAACGTATAAAACCCGCACTGTATAATGCATAGGTCAGAGTAAGTGCTCTTTTTATATAGGGAATGAAACGTTATGGTCGTACATCCATAGTGGCGCGCGCGTAATAATTTCTTGTAATCTCGTATTGATGGCGGAGAGCATGAATTTTATTACGCGCTTAAAAGCTTATCGATGAAACAATATTTCATTGTGTCGCTTTCATTTGTTAGAATTTAGTGTTGAGCGTCGCATTCGAGATCCGAATAAAAACTAACGAAAATTCGGAAGTGTGTTTGTGATAGCATATCGAAACCGCATTAATTTTCACCGATTGATAAATCCTGGTATTGTTAGCGATTCATTAATGTCCAGTTAGCTGCTGTTACGATTCATTATCGCGAAATACATGTCGGTCGAATGGAGTAGGCCAAGAGTTTCAACATAGATTTTTCATCATGAGTCTGACTCGATATTATAGGGTTAAATGAAGTTTTACATTATCTTCGAGATTAATGATCACATCCTCTTGGTACCAAAAGGGTTAAAAAAGTTTAAACTTTAACCTTTAGACTACCGGCGTGATGTTGTACGGACTCACTAATACAATTTGTGACAACACTGGAACAATTTAAAAATACGAAAGAAAATAAATTTCCATTTCACTCCAGTTTGTTGCAATTCAGGTAGAACATTTTCATTTTGCATAAAGATCAGCTGTCTAATACTTTGCGTTACCGTACAGTAAAATTCATTTTATTTGTGATAAGTAGACTGCGGATTTTACGCATTTATGACGAAACGTACAATTTACATCAGGGGACGTGTTAAAAATATTTAAGGACATCAATGTATTAGTTTCAGCTTAATAGGATAATTAAAAGATGAATACAATTTTTATTTGGCTCCTGTGTCCTGCAATCTATGCGAACATTTTTTATTTTGCATAAAGATCCGCAGTCTAGTGATAAGTAACATTTCACTGCGATTTATTTGAAAATTTTTGCTTCCGTTCTTAACCGGCCTGGCGCCGATCGGAGCCAGCTAAAATCTGGAGTACAAGTGATGTACAAATATTCCGGAATAAATATTATGTTTTTAGTGTGTTACGGAGACTTTGTCTACGTTACCTTTCTGCTCCCTTCTTGGAATCACGTGTTCATGTAGGCAAATAAACAACTTTCCCCCTGTGGGAAAGTACACATACATCTGGGAAACTTAGAAATGTCTTCCAGATTTTTCTATACCCCCACTACCATTTTTCTAACCAAATTTCGATTATACAAAAGGCAGTCCGCGACAACCTATTCTGTGACACGCGGTGATGAAACGGGCACCGGCTAGTTCGCAAGTGCAAAAATGTCGGTAAGGGTTAAAAGATCCATAAATCTGTGAACTCTCTGTCGCTTTTGTCACTTCGAAATCTGGAATGTTAAGGATCATTGATAAATCTAGACAAATAATTCCGTCGTTTAATTCTGGGAGACGGGGGATTTAAAGTGTAAACCGATTGCTCATCGGAGATGTTTGCTTTTCGCCTCTGGTCTAGCGGTGTCACGGCTTCCCCGGACTATAGATAAGGGTGGTATCTCGAATTGGAGCAATAAAATGCCAACTCAACTCTTATAAGGAGCCGATGAATCATCGTGGAATGCGATCACTAATCGTGGTGGCCGGTACTCTTGTCGTTGCAGATCCACCTGTGGAGTAGCTCGAGGCGGAAACGGACGAGTGGCTCTAGGCTCGCGTGAACAAGTCTCCATAAAGGGAGACAAACAGAGAGAGAAAGAGAGAGAACAGTGAAACGTTTGTGAATTATCACCAAGTCCGAGCGACCCGAGGGAAAACAGTGGCGACGATTCATTCGGGGAAACGGAAGCATAGCGTGAGCCGTCAATTAAGACCCAGTTCTATTATCGGTATCGAGCAGCTCTTAGCCTTCACAGAGGGTACGTTTTGATTGGAGCTGCTGCAGTAATGCTGCTAAAATAATTGTCTTAATTACGTTTATGGTGGAGCAGTAATACAGTTTCCATTCGTGTTCAGCTTCAGAACTCGTCTTAACCCCTTGCCGTATCATTTTCTTTACAGTTACAGTGATTAAAACCCAGTCTTTATCCCCAAAACTGTCGTAGAAGAGAAAAGAAAATGTATATTTTTCGTATAGCTACATTTATTTTAATGCTTAAATATTGATTACAAACGAATCAAATTTTGTTTCATTTAAAAAGAACAGCGTAACATTCATATTCGTTTAAAATCCTCATGACGAGTGTGACTCGTTAAAATCCGGGAGGGGTTAATAATGAGTAGACTGCGGATGTTTATGCAATTTGCAATTATTCTAGACGAATCTTAAGAAAGTGGAATCATGTATAATCTTATTTTCAATGGTAGTATTCTTCGTACTTCTGAAATGACTAAAAACCGTATTAAATTCTGTGGGATTTTTTATTTCAACAATTTTTGAACATTTTTAGAATCCATAAATGCGTAAAGATCGGCAGTCTAATAATCAGAAACACGAGTATCGAAACAAATCTTCTAAAACACAGTAGTAAGAAAATGTCGACGCTTAGATATACCTGGTTGAGAAGAGTATATTGATTAGCAGATAACATACAAATAATCTCGAGTAAGAAGAAAAACAAAAATGAAGCCATGCGGTTCAAGCGAATTGATACGGGTGCTGATTGTCTTCCGGGCACTTGACGAGGTTCTCGGTGTTTGTATCCAGCAGACATTGTTGTGTTCGCTGCTTCAACATAAACGTTCCTACAGTTCTAAAACAATAGATAATTTCCACTCTCACAGTAGTTCTCTCGATTTACCGTAGGTCCGACGCGAACGTGTCCTCAGCATCATCATCAAGGTCGGAACCGTCGATCCAAATATTTTGACGGGAATCGTGCTGTTCGGGAGGATCGAGACTACTTTCACAGGATCTCGGCAGCGTCGGCTGCAGCGTGTTGCGCAATCGGTTCTCGTACGCAAAGACCTTGTGCCTCGAGGATGACCTTGGCGGTGGTGTTGCCGCCTGTGCGTGTGTCGTCGAGAGAGAGAAGTGCTCGGTGATAAGGCCGAACGCGGACTAATTAGTGTCTGGCCGCGATCGTGCGTTCGAAGAGTCGACTCGGGAGAGTCTGGAGCCGAGCTGCCGGCGAAGAAGAGGATGCGGCACGGAACGGGGAACAGATGACTCCTGCGAGGAGCCCTCCTGGCGAGATCTGACTGGACGGCTGAGACAGCTGAGACCGCTGGAACAGCTGAGCCAACTTTCGTCGTTTCGCCAGCGCTCGATCGTCGCCGGAACGAGAGATGACGGTCACTTACACCGCCGAAGTAGCTACCTGCAGAGGTCTTGGTTGCTTTCTAAAATTACTCCTAAGGTAAGCGGCTTCGGGCTTGGCGAACGGGGAAGGTCGCAGCGCCGCCGCGCTGGCCAGACCTCTCGCTTAAATCACAGACTCTCGATCCTTAACCCTTTGCGGTCCGACATGTACAATGATCCCCACTAATATTCGGACACTTTTAAAAAGACGATAACTTTTTTGATTTCGGACCATACGATTTGAACTTTTTCGAAAAGGTAGAACACTTGGTTCGCTACACAACGTGAACAAAATTTTTGAGAAAAATTGCAACTAGTCGGAATTGCAGAGGAAATACTAAAAGTTGTATATTGCAACATTTTTTATGTAGGCAAGGAAAATTTAGAAAATAGGTTTTGTAGATCTGTATCAATTAAACATGTTCTGAAAATTTCATCAAAATCGGTCGACGTTGCTGCGAACGTTTAAAAATGGTAGAAATTGCAGTTTTTCACGATTTTCAGCCCCTAGCTGCAATAAATCTAAGGATTCTTACATCTTTCTGGTATATTCTGGTATATTGTATATTCTGTTATATTCTTGTATATTGAGGACCCGGAGCGACTTCCCTTTGATCTTTTCTTCATTGATCCTTTCAACGTAGACGCCTGTAGAACAATTTTAGGAACAGTGTAGAAGGGCCAGCGTACCCTTGTGCATCGCCAAAATTTCGCTCTGCCAAAATTTCCTCGAGCCGTAAATGTCCTAAAGCGAGCTATAAACAGTTTAGTGTGGTCGTACGAGAGGAAATCAAATAACGCTGGTGTGACGTCAGCTGCCACTAACCGCAGAAATTCACAGTGTCCTGTATATGTAGTTTTCGTACTATAGATTAGCGCTAATGTGAAAGGGAAACGCGTAAACTCGTTGTAAAAAGATGATAAGCAAATGAGGCCTGATAAAGGCTAAAGGAACAATACAATACAAAATGTCACTCATATAGTAATAACAGTCATCTACAGCAATTTTCGAAATTTTCATTAGGCACATTCAGTGATATCAAAATTTTTTGACTCATTGAATGAATTTTCTGCAACTCTGTCTCTATACAACGTGGAACAGAGTCGCGTTTCCACTTGACGCTGCCCAACGAGAATGCTGTAATGAATAGGATCGTGTTTCTACCGATTCGACGCAAAGCATCGATGAAGACGTGCAATTTGCTTATGTCACCAGCTCGTGGATTATTAGCGAGTAAATAATAGACTCCCCGGAGCGTTTTCCGAAGAGGACAGCGCTGCTTAGTCTCGATCTCCAAGAAAATTCAGCATCTCTGTCCTTCGAATGTCAATTAAATTCTTGTTCAATTAGATGATTCACCGACGATCAAAATTGGAGAATCGGTAAATCCTTGACTAAAAATCCTGAGTGTACAATTTACTGTAACTTCGAGGAAAAAAATCGCTAAACAATCTCTTATTTCGAAGAACGAAGCCTTTCACATCTCTACCCTACTTTTTTCTAAAAAGTTTTGCTACTAAGAACGTCCGAGAAAGTGAACGACGCTGCGTCATACTTCTCTTTCGCTCGAACTGCGACAAAAGTGCAGTAAAATGTGTGCACCGAGTTTTATGGGATCGCTATAAAGATAAGATTCCACGAATCCGTGATGACTGGAGTCGTGAAAAATATTGTTCCACCTCGGAGGAACTTAATTTATATTAATCTACAATCTCCGTACATTTCACAAGCTGATTCTCCATCGAATGTCTTGAGGTCCACAGAACCATTTCGAACATTTCATCTATTTATTTTATGACGGAGTGCGAAGATTCTAAAAACTCGCGTGCGCAATATCCGGCGGGAATGTGTTAATTCAACATGAAACAGTGTTCCCGCAGAATTCCGCGTTCCTCATGAATTCTTTCCACAAGAATTCGCTGGAGAGCCGAGTCTCGCGGATTAGAAGATCGTATCGCAGAATTCCCGGTACTTGTCGCATTAATTGGTCGCGCAATAATTCATCCATGGCTTAGGCGATCCGCGTAAAAGGCAGTTGTTTGCCAGCTGGAGTAGCGACGTCAACATTATCACCCAGAAACGAGACGAGACGCGTCTCCGTTCCGTTTCGTTACAAACAGACAGCGTGCTCTCCGTTTCGCAAACGAAGGAAAATCAGCTGACGGATTTACCGAGCTCGTTTCTCGAAATTGGTCCTCGGTTTCTTATAGTGTTGCACTTCCGGGTCGGCGACCCCGTCTATTATTGCAACGACCGCTCGTCCCGGCTCGAAATTGCACAGGCGTCGCTCGTTTCTTCTCGGAAGGATCGTTCGTCATCGCACAACAACGCTCGAGTCGTTCCTTTTTCGTAATCGCCCGTTGCGAGTTCGTTGATCGATCCGATCGAGAAACTCTTTCGATCGTCCACTCCGCTGATCGGCTATTTCACACTAATGTTCGGTTTTATTCATCATATTCATAGGGAGACGGTTGCAACGCACGCCTATCCAACGCGATTCCATTCGTTTAATGGAACCCTGTCGGCAATTTCACGCTCAGCAATATTCCTGATTATGCGTCACGCTTCGAAGTGCAGGGTAATTCGGCGGTTCGTGTTTCACGCTGCGAGCGATTTTTTCCATACCGCCCGGGAAAGTTTGCAATTTGTGTGCAAATCCACGGAAATGTTTTACCTCTTGTTGGATCGTTGGAGATGTTTCCCTGGAAACCTTGGACTCGTCTTTCACATCTGAGGGACTAGTTCGAGAAGCTCCCATTATTTTTTCGTTAAAAATATATTCATGTCTTGAATTGCGGAATAAAATACCCGTTTGTATAGGAAGAAAATCTTTCTCTTTCTTGTATTTCTTGTTTAACAAAATTCGAAGAGAACAACTTTTTCGGCTTCGAGAACATCATTTTTACAAAACCGTGTTCAATATCTCTCCTCGCCGCTACAGCGTCGATATGATTCATATTTATCACTATCTCCTCCAGCCTCAACTAATTTCCTTCTCGATGGACCGTGGAACTCGGTCTGAATGTTTCCTCATCACACGATCCAGGTTCAAAGGCCACTGTTCATCATTTCAGCTAAGAATTGTATCTTTTAGTGAAAAATAATCCGCACATTTTGCCAGCAGTTCTCCTTAGATTGTAATTTCTCTGCGTTCAACGATACAGTAAAATCTGCATTGCTATAAAAAGCGGAGTTATTCGTGCGCACCGGTGGCGCTATACCCGCGAGTTAGCGTTAATGAATGAATAATGATATTCATGACGGTAAAGAGGTCATTGCAATTGGCCTAGAGCTGTGGATCGATTCGCGCCATTTCTACGCGTCGGAGCTAAGTATAGGCGTCCGTGAATGCACGAAACGAAATCAGATAAATTGATGTGTATTCAATAAACAATGGGAGCCCTCTGGTCAGGTGTTCGTCGACCTCGAATTGCAGAATTCACAATTACAAATAATCATATCTGGGTCCAGAACGACCCGGTACGCAGGTAGAGGGATAAATACTCTGGACCTTGTGCGGAGGAAATCTCAAAGCGGAAAGGAAATCGCGTGACTTGCTCTGGAATGTTTCCAATGTTTCGCGAGATTACGCAGTCTCGTGTAATGTCCTTTGGACGCGTTGCTCAGCTGTCCGTCATTTTTGTTGGACCGTGGCGGCCGCGAGACCTCGTGCAAGAAGGAAATAGTTAGAGACACTTAGCCGAACGACCAAGTCAATTTTCTGTCGGATATCGATCGCTTGAAATCACGAGTAGAACTTCTTGAGAATTTTCTTGCGAGAGTGGACAACGGTTTTGTAGCAAAATATATTGGAGACATTGAAGAGTAATCGACAAACGAGTTAATGTAGCTTCTCTTCCGTAGCGTCGCGACTTCGCCACGCCCTTGGTCGCAATTCTGTCCCCACCACTCGCTGCGCGACCAATCGCGAGTCAACGAGGGTGGAGAAAAATTGCTTTGTGCATCGACAGGGACAGAGAAAAGATCAACAAGCCTAATTAATCGCGAATGATTAAGTTTATCTGGGAAAGATAGGATCAGAAGGTGTCCGTTTTTAAAAATATCTCGGATGCAATACCGAGTATATTTGACACTGGATCGGCTCATCTGATTAAGAAAGTGTTTGTCAATAATTTTTCTCGCGGTTTATACGCAACGATGTAGGATATTAAACAGCGTTTTCACAGTCGAGCGATCGTCGACATATCGTGGCACAAGTGGATCTTCTTGATTGATTGCCTAAGCGTTAAGTAACCTTATCGCGTCTGTAGTCGAAACAGGAACAAGCACGTATATCGCGGATGACGTTTTTTTTATCTGCGATCGATAGAAGACAATGAAGAGTGGACTGATTAAAAGCACGATCGGAGGAATTTCCGTCCGATCGCTCATATTTTTTCCCGTTCTGCTTGAATTTTAGATGGCGGGCGAGCGTTTACAAGCTCGTCTGGATAGACCTGGCCCTGTTCCTCGTGATCTACTATTCGTTGTCGAGCATCTACCGGCTGTTACTCGACGACGAACAGAAGAAGACCTTCGAGGCGGTGGTGACCTACTGCAACGAGTACAGCGACCTGATACCGCTGTCGTTTGTCCTTGGTTTCTACGTTAGCATCGTCATGACCAGATGGTGGAATCAATACATGATGATACCGTGGCCGGATTCGATCGCGGTCTTCGTGTCAGCGACTATTCACGGGAACGACGAGAGAGGTCGATTGATGCGTCGAACTATCGTCAGGTACTGCTCGATAACGCTGTCGATATCTACAACAATGGCCTGATCAGCGTTGCACAGATTCCTACACTTCTGTGTACCGCAACAGCGCGACTATGATTCCCAGAAATGCTGTCCTGGTTCCACAAATCATATATTTAATGAATAGACTGCGGATCTTTATGCATTTACGAAGAAATTCGTTGGATGAAATATCAAACAGTAAAAGATTCGAATAATTTCAGAATATTGTAATGTTGTTTTCAATGTAACAAAGTTATTAAGGGACGAAATCAATTTTTATTTCATTCCTGCTTCCCACAATCAATGCAGAACATTTTTATGTTCCGTAAAAATCCACAGTCTGTTAGTGAAGAACAATTTCCTTCATTCTTAACACGAAAGCTGCGGAATTTGAAACAATCCTGCAGCTCTGAAAAGTCTTACTGTGCGTGTTCCCACTTTTCATCAAATTTTATTTCATTCAGTATTAAAGAAGAACAATTTTCCTTCATTCTTAACACGCAAGCTGCAGAATTTCAAACAGTCCCGCAGCTCTGAAAAGTCTTACTGTGTAATGTTCCCACTTTTCATCAAATCATTACGACAACTCCAGCCAGTTTTACAAAGTACAAACATTCGAGTCTCCATAAAGATTCGCAATCTATCGATCAGCGGTCATTAGCAAACATCCTTGAGCACCGTAAGATAAGTCGCAGACTGTTCGGCGTCGAGCATAAAGCACGAAGAAATCCGAACTGTCGCGTGGTGTACTCTAGCTAATGGATCGAATCGTGGAACGCGTTCAAGCTTCCTCATGAAGGACTAGTGTCTCGATCTTTGGATCTATTTTGCAGGTACGTGTGCGTATGCTTGACGATGGTGTTGGCTATGGTTTCGCCCCGTGTGAAAAAACGATTCCCAACGATGGAGCACTTCGTGGACGCTGGTTTGCTGTTGGAGAACGAGGTGGCGATTTTCCAGACCCTGAACGATAAATTCCCGAAGCCGAGCAAACATTGGCTGCCGATCGTCTGGGCTTCGAGCATCGTGACTCGCGCGAGGAAGGAGGGCCGGATCCGCGATGATTTCGCCGTCAAGACGCTGATCGACGAGCTGAACAAGTTTCGCGGTCTCTGCGGCAGCCTGATGCACTACGATACTATCAGCGTGCCTTTGGTTTACACTCAGGTAGGCGCGTCCACCTTGAACCGCAAGCCGATTCATTTTGCCCGCGGTTTTCTCCATCCTTCGCGTCTCCGCGTTGTTTCACGCGCAGCCGAGCAACAATTCGAAACTGATGAATTTATGATGCACAGCACGCGAACGTTCCACGTTTCTTCTGTAGTATCACGTCGTTTATAAAAATCGATTGGATTCTTGGTAAATGCAATATTGAGTCGGAAGAACAAGTTGTTCTGACATTTTTAATTTACCATTATTGGGAACTGCGACAAGTTACTGTGCTTTTCCAAGTAAAAGTAGAAAAGATAGAGGAAATGATACAGGAAAAAATCATTTGTCATACTACTTCCTTACTTCTTAACTGCCTAACTTCCTAACTTCCTATGACCTTATTATTTTTTATTCGTAGTCAAGGATAAACAAGAAATAGTGAACACCGCATTAGTTCCTACAATTCGTATCGACAGTTTGGATATTTCTTGTACATATATAAGAAAGTTCGTTTCTGACACAAAATGTCAAATATCTCTTCAAGTATTAACATTTCGATGACTTTGGGTTAGTACTTTTATACGCAGGATAATAAAAGAATCGATTGGTTTAACAAAAAAGTTGGGATGCATTCAAGAATAAAGTGCAATTGCATCTGGCGGGTGCATTGGTGCATCCACATAAAGAAGAGGGTCATAGGAAGTTAGGACGTATTATGACATGATTTATATAAAAGAATCAAAAGTAATTTTGGTACTTTCTTTTCCCATTATCTCTGATCGAAACGGAAGCTGCAGATTCTCTATGCAAATGTTACTCCACGCAGGTAGTGACGTTGGCAGTGTACACGTATTTTCTGACGAGCGTGATGGGCCGACAATGGGTGCAAACTTCGTCCAAGTCGAACATCGATCTCTACTTCCCAGTGTTCACCACCCTGCAGTTCTTCTTCTATATGGGCTGGCTCAAGGTCGCCGAGACTCTGATCAATCCGTTCGGCGAGGACGACGACGACTTCGAAGTTAACTGGATTATCGACAGGAATCTGCAAGTGAGTCGTTTTCCCTCGGTGTCGAATTCGAGCGAGTCGTTTCCCTCTGGTATCGAATTCATTAGAATAACTATGAATCCCCTGATTAGCTCCGATAGGTAAATTATTTCCGCCAATATTTTTAGCAGCACTTTATTGAAAATCTGTGTATCTACTCTGCCTCTTTTGGTTTCTCCACTAAAAATTGCTACGACATTATACAAATATTTATAAAATATTTTTCACATTATGTACATTATGTACCGATGGTACACGCTAAAAACATATATTTTATAACAAGTTTAAGACTGTAGAATATATTTGCACCAAAAAAAGGGAGCATTATAAAAAATGCAGTATAGAACAAAGCATACAAGTTTGCTTCATTCTCGAGCAAAAACGACTCGACACGGAACGTGTTAATCCTCAGCAACACCTAATAATAATGTTATACAGTAAAGTCGCGATCTAGCTCCCATCGCCTGTTCCGAGCAGGGGCAGAGATCGCGTCGGGAGACTATACATGGAAGGAGTAGGCGAAGGGACAGTGATCGTGGAGATCCTCAGGGAGCTAGGTCGCGACTTTACTGTAATTGAAAACAATCCGAGTGCAAAGATTTAAAAGTTAACACCAACCGTACCGGATACAAAATGTGTCGGATATATATTGTTTTATAAAAATTACAAAACTGAATTTATTCAAATTTACAAAACTGAATTTATTCGAATAAGGAAATTTATTGAATAATTTCTAATGGAAGCATCTTTATAATTTTAATAATTAAAAAAATAAAGTATGCGAAAGCGGTCATTTGACCAGTCGTGGTACGGTTAGTGTTGAGGAGAAGTGTCGAGTATCTTTTTCACGAAAAAATCGGTTTTATTTGGGGGAAGGTGAGCTACCTGATCGTCGACGAGATGCACCACGAGCATCCGGAGTTGATCCGCGATCAGTATTGGGATGAGGTCTTCCCCACGGAGCTTCCGTACACGGCCGAGGCTCGGGCATTCCGCGAGGATCATCCGCAGCCTTCGACGGCCGGAATTCAATTACCTCCTGCTCAACCATCCTCGGTTAGGATCGACGAAATGGGGGCGGACGATACCGCGTCTGGTATCCACTTCACGGCGACGGGAAAAATGTCAAGGTTGGTACCGGGAACAGCGCCGCCATTTGCTCACGCGATGCGCTCGGTTTCTTTCAAGTTCTGTCGTTTTTATTGTTTCGCTGGCTAGAACGTTTTCCGTTGCCTCGCTCATCTATGTGTACCCCGGCTGTTTCATTAAATCGAATCGCTTCATCTTTATTGTACCGTGGGTTGTATTTTGAATTCAAGCTTAAGATAAGTCAAATTAACCCTTTCGCTGCTAGATTTCATGCACCGTAGACTTCATTGAGCTTGAATTCGAGGAATGTTCAAATTAACCCCTTCGTTACTAGCTCTCATCGTAGATTTCATTGAGCTTCAATTCAAACCTAGGAATGCTGAAATTATCCCTTCCGTTACTAGCTTGCATGTGCTGTAGATTCCGTTCGTTAAGATTGAACTGAAGCCTAGGATTTTTTCCTGGATCCTTCTCCGGGATCCCCGGAAATGCTTTATGGATATATGAATGAGAAAACGAATATTGATAGATTGTTCCTCAGATATTCAACTAACTCAAGAAACAAAAGTTTCACAATTTATGTACAATTTTTCAAATTGACTTTCGACCGCATTTTCGGGGCAAATACCCCACTGTGCGCGTTTTAATCGAGTGTAGAAAAATTGATACGGCTTCTCTTTCTATGTGGTTCACTGTAGTTCATTGCGAAGAAGTAAATCATTCATACTGTAGTTATAATACCGCAGTGTAGAGTCTTATTTCAGCGAGTCCGGAATGAAAATGATAGAACTTGTCAGAGCGATGTGTGAACCGTGATCGTAGCTTTATGTCCGCTTACTAAATTTTTTGTTTACGGCGCATATGCTTCGATCGCTTACTCAGGAGCTGCACGGAGACCGGCAAGATCGCGAGGTAATACATGTCCGCTTATGCATGTGCGTTTCTCTGCACGCTTCTGAAACAAGTGTGCAGGTTGGTTTTCGGAATAATTTTGATGGGACAACAAGTGTATGTTCGTTTATAGGAGCGCCAGTCGAGTGAGCGCTCGAGATCGTACGTTAAGCGGCGGTTCCACGCCCAGCAACATAGGTGGATCTCTCACGAGAGTGAACAGCGTGACCAGCGTGCTGAAGAGGTTGTTCAGCAAGGAGGACAGACCAGACGGCACCATGTTCAGCGGCACCAAAACTCCGACTACGTCCAGTTCCACTGCATCTTTGCAGAACCGCGTTGTCGGTAGGTCCATTACTTCACAGATCACAATTTACCAATGAACCTCCCAGAGAACTTCTCCACGAACTTCCTTTGCAGTTAAAACTGCAGTTAAAACTGCAGTTGTAAGAATCAAAACTTCAGCTTCCAGTTGTCTAACTTTCTTCGTTCCCGATGAAACTCTCAAATACACTAAGCCCTCGACTTACGCGGATTCCTTTTACGCGGATTCGGAATCGGAAAACCAATTCCGAACTGTGAAATTCGTTTTTTGATAAGAAGATAAGTGTTTGCTTGTGCACAGCGTTGGCATTCAACTATTTATGAGTGATACATTTTCTATGAACATAGTTCGTTTATTTGAATTCTCCTTTCACATGAGTACATACAAAATGGTAATTAAAGAATATATACAAGCTTCCCGCTTGATTTTATTGTTTTATTTTGATTAGATGTAGCTATTATAGGATAATATTTGAATGCAAAATTAAATATATACTATTTGAATAAATGTTGGAGAAAAGAGATTAAGAAAATGTGGGATGATTATGGATAGCTCTAGGAGCCAAATAGGAAAACAATTACCCCACTTGAATTTTAAAAATTAGAAAATATAGGATATTTTATAAAATTTTTTCGTCCTTTAGTAACAAAAGATGGTCTGCATCCAAATTTGTCGAGAACTTACTGTATATTCAAGTGGTCTCTCAGAGGAACACAGTAATTCCATACTTGAAGAACAAATTTGAAGGTCGGCAAACTATGAGTCAGGTGTTTATTCGAAATCTTCATCAGCTAAGACTCGTGAAATGTTTTGTATCAGTTGGAGGAGGCTCGATGAGGATAGGAGTGATCAAGGAGGAGGCTGACGAACAGAGTACGATGACGTCGATGAAGTCTGAGAAGAGGCCTCACGTGCAGAGCATATTCTCACCTGGACCACCGCCTCCCAGTGCCCCGATGACCGTGCCCGGCACAGAACATTCCAGAAACGGGGAGATATTCGCTTGCAGCGCACCTGTGACCGGCTTGGCGACCAGCGACGGGGATACAAACCAAGGCAGCATTGACATAAGGTACGCGGCAAGATCAAGGCTAACAGCCACGCGAACGTTGTGATTACCTGCTCGTCGCATTTGCATATTAAATCGCTTCCTCGAACGACTTTCTTCGGAGAAACGCGCATTTTATCTCATTTCTGCCGTCATTATCATTAAAATCTCCCGTTTCGCCTTGTTCGATCAACATTGACTGAACCAGAACATCACCAACCCTGCTGTGTTCTTTGGTTAACACGTCCACTGCCGTGATGGTCACCGGTGGCCGGCGCTGTCGACTCGCTTAAAAATAATTTTCATAATTAAACTGCGGTTTTTATACATTTATAGAAAGTATGGTACAAGTCTCAGCTTATTAAAAATTACCAACATTAATAAGTTCACTGCCGTGGTGGTCACCGGTGGCCGGCGCTGTTGACTCGCTTAAAAATAATTTTCATAATTAAACTGCAGATCCTTATCCAAAATAAAAATGTTTTGCATTGATTGTGGGAAGAAGGAATAACATAAAAATTGATTTCATCCCTTAACGACTTTGTTACATTAAAAGCAACATCACAACATGCTTGAATTTTCATTATCTTTTACTGTTTTATATTTCACCCAGCCAATTTCTTTATAAATGCATAAAGCTCCGCAGTTTATAACATTGATCGATGTGCTCGTTCTGCGATGAATGGAATTATAGTGTGAGGTGTAAGCTTCGTTATCACGTAACTAATAATAATTGTTAATAACTCTGATCGTTTGTAGGGACGAAATAACCAACATTTCTATGCAACCCCCAAAATTCACGCGGCAGTCGACGTGTTAAATCATGCGTACGGAGCAGCATTAGGAAGCGGGGAGACGAGGAAAATGAGATGAGAATTAGATTTATTAGGGTCCAGACCTAAGTAGCTTAAAAGCATCTCGAAAGTCCCCACTGCCGCCGAGCACAGTAATTTAGGATTTCCTATCCAGAGACTTTCGAGATGATCCCCCAGTGAAATTGGTCAAATTCCAGGAATCAAAGAACAACGCAATCAGCACGATCCAGCGTGACGTACGACCCGATTTTGAGTTATCCTGGCAGCGTGATAGTGGACGATCTGATCAGCACACAGAGTTCGTCCTCCGCCAGCATAAATTCGGACGACGAGTTCACGAAGCTGCAGACGCAAAACGATCAGCAGAAGAAAGAAAAGCTGCACAGGAGGCTGGCTAGGAGCACGAGCGGACAGATGAATGTAGGAGGACAGTCGAGGAGCGCACCGGATACGGAGGAGCTGTTGCTGTCGGAATTGGCAACGACTTCACGGCAGTCGATGGCTGCCAGCGATCGGGAAGACAAGACCGACAGCGATCGGCTCTAGCAAACCTACCGGTGGTTCTTCTTCGAGGCCTAACTATCTTCTGGAACTGATTCGATGAGGGAACGTCTCCGAATGACGATTCCTTAATGAAACTTTGGGGGGACGTGGTTCTTGAAAAAATATTGGACACGTACC
The DNA here is from genome assembly GCA_028455795.1 of Lasioglossum marginatum. NCBI lineage: Eukaryota > Metazoa > Arthropoda > Insecta > Hymenoptera > Halictidae > Lasioglossum > Lasioglossum marginatum. Next base: position 4,789,882 of record CM052260.1, on the reverse strand, counting down.
GTGAATCGCGTAATATTAAAAACTGTCCCGCATAGAAATGACGACGCCAACTAAAAACACGAATAGAGTACACTTTTCATTTCACTTTATGTAGAAGCAGGATACACGGGATGAAATGGTTTAGTTGCTATTGTACTTATCAATTGAAACATTTAGTGAATCTGATATTATAAGATTTACGAATGATTTGTTAATTTTGCCAAGATTTACGAATGATTAGTTAATTTTACCAGAGATAAAATTGTAATGAACGATTTCAGAAGTTTTCAGGAGATAAGAGGAAATAAGATGTGTAGAATGATTTTTGGAAAAGATTGTGGTTGAGAATTGTGGACCTGTGATGAAAGTGGAATTGCGTAGACTTATGTCAGTTATATCCAAAATATTATCGAGCTGCATGTGATTCAAAATCGTAAAGATCAGTTCTAGAAGGAAAAAGCGATCTTCAATTATTTGTAGCTGATAGCAATCTTAAACGATTTCAATGAAATTTTCATACATATGTCGTATGTAACACCGATCTATAAAAGCTGTACAAAGTGATCTTCACTATTCACCCCGCCAAAAGGAAAACTTTCTGGAAAAGTTGTCACGAGACTGCGGATTTTCATGCGAACTAAAAATTGTTTATGGTAATTGCAAGATAGTGTACAGCAGTGATACGAAAATATTTTTATATTCTGAAAATGTTGTTACCGTTTTGCACTCGACCTGGTCATTTTCGGCAGAAATGCGTAAAATCTGAAATACACCTGTTCAATATGAAAAATGGCTGAACCAATAAGACACGTGTGTAACATTTTCGCAAGAGCTACAACCTCGCAGAGTTTCATTAAGATTCGGGGAGGTAATTCCCTCGTAAAGGGCCTGAGAGAACTCCGGTGACATTTATTAAGCAGACTACCGACCACTATCATGGTCGAGCGAAAGTATAATGATTCTTCACGACCGTCAAGAGTCGGAACGGACGATTGTTAGTGTACATACGAACTTTTTACTCGATAAGCATCGGAAACATGCATGAACCAAAACCGGAGGAAAATCGACGACGGTCGTCGATAACGGACGAAGCTTGCGGGAATAGCTTCGAAACATTCCGTCGACGGGAACGATATCTTATGGAAATCTCTGCTTATAGAAATTGTGGATCGAGAAGCTGTGGACCGCGATCGCTCGTTTGCTACCCGATTTTTACACGCATATTCTTTTATACACTTTGGTATAGAGCGTTTGTCCTCGAGGTCCGAGGTTTCTCGAGCAAGTGTCACGGAAACTGTTACGTTGTTCAAAGATCGAATTCACGTGTTGAAGTGAACGTCGCTGAAGCTGTGGACTTTGTACATACCGGTATACCTATCACACGAAACTCTACGTATCTATTGTGACAATAATCGCGTGAACATTGTCGTCGAAACGTCGGTTCGCGTGAATTTTATACATCGAACGATCGTCAAGCACAGCGATCTCCAGCCCGCGGATCTTGAGAGAATGACTCGGCGAAATGTCAACACGTTCTGTGCCACGTGTACTGACAAAGAAGATGCAAATGTTGTTAAAAATCATAGAATGCAGTCTAGCAGTGAAGATTGTACACGTTAAACTATCTATTCAGGCCGCGTGTACCACTGTCGGTACATGCTAACATATTTAGTTAACACGTTCCGTGCCACGTGTACCATTACCACTGGTGGTACACGCTGACATATTTATTTAATGCGCTAAAAACATATTTTATAACAAGTTTAACACTGTAGAATATATTTACACCAAAAAACGAGACGTTATAAAAAATACAGTACAGAACAAAGCAGATAAGCTTGTTTAATTGTCGAGCAAAAACGGCACGGATCGTGTTAATGCGCTAAAAACATATATTTGATAACAAGTTTAACACTGTAGAATATATTTATACCAAAAACGAGGCGTTATAAAAAATGCAGTACAGAACAAAACACATAAGTTTGTTTAATTGTCGATCAAAAGCGAAACGTGTTAGAAGATGTATATTATTTTATGAGAGAAAGAAAGTACGCCGAGAGGTCCGCAGGCTGGAGATTCGAATCGAAGCTTACATTAGAGTTCTACGATCCTCGTTTTTTATACTCGATCGGCGTAGAAAATGAGGGGAACGCGGACGGTAGGGATTAACGTACAACTATTCGTAATTGCAGTAGGATTTATCTCACGCGTCCTATTCGTCGGAAGGATTCCGTGCGAGCGAGAACTGCGATCGCTGGAAAGTATATGTAAAGTGCCTGCCTCGTGCCTATCTCTGTCCAGCTGGAAAACGGTACACGATGTTATGTACTTCTTTCTCCCGATTTTTCTACAGCAACGCGTTTCCGTGCACGCACATTCCAAGAATCGTCAAAGGATTTACTGACAAAGTCGATAAAACGATCGCACATTCGCAGGATAACGTCGACTCGAGTCTTTCGACAGAGATTCTAGATTTCACGGGGTCTTGCGACGCTGATTCCCGGTATCGAGAACAATTAACGGAGTTCGCGAGGATTCTGAAACGATCCGCAAACTGTCGTTCCTCTGTGAAGTACTGTATCGCGTAACATAATCGGTACTCGTTACTGTCCTTGCGTGATACGCGGACAGGTTCGCCTTTCGTTTCGGGATTACATTCCAGGGCGTGGATGGATCCTATGGTGCTCATGGTTCAGCGATTCGTTCAACAGTATTATAGTAGCGAAACGCTTGTTCGGAATGTCGCAGAAAAATGTGTATTTCGTCTAAATAAACGAGAGTCTGGATTCAAGAAGTCCTGGTGCACTTGAAAGGACTTGACGTGCACGAAAGTGTCTGGACAAGCCGTAGCAACTAGAGAAATTATTGTTTGTTGCTAGTCTTAGTTATTTCAAGGTTTGCGACTTGTTCTAGCACTTCTGCGAGCATTGTTTATTATGCCCATTATTCCTATTATTCCCATCCTGAGATAAACACTGCTTTAATTGCATGTAATAAAATAATAAAAACATGAGGTTCTCGCCTGTCCAGAGATAAATATTGTTTTAATGTACATAAATGATAAAATAAGAGGAAACAGGTATGTATTGAAGTTAATCAGCATTGAATGGTATTGTTCGTTGTGGGATAATCTCTTCGATACACGACCACGTCATGAATCGGCAATATTTTTAATTGACCCAGCTCGTTCTAAACTGATTATTAGACAGCGGATTTGATGCAGTTCTGACAAAAATGAGTAGGTGTAATTTAAAATAGTGAACACGTTAGAAGAATTTAAGAATATCGTTATACTATTTCCAACCTACTAAACATATTAAGAAAGAAAATCATGTTTATTTCGCATAAAGATCCGCTGTCTAGTGATTATGGATAGACAGCGTTTTAATTCTAAAACATTAACATTATCCTTAAGAATTGTTTCTGCCAATCTAGTCTGAAGAATCTCGTAATTGTTTTATCTGTGTATAGATTAAATCATGCTGAAAGAGTACACAAAATAGTAAATTAATCGGTCATCAACTTATTAAACAAATTAAGAAAGAAAATAAATGTCTATTTCACCCCAGATTGTTGCAATTCGTGTAGAAAATTTTTATTTAGCATAAAGATCCGCTGTCTCGTGATTAGTAGTTGCAATTTAAAACAGTAAAAGCATTAGAAGAATTTAAAAATACTATTATATTATCACTGACTTATTACACCAACTTATTAAGAAAGAAAATAAATGTCTATTTCGCTTCCAGATTGTATCAATTCGTGTAAAAAATTTTTATTTTGCATCAAGATCCGCTGTGCAATTATGGATCAGAGTAATTAAGAATTGTTTCTGCTAATCTACTGGGAAGAATCTCGTAATGTTTTTAGCTGTATATATTACCTTAAAGCATGCTGAAATATACAAAATAGAAAACTAATCGGACATACAGTTCTTCCGAAAAATGTCAAACCAGTACAGCAGTAAGAATCATCGATTCGAATGTTCCCGCGGCGGGGATGACGTTCGCGAGTCGATCGTCAGAGGTCGGGCTGGTTCGTTGTAGGATCGTAGTGGGAGTGGGTTCGTGCGTGGTCGGCATGGTTCGTCGGTTGTCGAGGTTGTTCGTGCGGGTTCGGCTGGCAGGGCAGGCGTCGACGTCTTTCGTGGTGGGGGTAGTCGTCAGTGGGTAGCCGTCGGCGAGAGGTGGCGGTGGTTTTGTACGGTGAAGAAAAGAGGGGTTAAGTGAGCCGTGCCGGGCCGTAGAAGCGAGCTAGCGGTGGCGCGGCCCGTGCTCGTGCCATAGGGCCTCTGCCAGACAGTAGTGTGTTCGTTTACAAGATGGCAGACGGTCCGTCCGCGGAAGACGCGGCCACCGACCTCGGGGACGGTGATTCCCGTTTAACCCGGAACCGACACAAACGTCAGGAGGTACAGTCGTCGGCGACGTCCCCGAGCACGGGTCAGGACACCGCGAGACGCATCCACGAAGACGCTCCGTCGTTCGAGAGTCATCCTCATCATCATCATCGCCAGCATCAGCCTCAGGCGCACCGTCCACCCCGTCGGAATTGTCACGCGTACGCTGCCCGTCGTCACTCGACCAACAACAACAACAATAACAACAACAACAATCATTACCATGAGAACGTGGAGCACGACGAGGCGGTGTTATTAGACGTGAGCGGCGAGCGGGTTAGTAAAATCGAGAGTGTTCAACAAACTGGTGCGGATACGACGCGGGTTGTGCCGTTCGCGTCACCGATGCGGGACGATTACGAGGAAGACGACGACGAGGAGGAGGAGGAGGAGGAAGAAGAGGAGGATGAAGACGAGGATGAGGACGACGACGACGAGGAGGAAGAGGACGAAGATAGATCGTTGGACGAGGGAGACAGTGTTTCGAAGAAGTGTCGCGCTAGTGTTCGTGTCGAGAAGAAAACCACAACAACTGCTAAGAAGAAGAGTATCGAGGAGACTTGCAACGTCAATGGGAATCATAACAACAACAAGAACGGTGTTGGTGAGGGTGACGGTTCCTCTTCGGGCGACGGTCGACGCTCTAGGCCTGTGTTCCTCGATGATGAGGACGAGGATGACCCTGACAACGACGACGACTCCGAGGATTCGGATAGGAAACTGACTCGCCTCGGTAAAGAGAACAACAAGACGACCGGTAAACAACATCAGGAAATCGTCGTGGCCGACAACAACAACGGTGGTGGTGGTTGTGTGCGCGCCGATCACGAAGAGCTGGACGCCGCTCGTAGCACGGACGGGATCGCTAGTGATGCTAGTGGTGATGGTGGTGGTAGTAGTGGTAGTAGTAGTAGTAGTGATGGTGCTGCTCCCGCTGCCGCTGTTTCTGCTTGTTCTGGTGCAGCGGCTGGTGGTGTTACAGCGAACGGCATGGCCACCAGGCATCATCAGGGCAGCCCTTTCAAGGGACAGGTTAGGACCGCCGAGGACACCCTGGTCGGACCCTGCGGCAAGAAACGGTGCGCCGATCGATACGACAGCTCCGAGAGTTCCGACAGGTGAGTGAGAACGATGTATACCTATGCGCGATGCAATGCGATATCTGCGAGATTACCGATGTAACCCTGTGTGTGCACATGCATACGATTCTCTATACGTGTTCCGCGGCGGTTCGCGGAACCCACAAGGAGCCCGGACACGGACCAGGACCAAGACGCGGAACAGGACTGATGAGGGAGGGAGACCCGAGCCACGGTGCCGCTAGCTCCACTAGGGCTACAATGCGCGAACTATTACAACGTTTAGCTTCTAAATATTCTATCTCGTGGTCTGATCGATTATTAAAATTTCATTTTGACCTTCGATTCTTATCATTTTTCCTGTAGAATGACGGTACAGTAAGTCCTCGACTTAAACGTAAGCCGAATAGTGTCTGAGCGCCACCGCTGAAACGTTATTAGAAAACGAATTTCACAATTGGTTTTTCTGAGTCGCTTCTAAGAATCCGCGTATGTCGAGGACTTACTGTATCTCGTTGCACTAGGCAGAAGTACCCCGGGAATGTTTGTACAACTTTGCTATCTTCCTTCGGTGGATCATGCGGATCAATTTATCGCATCCTTTGTTGATTGTTTATAGACTGGGCTTGTGTAGGACTGTAGTCTAAAATGACATAAAATAATGTAGTTACATGATATCGCAACAAGATATAAGTAGAGGATGTCCGTGATAAATACAGCTAGATTTAATTCCTTCTTCAATCATTTTAACACACTGAGAACAGTATATCGTTGATTTCCAATTATTTTACTTTGTCGCCTTTAAATTGTCCCAAACCAATTTGTTATAAATGCATTAAATCCGCAGTCTGATGACAGGATTCTAAATAAAGATTGTCTGTCTAGATAGATCTGTAATTTAAAATGACATAAAACAATAATTGTATAAAATAACAAGATATAAATAGAAGATGTCCATGATAAATACAGCCAGATTTAATTCTTCAATTATTTTACTTTGTCGCTTTTAAATTGTCCCAAACCAATTTTGTTATAAATGCATTAAATCCGCAGCCTGATGACAGGATTCTAAATAAAGATTGACTGGGCTTGTCTAGATAGGTCTGTAGTTTAAAATGACATAAAACAATAATTGTATAAAATCATAAGATATAAATAGGGGATGTCCATGATAAATACAGCTAGATTTAATTCTTCCTTTTTCAATTATTTTACTTTGTCGCTTTTGAATTGTCCCAAACCAATTCTGTTATAAATGCATTAAATCCACAGTACGATGATAGGATTCTAAATAAAGATTAGACTGTAGGATTAACATGCAACGGTTGAACATTGCAATTTTTGGAGCACCAGCCTTGACCCCCACGAGTACCGAGAACAATAGCTTGGACAATTGGGTCGAACTTAAGAAACTAGTGTGAGAACCGACGTAATAGGTGTTGGAACCTTGTTTATTACAGTGTGCATTATGTCTAGTACATATTAGAACACTTACGCTATAATCGGCGATAATCCGCTATAGAAAGTCTCTATCCTAACGACATGGAAAGAAAGAGGTAGAAAATCATCAATTGTTCACTCTTCCTTTCTAACGCGGTCTGAAATTCTACGAGCCTAACATATACAAGTTCTGTTTACACACGACCCGTTCGCTCCGTTTCGAAGAAATCGAATTCGAAAACGCGCGAGAGACACGTGCTAGACGAACAGTCCGTCCAATCATGACTCACCGTTTTCACTTCTCGCGTGTACTAATGCATGCGCGTTCGACGCACTTTCGAACCCGATTTTCCCGCAAAACAAAAACCTGATTCTACATTTTTAACACAATGTTAGATACAAAAAAAGATAGTATTTCAATGGAATTGTTGTCCTAGTTGTTTTTGAGAAAGCCTTATTCCGGCGAGTTCGATTTTTCGCCGATGCATTTCGGCCGGCCTCGCCGGGAGGAGCCACCTGTGTCGAACGGGGACAAAATTGATTGGTGCGATTCAGGATTTTGGGAAAACGAGAGGAGGAGCCTTGGGATTTTTCGAGTCGAGCGAGACACGCGACGGAGCATCGTAATTAGCGCGAAGGAAGGCGCGTTCGACGCAGGCCAGGGGTCGTTGTACCGCGGTTACGAGACCGGCAACCGTGGCTGCGTTCGATCTGTGTGCGCGGCGTGTTTATAGGTTCGTAGATGCTGCCAACTTGCTTCGTTTCCCTTCAGCCCCCTCTCCCTTTCTCTCTTTCTCTTTTCTCTCTTGCACTCTGTCCTCTCCCCCTGTCTCGCTTCGCCTCCTCTTTCACGTGACCCTCGTGCTTCCTCTCTCTCTCTTCTTCCCTCCTCGTTCCCTCCGTCTGGCCCTCGCCCTACGCGAACTTATCACGCTAGACCCAGCATTCGTTCCTCGAACCTTCTCTGCAGCCTTTTATTTACAGTCTATTACTCTAAACCCCTCGCGCTGCAACGTCGCTTCGAACTCGTCGCGAACAGTTGCATACAGAGTTTGCTAAACATATTCTTTACGTTATCTGTAGAAGGAGATTGTGGTTAATTTTTAGTTTATTCCTTGAGGTTAACGGAAAAGAAAGAACACCGATAGCTCGACGATAGAACCGTTTATTTAGACGTTGAGAACGAAACTAACTCGACCGAGGACAATACAGAGAGAAGGGGAACATTGAAGAGATTAACATATAACATATAAAAAGTTTAACATATACATATATTTAAAGACAGCGAGCTCAGGTGACGAGCAGACGTAAACACACGTGAGGTATAGCGCGAAATACAAATTACTACATTTAACATCTTCTAAATTTCTAGTTAGTTGTTATCGATGTGCGACGGCAGCAATGAATCGTATGTCTCCGGTAGGAAGTTAGTAACGAGTCTAGATCTAATCAGCGTACTAAGTAAATAGAAAGTCCTCGATCGATCTTCACTCGCGATCAACACAGTCTAATGGAAAACGTTTCGGAAATCTAGAACTTGGCAACCTGTCCGCGCATGTCTCGCCTTTCGTACTTGCTCCAAACAGTACTGCGCGCGTGACAACGGACTGGCGGATGCCGATTTTCTTGAAAACAATACAACAGGTGTAGACACTCGTGTCGATCGCATTAAAATGTTCTGCAAAGGGTGCGGGAGACACGTTAGAGCCTGTTATGTTATTGAACTTGCCCCGAGCAACTTTGAATATTCTCTGTGTACACACCGCTAAACAGAAGTCTGCTAACACGCCCGTTTATTGCTTGCCGTTTCTACTTAATGTATCGACAACAAATTGTCTCTAGAATTTGAAACTGAACTCCAAGGACTACGACCCTTCGTTGAAAGAGAAAACAACAAGTACATCACTTGAACATACTTGCTAAACTGCTTTCAGCTTATTGAACCCGATGGACCACTTCTACAACTCACCCTCGAGATTTTCTCCCACTATTCTTTACCACCTCCATCACAATTTTCACATCCCTTAAAAAACCTCTTTCCGTTCTAGTCTTCAGCCAGTTCTCGCATAAGCCACAATGTTCTACAGTTACCAGCTTAAATATAAGTTATCATTACATACCATTTCATACCCTTTCATCAAAACATCTTACCCTTTACTAATTACTAGATTGCGAATCTTTATGCATTTATGGTTTTTAAAAATTTTCGAAAAATGCTGGAGTATCAAATTCAACAGAACTTAGTACGATTTTTATTTATTTTCGACCTACAAATGTTATTACCAATGAAAATAGGATCTTATTTGGTACCACTTTCTTAAAATTTGTGTACAAAAATTGAAAATTGCATGAACATCCGCAGTCTACTAATTACCAAGCATGGTTTTAAGTAGAGATTTGAACGTGTATTAATAACACACGTGTACCCGTAACTAACACTTCCACTAAATAACCTACAGCACAAATATTAATAGAAACACAGATTAAAATTGTGTTTAGAAAATTTCGATCAATTCTGTTCGCAAAGTCAGCGACGATCCACGGACGAGATCGTCGGCGTGATTTGTTAACGAGGCTCGACAGCCTAACCACAAAGAAGGTAAGATCTCGAGCAAACATCGGAATGTTAGGCTCGTCGCCTGGGAAGTTAACATAGTGTGGATGTTCTTCGTACGATAGCGAGCGATATCTCGAAAGTTCAGCATGTCGACGAGTCGACCTCGGGAGTTGATACGCTTCGTTACGGATTAGTTTTGTTTACATTCACGGTAGCAACGAGAGATCCCGCAGTCCGAGCCGCGATCCTTGCGACCGTGAATCCAGGTTTCTTATCGATTTCTCTTGCTCGCCGTGATTTTTCTTCGGGTTTTTCCTACGTAACCGGGCGCGCTGGTCGTTAGTCGTTGATCAGTCGACCGTGCACGCAATCATGCGAACGATTATCGCCCCGTTACGCTCGCTCGGAAAGATCGTGACGATATTAGGACCGCCTAATCAGGCAAGACTCTCGAAAGAATTGTCGTATGCTATTAAGAAATGAATTTTTCACAGTGGACATTGTTCCGTACCTCCGCTGGAATAACTCTGTTCAGTTTATTGTTCCAAGTCCAAGAACGTTTCATTTGACGCTGCAGGAAAGGAGGTTTTGTAGTCTTCTAGATCGAACAGGTGAGCGTGTCAGGTTGTAATCCTCGCACCTTTCCAACTTTTCCCGTGGACGAACGCGGTCAGGCCCGATGCAAAGGAGGCTCGCAATAAAAGTTTAGTACCCTAACGGTTCTCCTCTGTGGTACGCTAAACCCAGGCTGTTTCCTAGGAGGAACGTCACCCGCTAACCGCATTATGGTCCTCTACCGCGCTTCTCGATGACCGGTAAACATTCGCCGAACCGGTCGCCTAACTTCCGTTCGCCACCTGCCATCCCGAAGGCGTTCCGAGCTTTCTGTATTTTGTCTAGCTGTCCCCCTCCATCGCGGCTTGCGTGCTCGCGAACAGGAAGTGGGCAGGGGTACCGGTCCCCCGGCACGATTTATATCGAAATGTAATTAGATCGAGCTCGAGGGGACCTGGACCTGGCCCCGGCCCCGCAATACTTGCAGTCGCCGTTCGAAACCGGACTTGTTCCTTCTCTTCTCTGCGTCTCGAATGTCCCGCGATTTCATTGCTTTCTTCCTCTTTCTCCCTTTTTAGTCGACTGCGCTCCCTTCGCCGTCTCTTTATGCGCTTTGGTGTTTTGTCAATCGCTTTATTAACAAGTGCAGCTCCTCAGCCGAGTCGTTTTATTAATATTTATTAAGTCGGTGCAAAACCTTCGGCACGATTATTCTAATCGATGTTTAATTTTCTATGAAAACGAAACTCGTTTCAGTCATTAGAGCGCTACATTTTCCTGTCTCTATATTATTAATAAACTGCATTTATGGCTTCTAAACATGTTCGAAAAATGCTAGAATATAAAATCCTAGAGAATTTAGTACGATTTTTATTTATTTCGCCTAGAAAAATAAATTATCGTGACCTTTACTTTTTCCTTCGCAATTGCGACCAATAACAATTTTAAAAAGATATTATTTATACATTAGCTAGTAAACTCTTCTAACGTCTGCTAACGTTCAAATTTTGAAAAAGCTATTCGAATACTTTGTACACCAATGACTCCAACATAATGCATAACTTTAATGCAAAACAGGTATTTGTTAGTCTACTCGAGACCTCTCTGTTTATGCTCGAAGCACTAAATGTAAAGTTCCAAGATTTTCAGTGCTATATGCGAGTAAATATAAATGAAAAAAACCAATTCCTCGTCGGGCAAGCTGTTCGCGCGAGAGACAGCGAGCGTTCTGCTCTCGTTAGATAACGATTATGCGATTACCGGGCAATAAGCCAGCGACACGTGTTTCCCGAGCTGTTTATCGAGCTATGCATTTCTATAACGTAACAGCACGCGGATACATCGATCGCAGATACAGATTGAACGAGCTCTCTCGGTTTTCCTCCTTCTTTATCTCTCGATCTATTTTCCCGATGCTATATCCGTTTTCATTGTTCCTCGCGGTTGACACACGAACAACGACGACTCGCTGAATAATTATAACTGTCCCCGACGCGAACGAGTGCGTGCCGCCTCGGAATTAGCTGATTATTCAACGTCTGCGAGAGTGATTAGTGCCGGATCGTTCCGCGACAAGTAGTGCCGCCTTTTTTCTCCTTTCGATCTGCGTTTTTGCTCGTAAAGGATTAAAGTCGCTCGCGGGAAGATTGCGATAAAGAAGGTCAGTCGCGCGTTGCTCGATTCTCTATCCTTCGTCGTTTCTTTTTGCTGCAACCTTGTTTACTCGAGTCTTTTTCGTGTTTCACGGGCGAAATCGGGTCTCGTTCGTGCGAACTCAATCTCTTAGAACTTTCGCTCTTCCGTTTGCAACGAAAAATATTCAGCATCAAACTGCAGAAACTAGTTTTGTGTATTGCCGAGTATTTGAAGTAGGAATTGAATCCCGCAGCACGATCCCCAAATTGAAACACCGCGGTCCAGGAATTGTTTCGGTCTCGATCGCCGAGGAAGCACGAGAGCGGCGCTCGTGTAATTTACAAGGCACTCGAAACGCAGCGCACGCTGCAAGGTTCGCGTGCACGGTCCTTCTGGCGCAGGCCTTCTGGTAATATTTTCATGGCTGCATCGGGGAATCGACTCCCGCTGCGGCCGAGCTCGACCGGCCGCCTGTTTTTCGTATTGTAATCGCAGCCAGGCCTCTCTGGTACGGTTCACTTCGTTTTCTGTGGGCCGTGGACCGTTCGGAGGCGTGTTATCGCGGCTCGAATGCGTCCGAGATAACGAGAGAACGAGAGAATCGAATTCTACTCGATTCGGAGAGCGCAGATAGGTTTTTTCGAGAGACCGAGACGCCTGTTATCTCCGTGTACCCGGCTGAATACGCACTGCGGAGACTTTTAACAGTTCCCTTAACATTTACGTTAATCTCCAAAATGTTCTGCAACGTTCAGTCTTCATAGTTTCAATTGATACGTTTAATTGACAATTATCCAAGAGCGTAGGAGTCTAGGATGATTTCACAATTTTCCGACAAATTCAATTTTGAAGAGGGATCGAGAGGGTTAAAATCGAAAGTACAGAAGAGATTGTTGTATGCCCTTGAGGGCAAATAACGGAGGAGCACAGCTGGCACGCGATCGATGCCTAAACACCGAGAAGCCGCGAGGAAGACCGCGAAACGACCGATCAGATGTCGCGGTTGATAAGCTGCCACGACTATACTTCGATTGCAGCGAGCGAACGCCTGCAATTAAGTCACTTCTATTATTGGACCGGCGTCGACGAAACCTTTTACGCTCATTGCGGCGAGAGTAACGTTTGCCGGTCAACCGAGTTACCTCGGACGTTATTCCAGTTCTCCAAAGCTTCTGCGATAGAGCATAGTACTTTGTTTCAGTGACACGTTCGTTTATTTTAGATATATACCAGTGGGTCGTGCTCATTCCATTGTAGAGGTCTGTAAGTGGGCGTGGCTTCTCTGCTCCGAACTCTAACGAAGCCAGAACACTGCTTTATAGCGTAGTTTTTGCCCTTGTTGAGTTCAGAGCTTCTTACAGTCTTAGAGAGACTGTATTACTCTCCTGTGTGTATTGCGTGTCCTAATTGGGCGTGGCTTCTCTGCTCCGAACTCTAACGGAGCCAGAACAGTGCTTTATGCTTTATAGCGTAGTCTTTGCTCTTTGTTCAGCTCAGAACATCTTACAATCTCGTATGTGTTTATATTGCTTAATCAGAACCTGTGTTACTCTCTGCGTGTAGCCTGTCCTAAGCGGGCGTGGCTTCGTGGCTCCGAACTCTAACGGAGCCGGAGCAGTGGCCCACAGGATAATCCTCGCCACGATATACAAGTTTCTCCTCGACAGACTTAATCGAGTCACTACCACAGCTCGGATCAGTATCGAGAGAGGCGAAGGTTCGATTCTCTTTCTCTCGCGTCCGTGTCTCTCCTTGGCCTTACGGTTTATTTTTTCCTGGTCGAACGGAGCCCGGTGCTCCTCGGGACGTAGCGGAGGCGATCGCGATTCTCTCTCGACTCGCCTCTCGATTCGGCTCGACGCGATTCGCGTGGTCGTGGCCGTGGCCATGGCCGTGAAAGTGAAATTCGTGAATGAAACGAGCGGAACAGCCGGCTCAAACCGAGGCGAAGGTAAAGGTTGCCGGTTTCGGCCGGTTTACGAGCCTCGCGCCGAATATCCTCGACATACCTTGAACCACGGAGTCATGCATTCATGCCCGCTTCTTTCGCCTTCTTGCACGGTCCCGGATAATTATGATGTAACTCCCAACGTTCATCTGCCACTCGATGCTGTACCGAAGGACGACGTTGCGTGAACAGTTACAACACGCTGCTCCACCAATTAAATCGACGAGATCGTTTCGAAAATTCATATTGGCTCTTCCTTCCGCAATCTACATCCGCCTTCTTCTAATTCATTCTCACCTGATTCATCCTCGATATAACGAAACCATTATAGACCGAAATCAATCTTTATCTAACTCCTGCTTCCCACAATTGACGCAGAACATATTATTTTGCAGAAGGGTTCTCGATCTAGTTGATTTGATTTTCCGCTAATCTGTATGAATCTGTAGCCACAATGGCCTCCCGATGACTATATTCAATTGTTCCTCATATCGGAAACAATACAGAGTCAAGGTGCATAATCGAACACTTCTAATTCATTCTCACCTATAGATGATCGAAACGACAATATTGTTCTCGATATAACGAAATCATTATAGACCGAAATCAATATTTATCTAACTCCTACTTCCCATAATCGAACATTTTTATTTCGCGGAAAGGTCCTCGATCTAGTGATACATGATCAAGCAGTTGATTTTCCGCAAATCGTTATGAATCTGTGGCCACAATAACCCCCCGATAACTATACTCAATTGTTCCATATTCCGGAAACAATAGAGAGTCAAGGTGCATAATCGAACACGATTCGTTCATCGGATTAGAACTTTTCCTGGCCTCGGAAAAGGTGAAAGCCGGCAGGTTTCAATAACTATGCTTCACAGCGTGCGTAGGCAACGCGTTTGTTGTTTAACCCTTGATTCTCGCTTCTCGAAAATTTCTCTACCGCTTGAACATAGTCATCATTGTATTGTTTACGAATGATTGTAATAAAATGAATAGCATTGCTCATCGATTTACTACCACCGAAATGAATGAAACACAAAATTCGCGCGGCCATTCAATGCGTTTGTTCGAACTATGAATTGGACGATTATCGCGGCAATCGCGAGCTGCTCGGAACGGGTAGGTATAATCGACGCGATCAGGTTCCCGGGCAGCGATGTAGTCGTTCGATAGCATTCGCGAAAAAGTTGCGTGCAGTTCTCTCTGCGGATTGGCTCGGTATCTGTCGCGTGGGCGTACATCGAACTAGAAAAAAAGACGGTTTCGCATTGTGCGCTCGGCATAAAGTGTGCCGGTTAACGAGAAGGTGGACGCGGAGGCGGAGGCAATGTTGGTGTTCGGAGCCGATTCCCATGAGCGTTGCCATGAGCGCGCAAAAACGTTGTGCCGCGCGAACGATGTCGCAACCGCAGTTAGAAAGCTCAGGGCTCGACTGCCGCGCGCGATCATGCCCGAGTAGCGCGCTTGTATTAATATAAATTGCATCGTACTCGCCGCCTTAGATGCATTACATCGTTTCCCGGTCGTAATGCCGAGGGTTGCTAAACGTTGCAACCAAAGAGAAAGAAAGAGAGAGATAGTCGCTCCTTTTTACGCGCGTATTGACAAATAGCAAGCGGGCCCAGCGGTCTCTTGCGCCTTTCTGCCGCCTAGCGCAAACTTGCCGATTTATGGAGCTGTTAATTTAATGTTCCACCGACGCAACCACGGGATATCGATGTCGGGATTCCGAGAAAAAAACTATCAACCAGTCGCGAGGACACATGGTCGTTGCTCGGCGAGAAGGAATTCTCGCCGTTTATAACCCTCGATTTATAAGTGGCGTTCGAGTCGGATCTTGAAAAAGTGTCGGCCACACGGTAATCCGGCTGTGGCCGATGCAAGAAAATTTTTAACGGCGTCGTTTGGTTCTTTGGAAACCTTTCGCGCCTCGAAAAAGTGTTAAGTATACTGTAACGTGGCGGTGTTCGCCGCTATTAAAATTTCGGCGGTGTCGCTCGGCTCTCCGGCGAGTATCGGCTCGTCTAGAAGTGTTAAGTACACTGTAATCTAGCTGTGATCGCTGCGATTAAAATTTCGATGATGCTATTCGGTTCTTCGAAGAGTGTTGGCTCCTCGAAGAATAACTTGGACGCAGCGGTAAGTCGACTTGTTAGTCGCAGTGTTAAGAGGGTAGACTCTCGTTTCAAAGATGGGGGTTTTCAGTAATCGAAAGCGCTAGATAACAGATCAATCTAGGCCGCAATCGCCCCCAAATTTTGCTATTTTTACATTTACGAGACGGAATTTGCATTATTCGGAAGCACAAAGCTGCGCATATAGTTATTTTCATAAAGCTACTGCTCAATTACGCCTCGTAAATTTAAAAATGGTATTTTTGAGGGCTACCGTGGCCTAGATTGATCTTTTATCTAGTGCTTTTGACTACTGATAAACCCCATCACCCAAGTCTCCCCGCTTAAAGTGTACCGTCTTCTAAAGAATGACGAATTTGTTAGTGATGTTGGGTTCTTCGTCATCGAAGGCTGATAGGAGCCAGGAGCCGACTATAAGCGTCGATGATGTTGGCCGGACGTCGGCCGGGCGCGCGACAAGTTGCGGTTAATTTCAATGAATCCGCGGTCCTTCTAATTAGACGGGGACAAAAGATCTGTCGTCGGAGGGTGGACGGGACATGTTAATTGGACCGGTGGGGTGTGATCCTCCGGTTTCAGGGAGAGACGCGAGAGAGGGATCGGTTATGTCGCGTGACACCCGTTAGAACCGGAGAGCCCGGAGAACTTGTTGCTCGAATCGAGAGAGGGCCAAGCGAGGCCAGGCCACGAAAAGGGCCGCCAGCTTGCCGGGTATTGATCCAACAACCGGCTACCCGCCTCCGTGCATCGCTGCATTACCGGTGTACCCGCGGCTCCGATCCGCGAGGAAACCTAACATGTTTCTACGATTGGAAACCTCGTGGTTTTTAGATATATTCGTCGAATATTTATATCCGTTCTATCTATTCATAGATTATCTCGAAATTGTTAGATATATTCAGATTTAGATTATTTGCTATTTCGCTCGCTCGTCACGAGCTTCGTCGAACATTCTCAGATTTTATCCAAATGTGGACTCTCGGACCTGTACTCCCTTCCCGGAAGCTCCACCGTTGCTGTATTCGATTAACCTTTCCTCCGGCGGCCGTTTCGCGGATACTTTACAACGTTTCCACGCCGCTGAAAAAGCGACGAGCTGACGTTTTACAGCGTCTTACAGCGAGCGTTAGATTCCTCGAGAAACGAGCACGAACGCTCGAGCAACGTCCCTCCTCTCCAGCGAATTCTCGAAAACTTCTCCGAAGCTCCGCCGCGAGTCTTGACCTCTTGACTCCAGATTTCTTTCGCAGCTCCGTTCCTCTCGAACCCGCTTCACCGTTAATACTCTATCAAAATGGGAATCCCGTTGAAAATTCGCGTCGGAGATTCTACAATATTTCTCCCGACTTCGAACGAGTCGATGATATCCATAGTTGGCATGCTCTGTTAAAAATTCTCATGACGGTTCTGATTACTAACAAGTTGGCTAGCAGCGTTTGTTCCGTAGCTCACCTCCGCAGGTGAGTTTGTTTCTTCTTCTCTCGATTGGCATCGATTGTTTGCGTTCCGTGGGCTGGTCAAATACTTAGGTAATCATTAGATTGCGGATGTTTATGCAATTTTCATTTTTTATAGACAATTTTTAAGAAAGTGGAATGAAATGAAATTCTATTTTTAATGGGAATTTTCGTAAGTCATAAATGCATAAATATCCGCAGTCTAGTAATTATAGAGGACGAGGTGCACGAGGATCCACGAGTCCTCGGATCAAATTTCCCGGGAATCGGTTACCTTCGATCTCTGGGAACGATTGGAGCCCAGGCGATTTCACGCGCCGTTAACTGCTCCGTTGCGAGCAACAGAAGATCTATGACCACCGACGGCGATCCAGAAAAGATCCAGCGTCGAAACTCGGACGATCGCGACGAAAGACACCCCCTATCTCGCGAACATACTCGCTCGCGTGGGCAGTGATTAATTACGTTGTGGGCGCACAATAGGTCGGAACATTTAAAATCGCGACGAAAGCTATTCTTGTTGATCAAAGTTGCTTTCATTATTTTGGTAGTACATTACATGTTGTAAGCACCGCCATTGCCAGCAATGCTTCCATGTCCTCTTAAATTGAACAGCAAGTGTAATTATTTCCTTTTATTTCACAGGATTCGCCGTTTTCACAAGTAGCAACGTTATCCACAGGCAGCTTAGGTGTTCAGCGTTGGAGCGACGCTTTTCCCCGATGAAAAGGAATGTGCTTTGAACTCTCGATTCGATGCGAGTGGCGACAGTTTTACTGTTTCCCAAACGTGACACCAGGGTTAATTTAGGATTAGCTATAACATCGTGTATCGGCCACATTTTGCTTCGCCTTTCGGGCCTCGCACGAACGGCAACGAGAGTTTTACCCATTAAGCGGGTTTATTGTCGACGCATGTAAGCGCGGGGTGTCAGAGAAACAATGAGTTATTTATGAGCAGTAAAAAGCAACCTACTTTTACAGACTACATAATGTCATTCCACCGGTTTCAACATGGCCGCCGGGTTAATTCCACATGCGATGTTTGTTATCCTCGACTTCGTAACCACTAAAATAAACCTAAGTGCAAGAATCTATTAGGCAGTTTATTCCCTGCAAAGCTACTTGCGAAACAGTCCGACCAGTTGTAAAATTAACCCTTACGACTCAGAGTCACCACTAAAAATTGCTGTACCAATATTCAAAACATTGTTTAGATTATTAAATATGTTGGTATCTAATCAATAAGTATTGTATGAGGTATTATATATCAATTTCATATCCATAAAATGAAAAAAGAATTAAGAATAAAATTGGGATCTTTGTGCAAGATCAACATTGTCTGAAATATGGTTCTTCTTTTACTCATTTTTCTTTTTGCATTTCGTCTGTTCTTTGCGACTGCGAAGTCTCTCGGCTTCTGTTTGGCAGCAGGGACTACTTGTTCCTGCCGCGAATGCATAAAATGCACGAAACGCACGCCGAATGCGACGGCTGATTGCGTTCGAAATTTTCTGGGACATTATGCACCGTTTTCATCGGAAAGTTTCACTTCCTCGAACAGCATCCTGTGTGCCGCAGTCTTCCGGTGTTCCGCAACAACAGCTGATGCACTCGTGCATAATGCGCCGGCGATCCGTGAGAGCCAAGGATCCCCGAAATATCGAAATAGCCCCGGTCGACCGCGCGTCACGCGATCGATACTGCATCGCCAGCCACTGCACTAATCTCGCAATCCTCGATCAACTCCAAAATGCATTGTCTCCGAGTTCCCGAAATTCCCGACGGCTCCGAACCGGTCGGTTTTCTAAGATATTTCGGTGCATCGCGAGTGCACTTCTGTGTCCGTTGCAGCATAGACTGCAACCTAGGCCTAGGTTCGCGTTTCGCAACGGTTTCGCAGCGATTTCGCAAGCGAACTATGTTTTCGCGCTCGCCGAGACGGCAGAAGTGTTCTAGGCCTTTCGGGCTTTCACTCTCTTCAAGTTGCATTCCGTGCTCGCTCGCGAGTGCATTCTGCGGCTCGAAAATACAATCTGAGGCGCGCGGTTCCATCGGTCACGGACCTGCTCGGCTGTTGCGCAAGTCAACCTCCAATTTCGATGAAACTCACCTGCGATACTTAACTGTTCCGGTTAGGTTACACGAAGGAAGACATGTTTATTTTATGGAGACGTCAAAGTGTTTAGTAATACAAAGTGTTTCATAATTTATGGTGCAAATTGGGTCGGGTAGATTCTGCGGTTGGAACCAAGACGAAAATCAAGAATAACGAATTGCGTGGGTGCTTCGTTTTCGAGAATATTCACTTTAAATATTAATAATGTGTGTAAACAAGCCCTGACATTATGCCGTGCACAAAAAAACGGTCGCAACAGCGGTCTGTAGTGAAATCGATAACATATTTACTAAGGACGCGTGTACTAAACTAATATTTGAATTGAAGTTCTTGAGTTTTGTCTTATTTCCAGCTATACATAGAATCTACCTGACCCAATTTGTACCGTAGATTATGAAACACCCTTTATAATTAATGTCCAGTACAGTAAGTCCTCGCTTTACGCGGATTCATAGATACGCAGATTCCTAACGGTGAAATTTGTCTTTCGATTGCCAGAACGGGTGGCTTGTCGGTGCATATGTGACGGAAGTGAAGATAAGTGTTTGCTTGTGTACAGCGTAGGCATTCAGCTATTTATGAGTGATAAATTTTCCATGAACATAGTTGGTTTATTTGAATTTTCCTTTCAAATTCACCACACACGTACAGAATGTACAAAGCGTACACTATTCGACTTACGCGGAAAGCGCTGCAACGAATTAACCGCGCGAGTCAAGGACTGGCTGTATAACATTTAATAATTTCTGCAACGAAGGCACGAAGTACGTAACTCGGTGACGGCGACGATGGGTGAACGCACGATTATCGAACGGCAGAAACCGGGCCGAGCGAATTGGATTCCAGCGATCAAGAAAGTCCCCGTTACGTCGCGATCGCGATTCAACGCTCGGGACGGGATCGATCCCTTTCGATCTCGATCGAGGCGAGGAGAGGAACTCGCTCCGAAACAACTCTCGCCGGTGCGAGACGCCAGAGGAACGCAGAAAAACCGGGCATTACCTTCGGACACGAGACCCGAACGAGACTCGAGCTTGTCGTTTGTTATGCGTGGGCAGTTTGTCATCCACGCCGCGCCTTCGCTGCCAATAATCGCCACGCGACCTTTACGCTGCGTTTGTGTTGGAGCCGGCGATCGAATGAATCAAGTGCGCTGATTTCAGCGACCATAAAACCTGCTTTTACCCCCTTGTCGTATTTTAACGCGTCAGACTGGCGATGACGATTCGAACAAAGTCTAACAAATATGAATGTTACGTCTTTCTTTTTAAATGAACTAAAATTCGATTCCTTTGTAATCAACATTTAAGCATTCAAATAAATGTAGCCATACAAAAAATATAAATTTTCTCTTCCCTTCTACGAAATTTTTTTGAGGGTAAAGACGTTTTAATCACTGTAACTGTGCAAATGTTACGGCAATGGGTACATAAATGATAAAATAAGGGGAAACAGGTATATTAGGATTAATAATTTGATAATTATTAATGAAGAATAATCTCTCTCGCCTGTCCTGAGATTTAAAAAGCTCGTGTATCCTCTGCTGTCTTTCTTCTTGTTGGAGCCAGCTATATCGTTTAACCATGTCAAAAAGTACTGTGTCCCGCAATGAGGCTTTCGAAAAAGTTTTTTCCGAGAGAATCTCCCCATTGTTTTTGCTCGACGAGAGGATAAGCTGCTGGTCGAATACTAAAATAAACAAAAAGCGGCACGTATGGCGCAGCCGTTCGCAGATCAAAGTTAATGGATTGCCGGCGACGTTGTTGTTGAAAAATTGACAAGGCGACGCACCAGATGTCGCGATTGGAATTCGATTTCTGGCGATGCATCGTTGCACCCGTCGCGCCATAGAAGAATGCGTACGTTTCGTAGGCAACAAGAGGCTAGACAAAGGGATCGGGCAGGACCGACATTTCCATCCGGTCTGAAATATCCGATCCAATTAACGGTGAACATTTCTCTTTCTATCTCTTCGTCACTCTTCGACCGTTTTCCCCCCGGAAATTGCCAGTCTTTTTACGATACACGGTGTGTTTTGCTAGCTGGAGCACCGAGTGCCCCGAGGTATACTGTTCTGGCCCCTCGGGAGCTACGAGGCCACGCCTATTTGCGTCACTTCGCGCGAGGAGAGAGCAATACGCGTGCGAGCTAGCGATCGCTCGACCGCGGTGCAACGCTTATGCTCGCGCTTATGCAACGCCGATGCATCGCGATAAGACCATGCAATTGTTCGGCGGACCGAAACGAGCTGCAAGATGTAGGGGAATTCGCCTAATGTCGGACAGACCTTCTCTCGAACAATTGAAACGATTCTGTCTGGGAGGAAAAAATAATGGAATCCGAGGAAACTAACGGCTCTAGATGAAACAGATGGATTTTCTGCATTTTTCTGCATTTCTGGATCTTTTGGCTGGCTTTCGCCGGCATCCGCCGCGCCAATTGTCGCTCGATTATTTTTTCAGGCGTTCCGAAATTGCTTTTATCGTCGGCAATTGCTATTTTCTTCCGGCCGAGGCATAAGATTGTCGCCGAGGTCTCGTCAGGGGGGAGGAGGTCGCCGCCTGTGTTCCCCGTTGTAATTTCCGCCGTGCCAGCGCCATTTCCCTTTCGCCGAATACCGCTAACGATCAATTAACAGTAAGCAGCAATCGGCCGACGGTAATGGTGGTGGCTGGTCGCCCTTTCCGATGGCTGTTTGATCGTGTCAATAGTAGAATCTCCATTCTAGAACATATTTCTCGCTGCTGACAAAGTGCTTGCACATCTAAAATAGACAGAAATCGCGAATCCTTTGAGCAGCTTCAGGTGTCTAGGAGAAATTGAAGAACTAACTCGTAGACCTGACACAGTATTCAGATGGTTGATCGGATAGGACGGTTTGATACGGTTTGATCGATCGCAGAAGAGCTCGTGGGAAAAATCGCAAGAAGTCGTTGATATCGGACAGGATCGGAGAGCCTGGCCGTAGGGACAGGCGAAGGATGCGGCTTCCGATTTCGGAGAGCCGAAGGGAGAGTCCTGTCTGCGAGGTTTAGGTCCGTGGCGAGTTTGCACGGTCCGCTCTTGGCGGGCCAGGCGGATCCTTTTTGCAATTAAAAAACCGGATGGACTGGTTCCAGCCTCGGACATTCCGCAAATTCTGACCGCGAAATCGAGGAGGTGGAGGGACCAGAGCCGGGTGGAGTGGGTTCAAGGGATAAATAGCGGGGTTAGAGATCTTTTTCTCTCCTTTCTTCTCTCCCCGTCGCTCTCGGACGATCTTCCTCTCTCTCTCTTTCTTTTCCCTCTGTCCCCCTCGATCTTGTCTTTTTCTTCTGCTTTTTCTCTCTTCTCCTCGGTCTACGCAGCACTACTCTCTTGGCCCTCCCTCCCTCCCTCTCTTCTTTCTCTTTCCTGTCTCTCTCTTCCTTGGCCTCGTCCAGCTATCTTGACTCCAGTCGGGATAGAAAATGAAACTCGTTCTTGGACGCCCGCGATTTCGACCTACTAGACCCTCTAGGAGAACCTCGGGCTCACCTTCTCGTCACGCATCGACTCGCGTGAATTTTATTCGAGGGACGGTGCTAGGGACACACGAGTCTCGGTCTTCGAGGAACGTAACCGGTGTTCTCAACTGTCTGCGGATTCGAATCAGCATCGATCCTCGAAAATCGACTTCCTCTCCTAATCGACTAGTCTTCTGGACATTCGAGCCGAGGACATCGAGGACATTGTTCCTCAAATACATCGACTCCAGAAAATAAAACGCAAAGAGCATAGATCAGCGAAGATCAGATCCACAGTCTATCTATTGTGGTATAGCTTGTCTTCCATATTGATCCCGACAGTAGGTTATCAATTTTTCTCGATATATTTAAGCGAGTTCTATTCTGACACATATTCTATTCGCATCTCTGAACGACTCTCAGCCTCGTTTGCCCACCGTCTGGATAAGGGAATGCAATATTCATAAAAATATTCAGCACGCGCTGTTTTTAGCTGACGTTCATGTCGCGTGGTTAAAACAGCCTTCAAAGCCGGTGTTCTCACCCCTTCGACATGGATAGCAGGAGCTAAAAAGGGTACATGCCAGATATTTTTATGGAAGCCACGTTGTTGTAAAGTTCCATAAAAATCGATTATGTAAATTTCAGTTTATTGGAAAACAACGGTAAACAGCCTTTGCGTGTTTGTCGAATGTATGTGCAGTTTGCCAGTGCGTCTCGAACGTAATCTCCAATTTAAAGATGTCCACGACGTAAGAGGAATCAGGTTTAAATTCGAACCCGGTGTTATCAGCTGTGAACGCACTGTCCCCAGATATGACGGCCGTCTTATCAGCCGCGAATCGTGCTTCGATTATCGCGTCCTGCGCTAATCGCAAAATTTACAAGGAAAAAGATCGTCGACAAAAATGAAAACGAGCGCGCCTGCGGAGACTTTATGTCGGCGCGATGAGATAATGAAACAAGTTCGAGATAGCGGTTCGGAGATTATCTGCTCGAGAGAGCACCGCGACACGTCGGACATCTCTCTGTTAATTATCGTCCTCTTATCTCGTTCCGTCGCGATTTCCTCTTTGTCAGATTTTTCGATCGGAGTTAATTGCCCGATAACCTCGCGCTTCGGTTGATCGTCGACTCATCTTCAGGCCGAGCCGCATTTTACGCTAAATCTGCACTGTAGACGTTGGGAGTAACAAACTTATGAATGAAAAAAAGAAAGATCAGAAAATTAGAGTCTAATAAGTAGCTCTTCGTAGCTTTTCTCGCGCGTTTTCTAATGGTACCGTGGATTTTCCGGCGAAGGCGTGATGTTTCGAGCGTGTTTTCACACGGGGAAGTAATTGCAGCCGATGTGTTGCGATTAGGGCGATTAGCAGTCGTTGACTGGATCTTCCTTTGTTTTCAATTGTTATAGTTTCCTTGTGCTTCGGGCGATCGTCGACCACTCTTCAGGCCGAGCAGCCTTTTACGCTAAGCCTGCACTGTAGACGTTAGTAGTAGCAAACGTATGAATGAAAGGAAGATAAGAAAATTAGAGTCTTCGTAGCTTTCCTTGCACGTTTTCCAAATGTACCGTGGATTTTCCGGCGCGATGTTTCGAGCGTGTTTTCACACAGGGAAGTAATTGCAGTCGATGATGTGTTGCGATTACGGCGATTAGCAGTCGTCGACTGGATCTCCCTTTGTTTTCAATCGTTCCGGTTTCCTCGCAGGGTGTTCTCTGGGATCGCGCAAGGTGGTCTGTCTTCTCTCTCTCTGTCGAGCAATTGTTGGCGATCTCTCGACGCGATCTCTCGAGGAAGTCGCGGTGTGCACGGAGTGTACAGCACACGGTGTCGGCCTCGTTATCGCGAGGCCTTCCACCGGATTGCGTTAACCCATTTTCCGTTGCGTTTTTTTTCGCCGCGAATAGCTGCGTCGGCCGAGAACCGAGAACGAACGCCTCTGCCCGCGTGTAATCTCGGCGCAACACGCGATCCGACGGCGCTCCGTCGCTGGAAATATCAACGCGGAGACGTCGCGAACGTTCCCGCGAACTTTACGAGCTCCACCACAACCTTCGCCTCTCCGCGTCTCCCGAAAAAATTACTTCGAAACTCGTAGAATCTATCGGAGAAATATAAGTTCCCAATAAAATATCCTATTGGTCTGAAACATTTTTTCGTATCACCTATAAATTTCGAGTAATGCAACCTTGTCCCGTAAATGTGTTTGCCAACGCACTGCGGAGCGGAAGAAGTTTTGCAGAAGTAATTCGCCACGGCCTCGTGTTTCTCCACAATCTCAGTGCCTGGAGTTCACGGTGAAAATCGTGTGTTGGAAACAAGACCTAACGCAGACCTCTCTGTGTTCCCTATAGGGGCTCAGGGGCTGTTTTGTCTGAGAGAACAGTGAATTTATGGAGGTATAACCGAAGGAAGCCGTTCGCTAAGAAAGAGACGTCTCTTTACCTTGGGGATACCTGGAGACACTTGGAAGGTATCGATAAATTCGTTTCGGAATTGATTCGTCCCGCTAAAGGTCTGCCACACCCATTTCCCCATTTGCTTCTGTCCCTTCTACGTTCGTTCCTCGACGACCTTTTACCTGGTTCCCCGGCGCAAACAGAGGAGAGACCTTTCTCGCGGAATCGCATGATTTATTCGGGAACGCGCGCATAATGCGCAGCCTCGGTGCAGCACGGTTTCTCGTGTTCCTTCTCCAAGGGTATTTAAAATCTTGCTGGTGGTGATCGTCGCGAAGGGTGGGGGAAAAAGGGCCCACGAAAGGGGCGTTCCTAAACGAGCAAACCAGTTTTAGGGAGCGTAAGAGTGGTAGGGCCGGGAGCCCGACGCGCTACGATCCCGTCGGTGGTTTCCTTTTGGTTTGTAAACCACACCGCGCTTCCAGGTCACGATGTACCAGAGCAATCCTTCGTGGAGAGAGCCCTTTCGATCTCCTCTCTCGCCTTTCGTCATCGAGAACTCAAAAACGCTCCGGCAGCCGAACCGCTGCTCTCTGGGAAACTCGTCTCGTCTTGAACCGCGTTGTTAACATGCTCGTTATCGCTCGAATCCCAGTTTCTCCGGATTGTCCCCTCGAACTTTCAAACTGGGCCATAGTGGTGAAAACGAAAGGAGAGGCTTCAGCAGAAAATGTTCCGAGTATTTAATGCTAAACGGTTAAATGCACGGTTTCGAAATTGTAATGATTCTTTTACTGGAAATAATTATATACATTTTTGTATCCAAGCATAAAATCTATATAAATTCTATGATGTCATTTTTATAAAGCAACGTCTCCGGCACAGAGTTCAATTGTGCAGGAGTTGATCAAAAGACCTAGACTGTATTTATCGTGTTTACTGTACTATAGACTGACGGCAGCACAAAAGAAGCGAGACGATCTATAAGACAAAACTGTCTCCTCGCACTATGCACGTACTCTAGCTCGCGTAAACGTCTCAATCTTCGAGGAAACCCTACCGGAAGAGAGATTGTCACGGTGGCAGCTCTCTTTAACATGTTAAAGGGGTATCGACCTTGGCCGAAGACCCACGGTTCACCTATTTCTCCTGTCAATCTAACAAACTTCGATTGTTTCCTGTTTCCTGCGCACCTTTGACCCGCAACTCGATCGTTAACTGCATCCTCCGCATCATCAAGGATATCTGCCAGGTCAGGTCAGCAGGCGTCTTCGTCCTTTATTCCAGTTTTTTGCTCGATTCTTCTCTTTCAACGGCCTCTCCTCTTTCTGGCTCCTCCTCCTTCGCTTCTTGCGATACATCCTCTATCCGAGGATAGAGAATAGCTTTTTTCTGAGGGAGGCCTGCTCGCTCTTTCGGTCGAACACTTTTGCCAAGACCATATTTTTCCTCTTCTCTCTCTCTCTTTCTTTCTGGTTCTTTCTCTCGCCGTTACTAATTTCCAGCAGCAGACACACCCCTCTCGCGAGGGACTCTTTATCACACGCTCCCCTCGTGTTTCGCGGCGCCGAACGCTCGCTCGTTCGCGTCTTTTCGACCGCTACCGTCGTTCGATCCCTCGGGGCTCGGGTTTACGGCCTGAAAGCACCGTCTGCGAGTATCCGGCTGAAAGGATTGCCTTCAGAAGGATAGGACACTCGGCCCATTATTAATTAGCTGCTTAAATGACCGCCGCGACGGGCTCCGAAAAATCCGACGAACTACTCGTCAGCAGAGACTGCTGTCCATTTCGTATTCAATCGAACCTTCATCGATTCCGTCTTCAATCAAAGATGTTTGATTCGACAGGGACATTCATTAGTAAACTCCCGATTTTATGCATTTATGACAAAAATGAGTAGGTGCAATTTAGAACAGTGGAAAGATTAGAAGACCTTACGAGTATTAATTTATTATTTTCGCTGCATTAAAATTATTACTGAGAAATATAAATTCATTTTTAGATCTTGTGTCTTGCAATTGATACACAAATTTTCTATCTTGCATAAAAGTCCGGAGTCTATTCATTAGAGTGTGCACCGGCGTCACATTTTTTACTTTATAATCATTGAAGTTCCAAGGATATAATTCCATTAGAAATTATTAAATGAATTTCTCCATTCAAGCACGTGTTGTTATAAAAATCGCAAGACATTTAAATAGATTCAGTCTTGTCATTTTTATAAAACAATGTGTAGCAGTCGCATTTTGTGCTCGGTACGGTTAGCGTTAAATATTTTGAATCGGGAGAACTATCTTCCGATATCGAGTACAAAGAACTAAATTTGAATCGATCGGAGATTGAGAGGATTCGGCCAAGCGAGGAATCTTCATCCAACAAGTGCATCCTCGTGCTCGACAAGATAGAATCGAGGATTCCAAAGTCTCTTTGCCAAGAAGACAGTTTGACGCTCGTTACTATCTGAAACACAGTGTCCAACCGATCCAACACCGAATCGGCGATTAGGATTTGTTCGGGACATGATCGTCGAGGCTCGAACTCTACGAAGTTCCTCGGTGTCGCGAGCACGAATCGATCGCGTTCGCCAAGTCGCTCCGATACTCGAACACAGTTTCCAAGCACAGCGAATACATAATCCTGGCTGACCCGAATCCTCCGGGCTTTTATTCGCCGGATAAAGAGGAGGCGCGTCCTATTTCGCGCGACAGTGCGGCTCGTCAGAATACACATACGGCTGAAATGGGTCGCGTGTCGATCTCATTTAAAGAGTACGGTTTTAAAGAGTCCAATCTAAAGCACTGGTCTCTCTTTCTCTCTCTTTCTCGCGGTCGGCCGAAGCGTTATCCGATCGAGAATCACGATTAAAACGATTAAAACGTCGCGTCGGTTCGTTTGCGATACGTGCTTCCTATAATTCGCGTTCTCGATGTATAACCAAGTTGCGGTTGCGGCGAGCAACGCGGAAACTCGTGAACTGTCGAGTTAATTATTGGCCATATTTTTATCGTCACTGCAACAGTGCTGACGTATTTTTATGCTAAATGATATTTTTATACACGTGCCTCGAGGAACGACGTCATCACGACTTTCGTACTTTGCTCGCGATTCGACGAGAAAAATTACAATTGCTTTACATTTCTAATCTTTCCATTAATTGTTCGATGAGAACCACTCAGGACGGAAGGAAACTTTATGTTAATTGTACGTTCGCATTCAGGTTTAGAATTTTATTTAGATTTAGAACAAAGATGAGAAGATCCATTATATATAGTGAGGATTAATTAATGTAATATTTATAATAATAATTCTTTATCTCAAGAAATACAATTAATTTTAGCTATCAAAGAAGTGCAACGAAATTAAATCGAGACAAATGTTCATTTGGAAAATGTGTGAATAGAATCTACAAATTGAAAATAGTAAGAAATATTTTATAATGAGGGATTAATTGATGTAATATTCTCCTTGTTCTGTCGTATGACTTCTCTGCTTTATCTGAAATTAAATCTACAAATTGAAAATAATAGGAAAATCTCAATTTCATCCTACTCCGAGTAGCTCTCCGATAAATGCACAATTGAAAATGAGTTCCAAGGACCGGAAATTTCGTGATCCCGGATCTTGATCAGGTGTTAAAGGAGCCGCGCACAGGAAACGCTCGAAATTTCGATATTCCGTGTCCGGTGTCACGCCTCTTTCATTTCGACGATCCGGAACACACGGAATCCTTTCGCAACCTTCTTCTTCTTCGACCGCGAGATCGCCGCACGACAATAACCGCCGGTGGTTCTTTGCGAGCTATTATCTGCCGTTCGCCATGGCGCGGCAGCTGGCCGGCTCTAATGAAAGTGCAGCATCCGGTGCGGCTTCGTTGCGGCACCGGGTCCTGAATTTTCCTCCGTGTTCCTCCTTTTGTCGATCGAATGGGGGAAAAGCTTGGTCACGCTTCTCTAAAATCGGGGGTGAGCGTTCAAACACAGGAAATCGTCCGGACCGCCTGTTAATTTCAGAGGGAGGCGCTTTGACGATCGGTGAGAGATTTTATCTCGACGATTCATAAGCTATTACTCCGTTCTTTTTTAAAATGATCGAATTGATATTTTCTGGAGCAGTATCGAGCAATTTTAGAGACGTGCTTCGTGGAGAGGAAGGGTGCAGAATTTATTAGGGTAGGTAGCGCCGACCAATTCATTTTTTACTCCCTTATACTACTCCCTTATTTTTATTGAGATGAGGAGGTACATTTTTTGGATATAGGAATGATATTTCTTCTCAAACTGCAATAAAAATTCCAATAAAATATCAGACGATCGGAGACCGTGGAATTTAAGGTATTCAGAAGAAATATTTTCGATTGCAAGGTAATCGGGAGATCAATTTTTGATTTGCCACTTTCACGGCGGGCTGTCGTGAAATCGGCAAAGTGGAACAAGAGATCGTTTGATCGGACAAGTAGCTACGGTGTCCAGGATGCACAGAAAATTACGTCACAGTAGAACGGTCCATCGAACCCGGGGGTTGCATGGGCGATATCTCGTTCGACCTTCCGCCCTCCCTCGGCCCCGTTTTCTCCTCTTTAGAACCGTTCACACGAGATCTGTCGACAACGAACGGCGTCGGGCGTACGTGCAGAAAAAAGGCCACCCTCGCCCTCGAAAGTATATCCCGCCCTAGGAAGCTGCCCTTTGGACAAGACTAATCGATACAGCCGGTTCGATATGGACCTCGGCGTACAGCCCGTCGCAAAACGTTGCTCGCTCCAACACATCCGCCCATCCTGAAAGAATAAGTCACTTTTACGTAACTGTTCTTCAAAAGAGGGAATTCGTTGGTTTTATCTTTTCATTCGGTTTTACAGTTCATTTTTTTGTACCGGCCAGTTATTTGTACATCGATCGGTATGTCTTATGCGGTGGGATTAATGGCGGGCCATATGTGTGAGGCAGACAGTTGTTTCGGCTATTCAATATTTCTGAACGATTCTGAAAGGCTCCGCCGCCGTTCAACGCCAGAAGTATGAAATACTATTAACGCGTATGGTATGTACTGTTTCCTAATAATTACTGTTTTCATTGTCGCGATGAAAAAATTCGTTCAATAATTTGCTAACGAGAGCACCTCTACAATTTCTGTAATTGTGAAATAGACAAGGAAATTGTTGTGAAACGTGAAAAGTATCTGAATAGTTAACCCTTTGCAGTCGGAGCTATTTTAACTGGGAAATTAAACATTTCTTCCTACCTAGAATAACTCTATCCTATATCATTTTTTTCATATTATGGATATGAAATTGATGTAACTCCAATACTTAGATGGTTAGTAATTGATTAAATACCAGCATATTTAATAATCTAAACAATATTTTGACTCTGGGACGATAAGGGTTAAAATGACAGTTTCTCTGAACTATCCGACTATCTCTAGATTGGAGTGGTGGATCGATACCGGGGATCTCCGCCATTTAGATCAGTGATTCCTCGGAAAGTGCGCGCGCGATCGTTCGCCGGGCCGGCTAATAAAAACGGACGGTCGTCTTGTGCCTTGTGCCGGTGCCGAACGAAGATTCCGAGCAGTCAAATTACAGGTACAAAGTTGTAACACGAGGGCGAGCAGACGGAGATGGAGATATCGGGAGGCAACACCTGGTCCGCGCACCTTGCAAACTGGTCCCCATCCTTCCCCCACCTTCTGTCCACGTCCTCCGGACTTGCGCGACTTGCTCTTCTCTCTCTCTCTCTCTCTCTCTCTCTCACACTCGCATTCTGTGCACGCACCTTTAATTTCGCGCCTCGCTGACAGCCCGCGAGAGACAAAAAACAAGACCCGAGCTGAATGTACCTCGATCCCCAACTCCGGACGGAAGACACATTATTGTTGGCGAAACTGTAAATTTAATCGATCGAAATTCGAGGTATGCAATAAAAGCAACCGTGCTAAATATTTCACGAAAATCAATTTCGTTGCACGCGAACGAACTTCGAACAAAGAATAGGTACAGTGTTCCGGTTCTGCGTGAATCGAAGGAATAATTCGACTCCGTTTCAGTTTGCAATTTTTTATTGAAGCGACGCACAAAACGATAATTGAAAACAGTGGAGAGATCAAAAGAATTTAAGCATGTTATATTATTTTCAATACTATTTATGAAGGATGTAAGATATTTGTATTTGGCTCCTATTAGGTCGTTCGGAAAGTAATTTCGCTTTTCATGTAGAGATGAAATGACTTTCCAAATGACCTAATATTTCTTACAAACTGAAGAAAATGTTTATTTTGCATAAAGATTCGCAGTCTATTGATGAAAGATAGCATTAGAAAGTAAGCAGAAGAGGAAAAAAATGCAGAACTAGAATTGCATTTTAAACCTGACACTACGGGACACAGAGTACCCCTTGGGAGAACGAGATAAGCTGCTGTCGAGGGTTGAACTTGGAGGGCCAAGGAGATGCGTCGACGGGTTCGACGATAGGGTGCGTCGATATTAAATTGTGGAATGACCAATCACTCGGCTGGGATGGACTTCGCGGATGGCTCGGCATTTCGCGAGCAGCCTCCAATTCTCGCGGATATTGGATTTCTGCCCCGTTAACGATCCCGTCCCCTGGGGGACCTAATCGAAAAGACGCCGCCAGGTTTCGCTGTCTCTCGACGCCGCTAATTTCGATATCAGCGGCAAACGTTGTCGGTAATCTGACTGGCGATGATTCCGTCAACACAGACTTTCCTAAATCCGCTGTCTTGCCAAATATCTAGCGGAGATATCCCTCTAAATTTCTGGGAAATTAAGTGTACATTTTTAAGATTTAGCATTGAATTCATAACAAAAATCATTTCGTGTTTCTTCAGAAAGGACACGTGATTCTTCAGGAGGTTCTTTTGAAGCAGATTGACACGAAATAAAAGTTTGAAGATCGTTCACGCGGCTCTGGCTACGGTAAACAGGACGGTGGACCAAAGGGCCATAGCGATTGCAATAATATCGATCAGAAGGGTAGAAAACCCCGGGTGGTAGTTGCACGATTAATGTACCCCGCATCTGTTCCCGTATCCAACTCGGTTCGACTGGATGTCCCGCGTCCGAGGGGTGCGCACGTGCGCATTCTATCGCGCAAACATCGGTAAACGCGATTTACTAGCGCATGGACTCTGCGCGCATCTGTGATAACGTTTAATTAGCTGACCGTAGCGCTGGGGCTTCCCACAGTCAAATGGAAAACGAAATTCTTTGATTCCGACCTCCTTGAGAGGGTCGATTCGTTTCCAGGATTGCAAGGGTGCGGGATGCGACTTGTCATTTCTCGATAATGCAAAGATAGGGTTTTTCAGTGATCAAAAGCGCTAAATAAAAGATTAATCTAGGCCGAAATCGCCCTCAGAAGTCCTATTTTTACGTTTACAAGACGTAATTCGCATTATTCAGCAGCATGTAACAGTCGCAGCTTTATAAAAATAGGAAATTTGGGGACGACTACGGATTTTATCTAACGTTTTGACTACTGGAAAACCCCATCTTTGCATTATTGAAAGAAATGAAAAGGCTGGGCTGCAAATTTTAGGCGTCTGTGTATATATTATTTAAAAAATGATTAAAAATTTGGATTTTGGACTGAAAAATGGCTAAAAATCCAAATTTTCATTTCACTTTTAACGGTAACTGTAAACACAGTGTAGAAAGAAGAAGGAATCTTGGCCAAAAATGAGGATAGCGTAAAGACTACTTTGTTTATTTGCTTCGCGAGAAGCTAAACGGGGGGAACGGCACAAATTTTCCGCAGCATAATCGAACGCGGTCACCAGGACGACGATATTCCCGTGCCCCCCGTGTTCCCCTTGGCCCAAGGTAAACGGCCGGGCTTCTCTCCGACAACAAAGGCGGTCGCATCGCGAACAACGAAGCCGAAAGACCGATCGAGCAGCCGGAGATCGTCGGATCTGCTCGGAGGGTCGCCGCCTGTACGCGTGGTACACGCGTCCACGCCGCATGACGCATGACTCACGCGTGTTGCACGCGAGCCCCCCCTCGAATCCACGCGTACACCGAGCCGGTTTATTCGGAGGAAAGAGAGGGGGCCGAGATCGAAACGAGGATGGATCCACGGGATGAAGGAAGACAGAGACGAAGGGATCAAAAATAAGGGGATGGGGAGGAGGAGGGTTGGAGGACTAACGATGGCCAGCGGTAGCCAGCAACCCCTTGAGGATTCCGCGGACGTACCCCCGTGTAACGGGGCTCATCCACCGTGGAACTCGTGCCCTCCCTTTAGAAGAGATCGGTTTTTTTTGGTGATTGAGGGAGAAGAGTCGATTGATGTGCGGGAGTAGGGTTTATTGTTGATTTTGTGCGGTCGAAGCAGGATCTTGTTCGAAGTGTCCTCTTCACGATTTTCTGCAATAAGATTGTTCAGTGGTTTCTTCGTCCTCCATCAAAACGTACGACATCGCATGAAATCGCCGCAACACCTCCCGATTCCAATTAACCCTTATGTAGTCAACCAAAATGTATTGTTTATTTAAAACCTTTCTGTATTGAACATGGTTGCACAAAATATTCTCATTGTAAAACTATAAATTAATATATTAGCGAGTGGACATTCAGAGGATATTTTTAGAGGAACATTCACAAGTTGTTGAAAGAAATGCACTAAATGGGTGCGCGGATACCCGATTGACTACACAAGGATTAAACTGCTCAGTTTTTTAAAAGACGAATAAAAGACGTCGCGATATAGATCTCAGGATCGCTGGAGCGTGGAATCGAGCGGATATTGGTCGGTGTGTCTCGGGGGGTGTCGGTGCATCGTCTGCAGTGTGCACCGGGCGACAAAAGGGTTAGAGACGCGTTGCGAGTAGCGGCGGCGTGCTCGTAGGGTGGTTTTGTCAGTCGAATTTGCAGCGCTTGCTGCTCTAGGGTGGTTCGAGTTTTGTGGAGAAGGATTTGGAGGGGGCGAGGGTGGAACGATCAAGGGGGAGACGAGAGATGATGTCACCGCAGGGGATGGCTAATTTAATGACTGCTGATTGGCTATGCATGGGATACATGACTGGGCGGCCACTCCTGCCGAGAACCAATCTCTTCCCACGTCTCCGGGCTTTCGTCGTCTATTCTCATCCGATGGGACGCGGATCCGAGCTAATTTTGCACCGATTGTGCGTCTCGGCCGTTCGACGAGCCATCGGAAGTGCTATGCCGCCCGTACACTATGGTGTTGCACTATGGTACCGCTGTCTCTCTATGGTGGTCGCGACGTTCCTAAGACTCGGCAGCCTTTGTGTCGGCAGACAGAAGATAGCGTATCAAAGCCAACCAACGGACCAACCGTCCGCTGTCTCCGATGCGTTTCACAGTCTGCCACCCGGCGTTCAATAATGGACCCGTTATAGACAGTGCAAACTATACTTAGGCTAGATCGACGTGTGCCGTCCTCGCGATCCTTGCAATTTTCCGTTCTCCGACACGCGAATTTTTCGGGTGCTGGCTGTCCGAACTTCCTCGGACGCTCCTCTTACTGTATACTCCCGTATAACGCTATCAGAAACTTATTAAAAAAGACTGTATATATAGAAGATATAGATAGACAGTAATTTTAAACAATTTTTTCATCGCGTAACAGTTTAAGCAAGAAGAGCTCTCCGTTTTAATTTGCCTGTCACCAATTAAAAGCAATCTTTTCTTATCGAATGGAAGCGTCGAACCTCGTCGAATCGATTACTACAGTTGGCTACATGTGCTATGAACTACCCCATAGAATTTGCAGCCTACAAAGAAGAGTGGCAAGAGGTCGAAGCCTCGTGTTCGATCGTCGAAGCCAATTTTCCGCGATGGCAGTGTTACCATAGCGAGAGCAAAAAAAAAAGGAAAGAAGCCATCAGGGCTATCCGTCGCGTGATACCCCGTGACTGACGGACAACGGAGGGTGCACGACAGAGCGGGGTCGCTTGAAAGGAACACGAAATAATCGTAATCCTTATCCTGGAAGATCCATTTTGGACGGCTCGTAATTCCCAAGTATTTGCATATTTTTGGCCGAGGCCCTTCCTCGCGAGCTTCGCTTAATGTCGGAGCCCGCGCACGGGGGTTCGTCGTCCGATAGAGGGAGAGAGGGTGTTCGCAGGGTGAGAGAACGCGTCGCCGAAGGGGGTAGGAGGTGGGGAAGCAAGAGGATCGATGAAACTGCTATGAGAAGCATAAAAGCATTCCCGTTTTAATGCGAGCTGCACGTGATGGCTCCCATGCAACTATGATACCGGTGTGTCGAGGAGAAAGAGGAAAAAAAATACTCGGGGAAACAGAAAGGGTCTCCGGGAAAACGGTAAAAGTGTTCAGCGCTGTGTTTTTCCCTTTGACGGCGGATTTTCAAGAGAACGATACACTATTGGGAGACGCGCCGCGACGGCCGACGTCCCTTTCGCGATAGTTCGCGCGAGTAATTTCGCGGTTTCATGCTCTCTGTCTCGCTCTTTCTAGCCTGATATCTGTCGGGCTTGTTTGCGGATCATTACTCGCATAAAGCTCGGCGATACGGTGCAACGTGCTAGTTGGTGGGTGCATTTAGATCTGCAGAACACTACGGACTGCGTGTTTTCGAGCACCGTGGGCTCTTGTCGAACAAAGAGGTCTCTTCTTATTCAAACTCGTAGGTTGCTGTACCTACCTCGCAATTGAACTGCGATTTTTACGCACTTATTGCATACACCAAAGAACGTTTCACTCTTGAACGACAATCATTTTTAAAAATTTTGTGGACGATGTCCCTTCAGATTCTTGTTCATCAATTTTCTTATAGAAAACCTTCTTCTTCAAGATTTTGTTCATACTCCAATCATAAAGATTCTGCACCTGAAGCAGAGACTCAACCGTATAAACATAACTAAACGGAACTGAGAAGCTCTTCGCCCTTTCCGCGAGTTTCTGCAAATCAGCACATGAGCTTCATGACGAGAATACATAACCTTCCTCAAGATTTTGTTCATACTCTAATCATAAAGATCCTGCTTCTAAAGCAAACTCAATCGTATAAACATTACTAAACGAAACTGAAAAGTTTCCTTCCTTTCCGCGAGTTTCCGAAAATCAACACGAGTCCCTTCAAATTCTTGCTCATCAATTTTTCTATAAAAAACCTTCCTCAAGATTTTGTTCATACACTAATCATAAAGATTTTGCTTTTCTAAAGCAGACTCAACTGTATAAACATTAGTAAACGGAACTGAGAAGTTTCCTTTCCGCGGGAACACCTGCGGAAACCTGAAGAGACAGTCATAACTTAGAATTTGCATTTGTCCACGGCGTAATCGAGCTGACGGACTCCCGGCCCGCGTTTATGCAGACGCTGCGCTTGTAATCGCCGGTTAACGATTCAATCAGTTTTTAAAGTCGAATAAAAAGCCCGTTACACTTTACGGGGGAATTTCTTTTTGTCGGCGAGCGTAGACGAACAGGTGTGTATACGTTTGTCGTGCGCGAGAACAGGGAACGAGCGAACACGTAACAAACGCGAGTACATGTCTTCTCCGCCACGCCTCTCCTCTTTCTCTTCGTGATATACCCCCGGCGGGGTTTTCTTGCATCCGCCAATTGCGTTAGCGTTGCGTAAGCAAGCGAACGCACACGCGTGTCGCTCCGTTGCTTTTTCTTAAACGCCGCTTCCGCGCGCCGAGCTGGCACGTGCCAACAGCTGACAGAGATCGCGGAGCTCCGCGTGATCCATCGATCGCCGCACGCGATCCCGGACTTCCTTCTCGCGACGCTCGACTTCTTCTGGTCTTTCGGTGATCGATCTTTCACCGAGAACATTCTACTTTAAACAAGGCGACATTTTTTATAGGCAAGTTGGAAAATGAAGTTGCAGGAAGTTCTACGATACTTCCCTGACAAGTGGTCTCGTTCTCACACTATTCGCATTTTAAATGAACAATTTTTCTTTCCTTTGCTATTTTTATACTTTGAACATTCGTTGCGAGGGGTGGGTAGAGACAAATTTAATATTTTACAGTATCTAAGATTGTTGGAATTCAACGATACCATAGCGTCTTAGGTATTAGTCAAGACTCAAGACCGTCGTCATTCTGGTAGAAGCAGCTAGCCTGAGCAGATCGCAATATTGTACAGCTTTCACTTTCATTGTTTACACATGGGTTGAATACAGGACACGCGGAAACACTGCGTCGTTATTTAGAGCAACACCTTTATAATACTATTAAAGTCTATACGGTATAAAGTTTATTAGAATGACGCACATAAAGACATTTCCCTCGCCGAGGGAACAGATTCGAGCGTTCTGAAAAATCGCTCAGATGCTCAGCCTTTCGAGACAGGAGCAGAGGGGGTTGGGAAAGGGTTGCAAGCAACGCAGAGACTCGAGAGACGGGTCCTGAAGAGGGCGGGCCCGTTGTTCTGGGATTGGGGAACAGGGCACGTGCCCCCTCGAGAAAATCCGAGGTGTCAGGCGAGATGCACGACGCATGGCCAAGCAAGATAAAAGTGCGCGCGTGTCGCGAAAAAGCCGACGTCGACGGATCCCGACGACAATGGGACTAAGGGGATGACGGGAGGGGCTAAGAGAGACGAGGGGGTTCGATCGAGCCGACGATTTTATTGAGAGCGGAAGAGCCTCGTCGGGGGGACGGAGGAAATTGTAATTGTGGCGACGGAATTAAAGGAACGGTATAAATAAACTGGACTTCGAGCAGCGCTGATTCGCCTCTTTCTCTCCCTCTTCCTTCCTTGCTCTCTCACTCTCTCTCTCTCTGCACCTCTCTCTTCGCTCCGATCAATCGTATTTTAGGGCCGAGGCGCAATCTGGAGTAATTAACCGCGGAAACTGGATCGACGTGCCAGTTCGCTTCCTTTGGCGAGCACGAGCAATTATCGTGTTTTCTGGTTTTTGCTCGACGTCTGAAACAAATTATCCGGCAACCCGTCGAATGTCAGCGATGACGCTATCGTCGTCATCAATCCGCGTGCTTGTCGCTTTTTCTCGCTAAGGCTAATGATCCAGCAATTTTTTCTCGTCGATTTCGTAATTCTCTCCATCGCGTACTTCCAGAGATTCTTTTCGCCATGGACGTCGCTGAGCCAGTCTGAAGTTCTCAGTCTAATTATGACATATATTCGATCACGGAGCCTTGGAGTTTTTAATTCGGCCCTCTTTTCAAGTTCCGAAAAATCGTTTGGTTACCCTGAAGCAAGAGATGCGTACGGGGGTCAACAAGTGCCGTTCTGAAAGCAGCTTGTTGACCAAAAGGGTCGTTCTCGTGGCTCTTGAGGAAGGACAGCTTGGTCGCTGTCGAGACAAGCGCGTGTCCAGGTTCGGTCAGGCAAAAGTCGACCGTTGGGATCCCGGCGACACCCGATTTACACGACCGAGAACCGACTGACGTTTTCCTCGTCAGTGGTTCGAGAAACGCGCAGGTGCTGCTCACTCCTCGGGGCAGGTTCCCTTCTATACTCCCCCTTCGCTCGACTCGTCCCGATCGAACCCGGCCGATTCCTTTTGACACCCGTGTCGCTTACTTCGCGAACTATAGTTTCGCCTGCCACTCCGAGCGGAACGATAACCACGATGTTCGTGACAAGACGCTCAAGCTAGAACCGTCCGAAGAGCGACTGGTCTTACACCGAAGAGACACCTGGTCTTTCACCGATCGTCTCGCCATTTTCTGTTACACTTCGTGCCTCTTCTATTACCTGGGAATACTTTTAATTGATTTCGTCTCTTCTCTTGTTTTTCATTCGTAAGAGAAAGCTACTCGATCTTCACCTTTCTCCACTGTTCGATTTGTTTCACTCTCTATAATCTTGTCTTAATAGAATCGATGGTTGATCGATCTTATTAATGTTGCTGCGTTAAGTGCTTTCGGATCTTAATTGCCGCGACACGATTGAGCAAGTAGACTTCAAGCTTGTATTATATCCGCAACTTGTCGGTCTGTGTAGACCTAGATCGAAGTAATTCCAATTCATTCGGTAACACCATGAGTGGACTTATCTGATTCACTGTCAAGCAATCTGGTCACAAGACAAGTACAATTTAGAACATGGTTATTCTCGTGATAAGTTCGTCCCTTTACAAACAATTCTTTTACGTTTAACCCTGTGCCTATTTAAAGCTGGCCGGCGAAAACAAAAGCGAATTTCCCCGGCGAAAATCGATAATCGAATCCCGAGCATCGCGTGTCAGCCGAAACGGCCGAAATCGAATAGGACGACGAAAGCTCGAGGGGACGGGCGAACCTCGTTTCGATTCGTTTGCAGGAGAATAGGTAGTCCGCGGTATAATTAATAAGTATAGTTTCGCCGTGGGGCAGGATCGCACGGGGGTCTAATTCGATTTTTAAGATCAATGGAGTCCCGGAGCCGACGTATGGCCGGGCTGTACCCTAAAAGCTCGGCCTAATCATGGAGCCCATTACCCCCGCGGCTCGCACTCCATGGCAACTAATCTCGAGCCCAGGTTCCCCTTCCTCGATAGGGGAACTTCTCCCTCTGCTATAGTCATCACACCGTCGTCGACGGTTTTTCTTTTTTCATCTCCCGATGTATTCGTTCGACGTGATTTCTGCCGGGGATGACGAACGTTCAGCTTTCCTACGAAGTCAGAGTGAGTGAGCATTTATGATAATAGCACGCTATTGTCAGTCAATTACAGTCGAGGAAATTGTGCGCTGGAGGATGTCTCACTGTGCTCGCGAACCGGAAGTTAGACACTTCATTCTCGTTTCATACTTGCGGCGAATCGATACATTTTTCTGGGTCGAATAATTTAATTTACTTTTAGTATTACTAGATCGTTCGGAAAGTAATTTCGTTTTTCGTGTAGAGATGGTATTGCTTCCATTTGTTATTACTTAACCTTATTTTAAATCGCGAAACTCTGACATTTCGGACATCATTTCCTCTCTTGTAGTGGTTTCTAACCTTCCAAGCATTTTTTTGTGCATCAAATATGCAAAATCAATTATTACCACAATGAAAAAAAATTGTGTGCTGTTTAAAGAGAGCCATATCGGATTACCATTTTTTTCAACATTTTTTTCTGCGGTGCAAATTGCAAATTTTCAATTGCAAATTTTGCTAATAAAAAACAGAAATTCTACGAGCATGAAAATGTCATAAAACTTATTCCAAATGGTAAAAAAGTAGCTTTCATTTTCCCTTGAGAGAACGAAACGACTTTCCAAACGGTTTGACATATTCTCAATCAGTTGCAGTACAACTAGCACCGAAGATCCTGAGAAGTTTTAACCGCTCCGAGAATGCACTTCGCGACAGAGTTAAGATGTTGTCGATGTATCGCGAAATGACACAGTAAATTCTGCGGTGACTGTGTTCTAGATGTCATGTCTCCTCTGTCTTCGACACCGTGGTATCTTCGATTTCGTGTTTCCCGACGACGTCACGATTAACCGAGTTGTTGAACGAGCAACCGCACCGCTCCGCTGACTAAGCTAATTCCAGCGACCGACTTCGCGAAGTTTATCGTTCGCAACAGTTCCCCGTGACGCCGGATGCGTCGAAAACACGCGGAGAACGTGATACGACGCGACACTAGCCTCTCATTATCCCCGCGTTCGTTCACTAAGGGTATAACGGATCGTTGTTGCATTTTAAACCGCGCTTCCGGGTTGCAAATTGATTAAAAGCAGAAGCCCAGGACCGCGAAAGTGGGGCTAAAGCCGTGTACAGTTAGGCGAAATGAAACGCCCCGGACGGTTTCTCGTTTTTCCTAGCCTAGATCAAGCTGGGGCGCCGACTTGGCGTGTTATAATATCAATTGCGTCAATCGGTGAACCGAGAGGAAAAGAAAGAAGAGTTGATCTTCGTGTTGGCAGCGGAAGGCTTGCGCTATCTTTGGCAACGATCCAGAACGATTATAATGAGTAGACTGCGGATCTTCAGGCAAAATAAAAATTTTCTTCGTTTATCGCCGTACACAGGAGTTACACAGAAATTTCCTCCTCTCTTTAATCATTTAGAAAAAATTAAATTAGCTATTTTCTCGTGGAGGCATAAAATCCACAGTCTAATAATAAACGATAA
Organism: Lasioglossum marginatum; assembly: GCA_028455795.1. Lineage (NCBI taxonomy): Eukaryota > Metazoa > Arthropoda > Insecta > Hymenoptera > Halictidae > Lasioglossum > Lasioglossum marginatum. Next base: position 4,748,648 of record CM052260.1, on the reverse strand, counting down.
AAATTAGGATTCGTTTGCATTGGTTGCAACGTTGTTGCAACGCGTACTTCTTTTTAAAATAATTTTAATAGGTGAAAAACAAAGGAACAGTATAATACATACTGTAAATTTTGATAAATGTTCTTTCTATTCCCCATTCGATCTACTAATTCTTATCATTAGACTGCGGATCTTTACGCAAAATGAAACTTGTATACATCAATTTCAATCTATAGGAGCTAAGTAAAAATTGATTTTGCTCATTAATAATTTGGATATGGTCAAGATATTATTTCGACACTGTTAAGCTCTTTTAATCTTTTTATTGTTTGGACTTACACCTACTAATTTTTGTCATAAATGCATAAAATCTGCGGTTTTGTAACAATGCTAGCAGGTTCGGCATTGAACGCCTTTCGCAACGAACCTGCGCGAAGATTTAGGGGAACGCGATCCAGAGGATCGTTACCTGGAGGAGGATAACGTCCGAGAGGGTTCCCTCGCGAGAATAGGAACGAGTTTATTTTGCGAGCGGCTTTTAATCCGAGCGATCTCTCCGGAGCGTAATTGAAAGTCGCCGGCGACGGAGAACCGGAATATTTAAATGGTCCTGGCCGTGGAGCGTTTGCTTTCGTTTCGAGCTTTCGTTTTACATATTTTCAAAACATTCGGCTGCGACAAGGAAACGGGAGCCAAGTTGAGAGAGGAGAGAGGGAAGAGAGGAGAAAGAGAGCTTATCACGAAGAGCAATCCGAGCGGAGAAGAGGAACCGAAGCACACAGAGCCATTCTTCGCCGGTATCTCCTGCAGGCACGAAAGAAGATGACTGCCGCGTATCTCTCACAATTCCCGGCCTCTTTCGGGGCTTTGCAGACCGGCTTTCGTTCACTCTCTTGACGGGAAGCGCGATTAAACGTCCTTATTGTCGATGGAATTCTTCCAGGACTCCGGGTTCGATGTTCCTGCCGTCTCGAGTACACCAGCTGCACCCCCCGCCCCTCGATCTCTATTCGACAAGCTTTTGTGCCGCGGACAGGGAACGAACGGTCGTCACGGGATGGGCGGGTCCAATTTCCTAGGCTGGCTCCCGGTTTCGGCTCCGGGGCCATTCCAACCACCGGAAGACCCGCAAACGCTCCTCACTGAGAAACATTCCCCGCTACATCGCACAAAATTTTTTTGGGGAAAACGAATAATGGGTCGGGAAATTAGAGGCTTCAAGCTTCAAAATGAGCCCAAATTTATTGTTGTACGATTATTTTCTACGGAATGATAACGGTTTGAAAATGAACAAACTTACGAGGCATTTTGCACACCTCGAGCGAGCTGCAGTGGCGCACCTGTGGAAAACTGTTTAAAAATAGTCTGGATTGTTATTATACATGAAATGGTAACCCGATGCAAATGAAAGTTGAGTGATTCCGAAAGGTATACGACGATCAGCTGTGTATTCGAATCAATTATTCCTCCAAGCTGCACGCGGCACATAAAAATCGTTGGCCGAAGCGCCTGTCCTCCGCCAGCACACGATTAAGAGTACAGATGTTCTGCGGCGATTGTAAACAGCAAGAAGAATGTTAAGTCTCGTGGGTAAGGAGTACTGATTATGCGGGTCGGCCTCTGTGCACGTTAACTTAATTTACTGTGAATTACGGAGGTGAAAAATGCGATATTACGTATGGGATGCGGGCGAATTATAAAACCGCGTGGCTGGCAGACATCGTTAATTGTTAATTAACGCTGTAGAACTGCCGGAGTTGATATCCGCCCTTGCATCGGTTTCGCGCCGGTGATTATCCTGTCTCGCGAAACAGGATATGTTCGAATGTCGAACTTGACGATGACAAATGATCGAATTAGATAAAAACAAAAAATCAGTTCTCCACTTGTTCCTACGTTTCTTTTTTATTTTTCGTTTTGTAAAATTAACGCGCAAACGACACCGAAAGATTTCGATTCTTGCAATTCCATAAACTTTCCTTTCTCTCCGCTATTAGTTCACCCTTCTCTCGCAGTGCACTTCGATCTAGCACATGCTCCCACGTCTATTCCTCCCACATGCATTACCACTCGCAAGTATTTCCCCTGCAGTTACCAATCCATAATTAATCATTCAATTTTCTAGCGGATCTGAATATTTTGCTTCACTTCTTTGCCTCCTGGGGGAAAAGCTCTATGTACTTCCATTGAACAGTGCTCAATATTTCATGGCCATCTTCCCTCGCCACTTACGTTTTCTTTAAATACTTCCTTCATAAAGTATTAGCTCATTGAAAAAAGTCTCTTGCACCATACTCCTCCATACTTGCATTCTCTTTCTTCGATCGCTATACTTCGTCACTAGACCGCGGATCTTCAAGATAAAAATAGTAATTTCCTTCTTTCTTTAATGACTTTAATCAGCTCAGATTGACTGAGCTTGCACTGACCTGACCCTTTAAATTCTGTGACCATGTTCCTCTTCTTCGGTCGCTATACTTCGTCACTGCACTGCGGATCTTCAAGATAAAAATAGAAATTTCGTTCTTCCTTTAATGACTTTAATCAGCTCAAACTGATTGAGCTTGCACTGGCTTGATACTTAAATTCTGTGGCCATGTTCCTCCATACTTGCATTCTCTTTCTTCGATCGCTATACTTCGTCACTAGACCGCGGATCTTCAAGATAAAAATAGAAATTTCCTTCTTTCTTTAATGACTTTAATCAGCTCAGATTGACTGAGCTTGCACTGACCTGACCCTTTAAATTCTGTGACCATGTTTATCTTCTTCGGTCGCTATACTTCGTCACTGCACTGCGGATTTTCAAGATAAAAATAGAAATTTCGTTCTTCCTTTAATGACTTTAATCAGCTCAAACTTGATTGAGCTTGCACTGGCTTGATACTTAAATTCTGTGGCCATGTTCCTCCATACTTGCATTCTCTTTCTTCGGTCGCTCTACTTTATCGCTAAATTGCGGATCTTCAAGATATAATTAGAAATTCCGTTCTTCCTTTAGTGACTTTAATCAGGTCAAGCTGACAAATCGATATTTCCAAATTCTCTTGATCACTGCATTAAATTGCACTTACTCATTTTCAAATGGCAAGCTAGTATTGGCAAATTAGCTCCTCTCTTTCGTTCCACTTAATAATCTAAACTACCCTTATCAGCCTCTGCTCTTCTCGTTGTGTTCTAGTCCTATCTTCGTCAATTTATATTCCCCGCGCGACAAAGAGCAGACCGGGTCAAAAGTTACGAACCTCCATAAAATTCTCGAAGAAACGGTGCCTCGCATCGAGGCACACGCTCGTTCCTCGCTGTATCTCATCCGCGTATCGCTGTTAGCCGGAGTCCACCGGTTTTTCTCTATTTTTCCAGTTTCCTGTTGGTCGATCGAGAACGATGTCCGCCGAGATAACGCATTATTATATAATAAATTCTCCGGGACTGGCTGTTCCACAATTATTGCCTCTTTACGGTCCGCAATTTCAATTCGCGGTGTCCGCAGTTTTAATCGAGCGAGGCGGACGACGAATCCAGCTGTCTCTAGCAAATTCTACTTTCCCGTTACGAATATTTAAAACGCTTTCGGAGCTGCGAGAGCAGTCGTAAAACGAGCAGCTGCAATGACCTGTATCCAGATATCGATAGCAGATCTTTATGCGAGATGAACATTTTCCTCGGATCCGATAAACTGGAGATAAATGGACATTGATTTACTTTAACGTGAAAATGATTTCAAATTCTTCTAATCTCACGAAACAATAATCTTCACGAGTACTGCAATTTAAAAAAATTTTGAAGAACTGTTCGAAGGAAGTAGAAAATTCTGAACATGCATACGTCCACTACGAATGACTTAATATTGATCGAGTCACGCTCGCGAGCTCCAAGCAGATAAGAATGCATAAAAAGCATATCAACTTGCCCATATCTCACGCGAAACAAATTGCGCCGGTTAAAAACAAAAATTCTCTTTCGTGAATTGATGCGACAAGTGTCCGGCACAAGAGCAACAATTATTCTCACCCGACACCGTCGCAGCGATAATTTTCCGATGACGCGACGGAGCAGCTGACGCGCGCGCGATTATCGCGTGCGGAGGATCGGCACAGCGATCTATCGACGAGGATCTGAGGCGAACAGCTGGAGGAAATGTCACGAGACAGATCCTGTGTTCGGGTAAAAACTTGTACGAGCGATAACGAACGATGCTTATTGGCGGGCACGCTCGGCCCAGTACCGTAACAATGAAGTAATTTAATTGTGGCGGCTCGTTTCCATAAATAGCCTGGCCGATTGCTGGAACAGAGCCACGCACGATGGCCTCTCTCTTACTCTCTCCCTCTCCCTCTCTCTCTTGTTTTCCCTGTTCATTCGACAGTGGGTTTGTCGCGCGACTGTTGAGACAAGGCGCGTCGATGGATCGAACAGCCGATCGGAGATCGAGAGATAAGGGTGCACTTACTCGCGTAGCCGGTGCGTTCGGCTCAGAAAAACAGCTGTGACATCCTTCGATCCTGTCGCTGTCGATTTCCCTCGGATCAAGATTACCCGCTTCGGCTGGGCCCTGCGAACCAATTAACTTTATCTCTTACCCTCTCCTTATGTCTCTCTTTTCTCTCTTTCATTCGTTGATGTCTACAGTGGCTCCCAAAAATAAGGGACTTCTTCGTACCGAAGAACGATAGAAGAGCTATACATTCTACGGAGTCCAAACTGTTCTTCATTATCTTGCCACTTTATCTATGTGGACCTAATTAACTGGCTGAAACATCGTTTTACATGACGCTTTACTTCAATCTTTTTCTGAAACGTTCACCGCCACGAAAATTGTACAATAATTGATATAAAATAAATATAAATTGATTTTTAGTGGTATTCAAACTTGATTCAGTATGATCTACGAGTTGCGAATATGTTACAAAAATCATTGCTATGATAAACTACATCTCTTCTATTTTTGTATATTAAGTAATTTGTTAAACACATTGAATGTACTATTTCCAGATTATTAAAGTAATTAGAGAAAAAATAAATTTTTACTTGGCTCCAGGTTTTTAGAATTTTTATTTTATAAAACTCCATCGTTTGCATTTACATTACGTAAATTACGCAATAGAGTCACAACTAAATCGTGAAAAGCCTAATACAGAAGCTTTCTGGAGCAAGAACGTGAGAGATAAGCATTGTCGGTGTCTTATTTTTGCGAGCCACTGTATGTGCACGCTCGTGCGCGCGCTCCTTATGCAAATTCATTACGGGCCGGAGGATCGCATCTGCGAAATTGTTGGTGTTGCGCGAGCAGCAACGCGCGGCGGCTGTTACTTTTACCCGGTAGCATTTTTCGCGATCCCGAGGTAAACAAGTATTTACCGTTAATCGAGAGCGCTCTTGTTAAACGGTCGCCGGTGTCGCGACATTCTTCGCCGATAAGTCGGCCGGGAGCTAATCGGATTCAATTAATTGCTACATAATTTCGTAATTGGCTGACGACGCGCGACGGCGAGAAACCGGTAAGATTTATGGCTGTTCACGGTGTCGAACCGATCTCTCCGATCATTGATATCTAAGATAAATACGTTTCACTTCATAAATTCATTCTTTGACATCGAGACCCTAAGGCGAAATAATCGAATCAATCTATGTGTATCAAACTGTGCCTTAAATATGTACTATGTGTAAAATACATAAATGTATTTTATTCATTCAACCAGTAGGTGAAGTATAAAGCAGGGAAATGATTAGAACACTTGAACAATGTAGGTACATTATTTTCAACTTATTGAAATTATTAGAGGAAGCAGCTTTCTATCTGACTCCTGTTTCTTGCAATTAATAATAGAAATTTTTATTTTAATAAAAATGTTCTGCATTGATTGTGGGATTCAGGATTAAAATAAAAATTGATTTCATCCTTTAATGACATTGTTGCATTGAAAACAACATTACAATACTCTTAAATTTGTCTAATCTTTTACTGTTTTATATTTCATCCAACCAACTGCTAATAACAATTAGTTGATATGTCTCATCGCGACATTAAGCTCTGAACATAAAGTTCCCGATGATGACCCATAACGCGAAGACCAAACTGTGAAACGAGCTTTCGAAGCTCACGAAGTTTCATTACCTCGAAGGTATTCGAGGAAATCGAACTTGACACGACACGGCGCGGCGGGAAAATCGAGAGTCCCGCACCGAAGAGAGAGACTCTCCTTCATCCATCTTCAGCCGTTCCCTCTAATAAAAAGCAGTACGAAAGACAGGGTCTTGGCAAATTGTTTTTTTACGGCTTTATTTATACAAGGGGCGGAGCAGGATATCGTGCCTCGAGGGTCGAAATGAACCCACGTCCACGGTATTTTTCCCTGGGAAACGAGCCCGATCGACTCGAATCGAACGCTATCGACTGCATCTACCTAGACGAGGAATCGAGACCGACGTCGATGGTAAACATTCTTTTGTCTTTGCACGAATTTAAAAATGCTGTAGGATGTTCATTTAGTCACAAAGTTATTCTTGCAAGCTGTTCACTTTAAATTCAAATCTTTCAACCACCATATTTGAGGTTAATTTATTACTTGTATGATTATACAGGGTGCGGCCGAATAACATGTACTAGCGGACACGAGGTGGTTCCTTATGAAAAAATAAGAACAAAATATGGAATAAAATTTTTTCATTTAAAGCTTAGTTTGTATGTATAAATGCATAGATAATAGTGGACATTATTTCAGAGAGTAGAATGTAAATAATTAATAAATTCAAGGAGAAAGAAATTCGTACACACTGAATTCTAGTTCTGGATCACGGTGAAATCCACGAACGTAATCGCCATTGGTCATGCCTGTCATCGAGGCTCGTTAAAAGGCCCTCACTAGGAGAAATTCTGATCGCACTCGAGATTCGCGGCTAATGAAAAGGTATTGGAGTCGACAACGCGAATAAGAACAAAAAAAAGAAATCGTCGGATCGCGTTTATCTTGCTGGGAATCCGATCGGTTTCCGGATCACCGGTCGAATCGCATCGGAAGGCTCTCGGGGTTCGAATTTGCTTATCTGTCCGTCGGACGAGCTGCGAACGCGGCCACGAGAATGCAATTAACGGGAAGAACGTCGGTCCTCCTTTAATTTCGGCTCGCGTGCGTACGAAAACGAGGCACGCCAGGAAGCCGCCGGTTTAGATAAGATCTAGACGAGCAGAGGCCCCTAAGTACATCCCCCCATCCGAGTCGTTACACCCCATAAAACGTACCCCCGCGCGCAATAACCGACGCCGACCCTCCTTCTTTTATTCGCCCCGTGATTCCACGGTGTCCTTCGCAAATGATGCGCGGACGCCGAAGCAAATACCACTGGGGAAATATTGATACCCAATCCTGTCGATGGTTTTCGATTGCTAAACCATCGATAGCTGTCCGCTGTTGATGACAGTGGCGGTGTACAACGCTAGAATGGCTCCTATCCAATCCTGGCGAAAAATCATCTGTGCAAGAATCAACCTCGTTAATGGTATCGCACTCTAAACTTTGATTGTTTTTAACTTTCCATTAGAAACTAACATATGTAATCTTCAATTGTTCTATTTCCTGTCGATGCGTATTTATTTGAATCAATTTTCACGGCAGCGTCTTTATACTTTGAATAATTGTGCCCATAATTATGAAAATGTTCAAGGATATTAACACTAAATGAATTCCATATATTATGAAATAACAAGCACTAACGTCGCATTAATTTAGTTTAAAGTAATGTGACGTGAATAACTGATAAACTAATTTTTTTTTTAAATTTTGACTTAGACCACTTTCATAATTATGGGCACAATTGTACAATAAAAACGCGACGTACAAAACTTGTAGATCTACACAGAAGACTGAGTGACCTAAAGATTCGTATCCACCCAGATCTACTGTACAGATCTATAATTTCTCCTTTATCTGAACAGAGCCGGATGGCTTCGTGATTAGTTCGAGTAAAGGAGATTCCACCGTTGAAACGATGCTCGAGTCATCGACGAGTGTTTATGATTCGATAAATCGTTGAAGGTACCGGCAATTTCGAGTTGGAAGCAGCTATACTATAGGGATCCTGGTCGTAACAATGAGAATATCAGGCGAAAGTCTCCTCGGAAGCATTCTCATCGTTATTCCCCGAGGATCCGGGGTAGTCGAAGTTTTCTCGTTTTTCGGGGCTCGTTTCGGAAGGAACGAGCCACGGCTCGATATCGAGTAGGCTCGGAGGAAATAAACTCGAAAGACTCGGTGCTGGTATTACCACGTCCGGAATCCCCTGAAATATGGAAATGCCGTGAGGGTGAACGCCACCCTTTTTTCGACCGCGCCGCCTCCTTCTCGTTTCATCCCTCCGGCTAGCTTTCTCTCTCTCTCTCTCTCTTGTTCTCTTGTTTTCTCTCTTTCTGAGCGCGCAACCTGACCCACCGGCAAACTTTGTTCGTCCTTGCTCGATATTGGATTTGCACCGGGTAAATGTGCCGGCGCTCAGACGCGAGGCCGAGGTGGCGTCTCGACCGGAACAGATTGTTGTTTCGTATTTGCGCTGAAACGGCCGGAAACTTCTTCCGACGGGGAAGAACGTCTGCCGGTGGTTATTAACCCTTGGCTCGGGCTTTCCGGTCAATGTCGTCAGCTGCTGTCTCTTCGAATCCGTAGATTTATACGTCCTGTCCTGCATAATTCGAAGCACCGATTTGAAGCGCCGATTTTTACGCAAATTTTCGTTGCTTTTCTGTCGTGTAATTATCACGAATCGTTGAGGATCTTTGTATAAAAATGTTCTGCATCTGTTTTTTCTTTGAATAATTTCAGGAGATAGAAAGAACCACATCAACGCTCTCGAATTGAATGGAAATGAATGAGGGTTCTCGAATGAGGGTCTGTGTTTAAATTGAACGAGCGATTTTGGCTTTTGAAAAAAATGAACGGCACAGGTTGTCATAGTTCAAGCCAGGCGATAAATGGCGGATAGCCGGAGGCGTCTTTGTCGAGACGCTGAAGCCGACATAGCGGGAATCATGAAAGCGTCGCGGAGGAGGCAAGAGTCTTATCGGTGTTCTCTCGTAGGAGAGGCAGAGAGTAAAGAGAAACGAGGGCTTCCTCCTCGCCCTTCGTATAAGCCGTTCCCTGTCTCCCCGACTCTTTGACCGCCCTTTCGTCCCGCGTCTCTCTTCATGGCCTATATTCGAATCGAGCGGACGAATCAGACACGCTGCTGGAACGATGTCGCGCCCGCGCACACCTAGACGACACCTTCCTGCTCGAATTTTCCCGAGAAAACTCCCGAAGAATTGTCAGAACCACTCGCGTAAAACAAACTCATCGAATCAACGCGTCGGGGCGCGTGAAAGTCACGGAAAATTAAAGAACAGCTTACTCCGAGATAATTGAATAATAGATAAGACAAGATTCATCGTAGCAATTACGTTTTTGAATGAAATTTTCCGTCGCTTCGGGAGACATTTTAATTTGAATATTGCCGCCGTGTCGCGTATACAATTAGTCGGCGACGTCCCGGGATTAATTCCATTTCCGGTGGTCGAGCGTCCTGTGATCGCGTGATCCATCTTTCGCGGTTGTTGCCCGTCGCGTCGTCCGCGGGGCAACATCAAACGCGTTTCGTTACACCTGGACGCTAATTGCATCGTTTAGGGGCGGTTCGATTTATTTATCGCTCGCAAAGGAACGGTCGGCGCCAGGCTGCTCGAGACACGTCCAGCCGCGCCGCCGGGAATAAATCAAGATTTTAATAACTTCCTCTCATTTATGGAAAAGAAGCTGGCCGACGAGTGGTATACATTTGCTCTCTTTTCGCAGAAGAGGTTCGCGATTCTCAGGCGCTCTGTCGCGTGTTAAAAGTTCGCGCGGATTAGCCTGGTTAAAAGTTCGCGCAGATTGGCTCCTCCTCGAACCTCTCGCTCGGTCCTTGCACTTTTCTCGGGCCGGGAACGAGTTCTCTCGCCGAGTTCTATCTCGCGAGCACACGCGAGATAGTCGACGAGTGTGCCTCGTCAAGCTTCGAACCGAGTCGAGCAGGTTTTCTGACGCTGCAAAGGGACGATTAGCTGATCGAGGATCCTTGGGCGAAATGATATTCAGGCCTCTCAGCGAAGAAGACTGTATCTGAAATAAAATTGTCTGCATCACATAGAACATTTTTTTCTGCCTTGAAGAGAACATCGTTCTCCTCCACGATCTAAAATCGAGCAGTTACAGAGTTCGCCTTTTATCTTATTGCGCAATTCTTTTTTATTTCCGGAGCGTTTGCTTCCGAGGCAACACCATCAGCGCCTTCTTCCAGCGATTTAAATTTTGGATTTGGTCCAAGTAGCATGTTCGAAACACTGTGCATCGCTGAAGCAAGAGGTTTCCCCGCTGGTAGCGAGGTGCAGTCGGATAGAAGCTCCGCTGGCTCGAAGGTGGCGCAAAAGCGTGGAAAACGGGTCGGACTGAAGGAAGGGGGGAGGACAGAACGTGAGAGAGAAAGAGAGGCATATCCCGTGCGTGGAGGTGGAAAAGGGTCCTCGTGATATCTCGCTTCCGCACCCTCCTACAGGCAAAGTAGCGCACGTAGCGCCTGAAGGGTGCTTCTCCTCCTTTTTTTCACCCCGCTCCCCTCCACATCGCTCCCCTCCACAGGGCCCTTCTACCTTCGTTCTACCCCCCTTCCCCCTATTCTGTCTTCCTCATCCTCTTTTTCTCCGTTTTCCTCGTTTCTGTCTCCATTCGCGTCTCTCTCACTCCGTACTTTCCTTTTTCTCGGTTAGCGATGGGCTCGAGCTGCTCCCAATTAACGTTCAATCGTCCCCAATGTCGTCCTACATCAGGAAGTGTTAATCAGGAGACGAGTGAAGGAGTACATCTCTTGGCTTCATTAAAACCGCGAAGATAAAGAATTCTACAAGATTGAAGTGATCTAATTCATGAGATTTAATTTTGAATATTCGATACTCCAATGAAATTTGTATGACGTAACTCACGACACGAATTAATTGGTAAGGGTGGCTGAGGAACTGTGTCAATGTGGCAGTCCCTGGAATTTTCGCCACAAATCTCAAATCCACATTATAGAGCAAGGAGTTAACAGCGAAGTGGAGAACGAAGAGATCAATGCCAATCGATCTCGATTTACTGGATCTCAAAAAATCGCGAAGGGTAGATCGTGACAGGAGCGTTTCTTCACCTCCTCTCGTCTCGTTCTCTCGCTAATACTGGTCTCTCGCGCTCCCTGCCCTATTTCTCTCCGTCTCAATCGTTCTCCAACCCCCTCTCTCCGTTCTCCATCCTCGATCGTTCCCTCTCGCTTCAGCAACCCTCGCATCCCCTCCTTCTTCTCTCTCTTTCTCTATGTCTGTTGCACACACGCGTCAGCGGACCCTCTCATTCTCTCACGTCGAGAACCCCACAATACCGTTCCCGACCTGGTCGATACGTCTAGTACACCGCCCCCGAGCGGCTTTCGTCCATCCCCTCCGCACCCCTAACCAACCCTAGCCACCCCCCGGCACCCCCGCTAGCCTCTTCCGTTGGTCGCGCGTCTGTTCTCGCGTGTTCGCGCACGCCGTAACACGCCGCGAACAGCTTTTCGACTCGAAATTTTCGCCGGCGAAATGACGTATGGCAGCGGAGATAGAGAGAGAGAGAGAGAGACACGAGGATGTTCATGATATCTCGATCAACGGGGCTCGAGACGCTGGGGGATCTCGGGATTCGATCGTGTGGAAGTAAGTGTCCCTGTAAAGATGGAGCGCCGTTCGTTCAACCCAGAAGTCGATTGACGTGACGCTGTTCTATAGCTTCCCCGATGAATTGAAATATGAATTGAAATGTCATTTTTTCCCCGCCGTCTGCTAGCATATAGCCTAACTCCACCGTGGGACACGTGGCTTCGCATTTCAAGCTCTAGAGCTCCTAAAATTTCCGTGGACTTATCGAGGTTCGATAAAAAAATACGCGAATTTGTAAATTTCCCGGGCTGTATAAGTCCAATTGCTACAATGTTTTTTTTGTTGTGTCGGTACAGTTGTCCTTAACGTATGTTGACATAGGTAACCATATTGGATGCTTAGTCTGTTGTTGGTTGTCGAAAAGGTCACACGTGTTTAGGTGTGCTCAGCGATTTTTGCAATTGCTCCAATAGCTTCACTGCTTGTCCGTGAATTTTTGACCAAGAACAATACCGTTATGATGCCTCAGCCTCCTTATTCACCGGACATGGCCCCCTGTGACTTCTTCTTATTCCTGAAACTGAAAAGAGCCATGAAAGGACGACGCTTTGCCAACATTGAAGAGATAAACACCATACCGAAAATTGCTGTTCGAGAAGTGCTCCGAAGATTAGAAAAGGCGCTGGGATAAGTGTATTATATCCGAGGGGTGTACTTTGTAGGGGACAAAATTAATATCGATGAATAAATAAAGATTTTTTGAGAAAAACTAAAATTCTGTATATCTTTTTATCAACCTTGTACGAGTTAGATTTTAGCTTTATACATAATGTTACGAATGTCGATCATTGTAGCGTTGTCTTGGTGACGACGATACAACGCAGAGAGGAGTGAATCGGTTGACGCATGACGCAGTGAAAGATCGCGAAAGATAATTTAGTTTACTAGAATACGCCTTGTTATTGAAGCTAGAGATGCCTCTAACCCGCAACAATATCATTTAGACTCTAGTGTGGAGTGGAAAATCTGCAGGAATGATTTCCAGAGGCATTGTAACATCGAATCGGAGCGAAACGCGATTATCAAGGGCTAGATTGGCCAATTGAGGAGGTCGCATACGGAAGCGGTCGCGTGGCTACCAATAAGCGTCGGCGAGCGATTCTTTTTGTTAGTTTGCTCGTTCGGCTAATGAACCGCCATGCTCGACGCCCACCGCGTCCGGTCTCGAAACTTTAATTCCGAGCCGACCGCTAATCTCGGGGCTAATAGAATGTCTTTATCAGCGGCCGAGATCGCACGCTCGATTACTCCCGATAGCACGGCGGGCCTGATCGTACGAATGTATACGCGGCCGTTTTCTTTCGCAACCTCTCTCGCGAGTTTCGTTTCGCAACCGAGGCTCCCAGTCCGTGATTTCGAGCCGGTGTTCGCGCTCGACAAGCTGGAATTCGTTCGCGGTCCTGTGCAACCGACCGGCGAAACCGATTTTCTCTCGCCCGGTGAAAAATCGGCGGCTTCGAACAACGTTATACGCGATTATTTAAATTAGCGCGCCACGGTTGTTATTAGACCGCGGATTTATGCCACTGTGGAAATCTCGCGGAACTAGAAATCGATGTGGTAAACGATTCAATAAAGCTCAATGATTCTCTGCTTTCATAATTTTCGCTTTCTCTCGCTGGGGATTTTCTTTCATGTAATAAAGATAATAATAGTGGTCGAGGCTTTCGCCGGCGCCGCGCGCAGCTTCCGTCCTGATAATGATAATTGGTGGCGTATCGATCTGCTGCCGGTACAGAGCGGCTACTCGCCGAGTCTCTCTGCCAGCATGATCACGCCGGACGCGAGGGAATCAGTCGGCGAACGTCCGAGTCAGAAATGCCTGCACGCTCGAGATCGGAAATTCCGAAACAAAAATGTCCAATTAGGTCGAGGGGGTGTCGTTTCCCGACACTCAAATTAGTGAGCCAGACCTTCGGACCATTAAAAAAGTAGGTCTGACCTCTGGACTGGATATAGCCAGAGATTGTCTTATGGCACACTGCCTTGACTTCGTTGAAATCAGGGGCAACGATACCACGCCCCTCCAGGGAATATTCCGTAGGAGGAGGAAGAAAACCACGCCTCTCGGTCACTCCGAAAAGGAAGAGCAACGAAACTTCTTGAAGCACTTTCGATATAAAGAACCAAGAAACCATGTCCCTTGAACCACAATATAAAGCAAAGAAACTGCTTCTTTCTGCACACGGTAAAGGGGAGGAGCAACGAAGTCACGCTCCTCGAGACATTTTAAACACGAAAAGAAACTAAACCACGCCTTCAGAGCTCTTTATAAAAGGGGGGCAACGACACCACGCCCCTTCAGGATATATTCCGCAGGAGGAGGAAAGAAACCACGCTTCTTGGTCACTCCAAAAAAGAGGAGCAACGAAACTTCTCCTTTCTGAGCACTCTAAAGAAGTGGAGCAAAGAAGTCACGCCCCTCGAGGCACTTCAACCACAAAAAGAAAGTAAACTACGTCTTCAGAGCTTTTTATAAAAGTGGGGTAAGGAAACCACGCCTCTTGGGGCAGTCTAAACCGAGGGAGAACGAAACCACGCCTCTAGAGGCACTCTAAATGCACACAGGAGATAGACAGTTGCCGCGCCGTAAGATCGAGGCTATATCTTGTATCGAGGTAAATTCACGTGCGATAGCTCGATTACACGGCACAAGGTGGAGAGAGCGTCTTTTAATCTCGTCCCTGGCTAGAAATAGGCGACGCTCGCTTTGTAGTCCCGCCGTTCGCGCACTGGGGAACTCTTGTAACTGCATTGTATCGCATTCCTCGCTCGCAGCAACACCACCTACGTCTTTGACCTCCTCGCTCCGCGGCCTTTTCCTCAATTACAACTCGTAACCGGCTATATTCGCCGTTTCCGCGTGCACGTTTCGCAGACGTGGAGAGCGCTCGATGCCGCTTCCGGGTGGTTCTCTCGCTGATTTATAGACGCGGCAGGCTTCGGCTGTCGTCGTTCTCTTTGAGAATCGTGGATCGCGCACCGTGGCTCTCGGCGAATCGATACTCCCGCGGATGTTACCTGGCCTAGCGGCGCATAGCGCGACCGAGGCTGGCAAAGAAAACACGCCACGCTTTTAGGACAGTCCCCGTAATAAGGTTGACGAGGGCACGCGAGCACGTAGCCGCACGGGGGAGACCATGCTAGCGAGCCTAGCGAGCACATAACCGCTGCGTCAGCGCCGCTAATGATGCGAACGATGGAGGAAAGCTGATTTATGTCGAGCCACGAGCGAGCCGCGGACCACCTCACCTCTACCCGGCCCTGGCTTGTTCGCCGAAATTCAATAATTATACATCTAGACGCTATCGTCCCGTAACCGTTGGACAACGCTTTTTTCTTAGCCAGCCAACTTTTCCTCGCGATTCAACTCGAACCGCTTCATGTTGCTCTGTGGAACGGAGATGTCAATGTCAACCGAAACTTGATCATCCTTACGATCATCATTAGGAACAATTAGAAGTTTCAAAGTTTCAGTTCGGTTGGAAATTTGGATAGCAGCGGGACAAAGGATCCGCGATCCACGGGTTCGTTGGTTCCGGCGCGTGGTGGGACGGCCCAGAAACCGGGCGCTGCTAATTATCCGCGACGCTAAACGAGCTCGCTCTGTTTTATAATGGACGCCTCGGAGCGCAGGGCGCGGCGGAGGCGTCGCGGACAATGCCGCTTGTATATTAATTAAGTAACTGCAGTGACATCGTTGCGGCTAATTGCTATTCGCGCCGCCACCGTCGCCTTACTTGCTTCGAGCTGAAAATTTCCGGCAACCCGATCGGTCGAATTCTGCATCCACGCGTGTCTATCGAATGTTAGTTTGTTGAGGAGTCGTTCGAGAGAACGTCTCAATCCCTGTGCGATAAGAGTCGCTCGTAATCCAAGATCCGATCGACTTCTTAAGAATAGCCACAATTTCCGTCCCCGCCGAAGAGCTAAATCCTCGCGTTCGCGTCATTTCGGAGGCCGTAGATCTTGGTCGCGAGCCGAAGGATAAACGTAAACGCGGGATTCCGAGCGTCTATGCAGTCGGCGAGCGACCCACGCGAACGACCATCGAGTGTACCACTTTCTTGCACTAATATTATGCATTCTATGCACGCCCACCGGCCTCCTCCTACGCCGAATCCTGATTTATCTCGACCCGCGGATATCTGAAACACGAATTCCAGATATGCTGGCCTGCGGCGAGGTTATCCGAGTCTGATTTTGGTTATTTTTATCGCTGCAAGAATTAATCGTTGCGGATGCCCCTTGTATTATACTGCACATGTGTAAGAACAAATTGCATCGTGGCCCACTGCCCTGACCCTGTTGAGAGCAAGAGCAACGGAGCCGCGCCCCCTCGGGGCATTCTACGCGCAGAGGAAAAATAAACCACGCCTCCCAGAGCGATCTACGCCCCTCCGGACACTCTATGCGTAAAGAGCACTGGAGCCACGCCTCTTAAAGCACTCTAAACAAACGAACTATGCATTTTCGATTCTGCTGTGCTTTTTAGAGGAGTTTCCTAAAGCAGGGAGTAGAGCATGAACGGCGAGTTGACGCGTTTCGTGTGCAGGCGAGGTTAAACCGCGGCCGTCATTCCCGAAAATCCCCGACGCACATTAACGGGCGTCGACGATGCGTCGGGCGAGGTAAGCCCCGTATTGCTATGGCTTCCGGGGGCGTCCCGGTGCCATCGAGGTTATGCGGACGGTAGTCTTATGAGCATTCCATGGGCTACGGTTTCCAGACATATGGCGTCGTGGCCGCTGCACGATGCTCATTCCTCGCGTGTCAACGGGCCCCTGTGTGTATAGAGTATAGAGGGTCGGGGGTATATTCACGGGGTCTCAACCCTCGTGAAAGCGTCCTCTTCCGAAGGGTCGCGCGACGTCTCTCGATCGAGACTCTCGACACAGCCGTTGTCGTCGCATAACGTTCTTATCCACCAGCAACACCACCACCGGGTTATGTAATTCAATTAAGACGCCGGCGTCGAATAAAAAGCGTCCGGGTTACGCAACTCGCCACTCCCGGCGATTGATTAATCAAAGGGGTCGTTGGTTTGCGCTTAAACGTTCCGGCCGCGTGGGATAAGGATACGACGAGTCTCGCGCACGCGGTGTTCACGAAATGTGCGTGCGGCAGCTCTCTTAAACGCCGCGCGATGCGATGCGATATCGCCCGCGATATTACACCTCGTTCATTTTTTACGAAGTGCTATTTTAATGGGCCTCAAACGATAGTAATGTCATCTCCGTTCCTTCCACCTTCTGCGTCGCGTGCGCCGCATCGAACGCTTTCAAACGCGAGCGGAACTTGCGTGCTAAACGTAATCGTCTCGAGGTATTGAGAAGCTAGATTGCGAATGCTAATCTTCTTTAAAACTCACCTTGGGCCTGGTGAGATGCTAGTCGGAGAAAACCACGCACTCGGGGCATGGAGACCACACCCTCAATGAACTCTAAATCGGTACATGGAACAAAAAAGCCACATCCCCAAGGCGCTCCAAACGTAGAGAGCGAAGAAACCACGCCCCTCAATGTACTTTTAAATATCGAAGATCTATCCTGAAGCTATTCCGTGATCTGAAAAATTAGTTTCAAAGAATTGAGACTTATGGCGAACGTGCATAATCGCAACGAGGTAGCCGATAGCAATAACGTTGATCAAGGTCCGGCCAAGGTGATCGGCTTATAAATTCTCGGTGTTTAAAGTCGTCGAGCGTGCACCGGATCGATTTGAGGAGCGTTCTCGATCAGAGGACGCAAGGTGCACGTCGATCGACGACTGGGACGCGATTCGATTGGAGTCGCAGCGAGGCAAGGCGAGGCGAAAGCGGTTACAAATGGGAGTCGTATCGCGTAGGCCGATATCTCGTTAAGGACGTATCATCGGGACTTATCGTGTGCGTGCGTGCCGGAGGAGTAGCTTGTCGCGTATTCGCATGCAAGTAAGTCAATGCGTCGCAGCTGACCCGACTTAGCCGCGCTGAATCGTTATCGCCTGCCTCCTAACCGGTAATTACAGGTGCCACCGGCCGAAACCACCTGTTACCTGCGACAAGTTGCAAACGGTGACGCGGCGCGCGCACTCGCGCCATGTCGCGGGCCATTTTTTGAAAAATACGACCGTCCCTCGTAACTTTTCTGCTTATTGAAAACCGCGAAAGTAGCTGAGCTCACCAGCCAACACACCAGTGAACGTTGCACGCTCGAAACAAGAAGTTCCGAGACAAAGGTTGCGAAACGTGTCTACAATCTCAAGAAACTCCAAAGAATTTTGAAGAAAATTCTCTACCGTCGCATGCAAATTGTGTTTCTTCGAGGGGCTCCTCGCAGAGAAAAAGTCCAAAGTCGTGCGGACAGTTTTAGCCCGGGAAGACGATTCGGCGAAGCTGTTTGCAAACTGCGACGAAGACCACCAACGAGGAAAAACAATCGCTTTCGCGTAACGAGAACGAGAACGAGACGCGGCCCGACCGGAACGAATCCGAAACAAAGAAACCACTTTGTCCCGTGCCGCGCGTATTTATCCAGTGAATCACCGCGAACGACTTATTATCCTCGTTAAGCGAACCGCGGGAGGAGAAAGACAGAGGGAACGAGAGGCGGAAAAGAAGAAGAAGAGAGTGTCAGGTGTGGAGCGAGGGACGCGAAGAACCACGGGGAATTCTTGCTCGAGTTGCGTCCCCGTGAAAAACCCTCGGGGAAAAACGCGAGCCGAGCAAACTGGAACAAATTCGCGACGTCGTCTACGGCTCGCGGAATCGATCCCCGCGATGCCCTTTTTCGGGAGAAAGTAACGAGCTACGGGACACCGGGGAAAAAATTCCTGTTCGCGTCATCGTCCTTTCTTCTTCCCCTTTTCTTTCCACGTCGCCGGGTCTCTTTCACTCTTCTGCACATTTCTCCAACTCGTCTATCCAACATTCGAGAAAATGCTCGATAAAATCTGCGGTCTCGTCTAAACATTCATGATTCTGTATTGCCAATCTTAACGTTCGCGTTAAGACACACGAACGAATAGATCGGACGCTGAAGCATGCCAGAAAGTGGGCGAACAAATGGAGCAACGGTTGCACGATCTCCGAATCAATGAATTGGAACTTATCTACGATGTTGGTTTAATCAGTTCCACTTTGTTGGATTGAACGACTGAATAGGTTGCATACGTTGCTGTGTCTAAACTCAATGCAAAAATACCTGTCGATCAAACAGCCTTGTCCGTTGCGAAACTAGAACGCGTTGCACAATTCTCTGTCCAAATGTAAAAGTTCATTTCTGTCGTTCTTGATTCGCAGAAATCGAAATAGTCGAGAGTCACTGTGACGGGTTTGAATTTCCAGGTACAGTTCCGTCGACTAAATTGGATTGAATTCTGTCGTTCATGTCGCTTTTGACTTGCAGAATCCCGGCAAAAGTCGACGGACGGAGTGTTCGCTGCGACCAATTTGAACGTTGCAGTCACGGTTTCAACTAAATTGATCGAATGCTATGAAGTGTTTTAGGAGACGTTGCTGGTCAATTTCCCATCGCATTGTTTCCAGCTTTTAAGCTGTCCGCTGCAACAACGTGGAAAGAACGAGAATGAAAGCGAGTATGCCCCGTCCGTCTCAGAATGTACCGTTAGCGTCATTCCGATTCGCGACGACGATCGTTTTAGACATTTCCGATCGGAAGACAGGGTTCCAGCGATCGCTCGCCGCGCCGGGGTTTTACTGTTAGTCAGCTAGCCACGGAAGACAAAGGCTGGCTTCGTGGCCACGCTCATTGCGAATGAAAGCCGCGACGTCCACGCGGATACAAGCTCTTCTACATTCTCTCCGCTCCTCTCCGAACCGTTTCTTTGACTTTGATCATTTATTCGAACTCTCGCTCGCCAAGCTACCGAGAACGAATTCCGCGCTGTCGACGCATCGAAAGAGCTGCCAGTTCTCAGACACGGGATTGTTCACCAATTTTTTCAGACATATTTTTAGTGGTATTTTATCTAGAGGTTGCACGTTATTTCATGACACCCAGAGTTTTGTCCTCTTTTTGTTTCAAATTCAAGCATTCAGTACGTTTAGAAAACTGAACAAAGGGACAAGCATTTATTTAGTCGAAATAAAGGGAGCCCTCGCGTCCTGTTTCGAGCATGATCGATACCGGAAGCGTAGGGCCGTCGCCTCCGCTCTCGCGGCCCACACGATCCTTTCTCTCTCTCTCTCTCTTCTGCTGGCCATTCTTCCGGTGAATCTCCATGACAAAGGGTCAAATTAGCCGAACCTTTTATCGCGTTCATCTTCGTCCCGGACTCGTTCTCTTTCTTCGCGGGGCCCCGCGCGAATTAGCGTCCGGAAATTATCATAAATTATTAGCTTTCGTCTCGTGCCGGGAATACACGGCATCGTCGTCACGGCACCGGGGTCTCGAGCGTGCCCGGTATTTCCATATTTATGCTCGATCCCGCGGACACAGGAAAAAACAGAAAGAGAGAGAGAGAGGGACAGGAAGGAAGCAGCCTTGAAACATCGAGGGTGGTTTTGCGCGCGGCTCGCCTCACCTTCGCCTCTGAATTATTCACCGGACCCCTCTTCCCTTAATTTCGCACGGAAACTCCCTATTCCCGGCGCCGGGATTTTCCTTTTTCTTTAGAGACGCGAGAGTATCCTCCTTTCGGGTTATCTCTTCGCTCTTCAAGATTTTCTTCCTCCCGGGGATCTCATTGTTGTCGGACAACACAGGGCTGCACAGACTCTGGACACTGACTGTGGCTCTTCTGACCCACTATTTTTCATCCCTCTGGCTCTCAGTGCTGTCTTACAAGATATTGGACTTTCCTTTTTCAGAAAAGTGTACATAAATCTTTCGTTACATATCCGGTACTAAAAACCTGCAATACCATTTCTTCTTCGCTAACAACACTTCTTGACTCTGGCGAACACCTAACACATCTTCAATTTCTAAAGAGGACAATTCACGTACTATTATCAATTAGTTTAAAACCGTACCACGTTGCTAACGCTCTCTGCTGTCAAAGCAGCGTTAAAAATGTATACAAAAGAAAAATATTCACTTGATTGCCATAACAATACTCGTGGAGTGTATGGTATGAATGTTGTATAAACAGAACGATTGTCATACTGACTAATCCATAGGAATTCGAGACAGTCTGTCGTGTGTACTCGGTGAACAAAGAGAGATTTCGCAGTAATATATCATAGTAAAGACGTTGCAACTGTTATTAATATATAAACGTAATTAAGAATTTATTAATAAGCTCGCGAGCGCGCCGGCGTACCGTTAACGATCGTCCGATTCCTTGAGGATTTCGAGGTCTGGTCGAGAATGGCATGGACGAAGGCGACAGCAGCGTCTAGAACGGTCAACCTTCTCCCAACACGGAATCGAAGAACGGTATAAAACGATGATTGTAATTCTCAAGGTGGCTCTTCGAGCGCCTCGGGATCATTCCGCATCGGTGGAAAGGTTCTCTAAGCGTCCCGAGAAACTGGAGTCTCTTATCAGGATTAGATTCGATTAATTGCGCCCGTAATTATGAAAGTGGTTCAAATCGTATATTTCTTGTTTCGAGGTATTTAAAGGAAAAGTTGAGTTAATATAATGTTGAATTAACAAGCACCATCTGAGAGTCCATTTTTCACAATGTTGTAAAAATTACATTGAATTAATTTACTTTAAAATAATGTGATTACAACAAAAACAAGTAGGTGTAATTTAAAACAGTGAAAGCATTAAAAGAATTTAAAGATACTGTTATATTGTTTTCAACCTATTAACCGCATTCAGAAAGAAAATCAATTTCTATGCACTCCAGGTCGTTGCAATTCAGGTAGAAAATTTTTATTTTGCATAAATATCCGCTGTCTAGTGATGTGGAATAACCGATAAACTCATTTTTTTTTTTAATTTTGACTTAGACCATTTTCATAATTGTAAGTCGAAGGCTCGGCGACTCTGATTGGTCCATCGTCTGACAGCCGGTGCGCGATCTACACCCGAGGATTTCCTTATTCATACAGAGTTTCGCTCGCGCTCGATCGCGAAACAATGCATCCGCGAAGGTCGGCCGTTATGCAAACGCGTTTGCACCTTCTGCCACCGGCGTTCGTGACAAACTATTATGTAAAAACAGCCTTGGGCGAGTGCAGAGGTTTCGCTCGAACCGCGCCGCGCCGCGCCGCGCCGCGCCGCGTCGTGAGACCCGGTCGATTTTTCGAGCGAACTTCTATCGCGAGCAGGCACGCGACCGACCGCCTGGAATACCCTCGGCTCTTCCCGCTTTTATCTCTGTTTTAAATTCGACCGGATCGATAAAGCGAGCTGTATCTGCCGTCGGTGTGAACTCGACCACGTGAATGCCTAGAGTCGGCGATTCGTGGTGCTCATTACCGGAATGACTGTATTAATAGAATCCTCTAATCGCGTTCGACTGAATCGATGATACGAAAAACTGATCAGGAAGTCGTTTCGATGGAACGCAGAAGCTTGTGTCTGTTTCTCAAGCGATGAATTGCTGACATTAATGGGAACGGATTTCCGCAAACTTGACCGCGAGACCTCTTCATAAAATACAAGCGTTATCAGTGAATTGTCGTTTGGAACCGAGATTCAGTTTTCTAATGAAATGTTTGTTTGCTGAACATTTTCTACGTGACGCTCCAAGATATTTCTTCCAAGGTCCCGTAGAAACCACGCCTCTCGAGGCACTCTATTCACAGACAGCAACAAAGCCCTCAGGGCACTCTAAACACACAGAGCAGCGAAACCACGCCTCCAGAATCTTGTGTACCCAAAGAGCAACAAAACCACGCCTCTCAGGGCACTCTATACAAACAGAGTATCGAAACCACGCCCCCAAGGCACACTACATACAAAGAGCTAGAAGACCAAGCCTCCTTTACGCACTCTACGCATCAAAGCAACGAAACCACGCCTCCCGGGGCTCTCTGCATTCAAGCACTCAATGTATGACTACCAAGCCACGCCTCCTATAGCACTCTATTCGCACGGCGAATGGATTTGTGTTCTGCGAGAGCGATTTAGAACTCTCGAAGGCAACACACAGCCTTGTCCCGTCGAACGTGAACGATTCTGCTTACATAGAATCCACGTTATCGCCTAGAGTTCCGCTTACATAGTACCTCGGCGAATAGGAGTGCTCTCAGGGGCCAGGGACTCGTCTCGCGGGCTCGTGCGGTTCGACGAAGATCTGCCGTCAGGTACGACGGCGAGCTAACGCGGTGATTCAGAGCTGTTCGCGCTTGCGGGGACTGTGAGAAGAAACGTTCTCCCTCTGCCTCGACCGCGTCATTAGGCACAAGGCTAGATCGAGCGCGCGCGAGCCGTTGCACAAAGCCAGCGAGCGCGAGTGGAAAGCGAGAACACTGCCGGAGAGAAGAAGAACGTGGACAAGGTGCTGGTTCCGTTCCGTGGCCTGTTCGTGTAGCCGGAGCCGGTGTATCGACGGGTTCGATGCCGCGCCGCGACGCGACGCGACGCGCCGCGCCGGCCGACATTCAGCTAGCCCCCCTTGTTCCCGAGGCTCCGCGTCCGCGAGTAAATTGAGCTTCCCTTACGAGCCCGACGGGCTCGTCGTCAAGGAAACCTAAGCGCGACTCCATCTACTGCTGCGCTCAGACCTGGCCCCAGGATCTTCGTCTCCGCTGTCCTTTCAAAGTGAAGAAAAGAATTAAACGATGCTACACCCCATCGTTCACTTTGTACGATGATAATGTTCAATGTAGAGTCGTTCATTTTCCTCCTCGATATTCGTGACCTTGAGCCTCCTTGAGGAAAACATTCGTTCGCGATCAGCATTCGGAGAAAGCGACGAATATTATTAGGTTGGAGGAAAAACATTTGAATCAATTTCTAAAAATATGTATTTGATATTATTCGATGAAATAATTTCCATTATTTCCACTATTTCAATTCCTGTTTCCCAATGACTCGCTGGCAACATGTGTTTTCGATTTACTTCGAAAAATTCGATTTCTGACCTTTCTATTGCATTACAAGCAACGCGATATCTCGACGCCATAAAGTTCATTTGAATCGGCAAGAAAATCGGTTTTCCATTTTTGCGATGCAGGCGGCGGCGACGGTGTTCCGAGCGCGAGAATCGGTGGCGCGTGTCTCGCGAAATGCCGAGGCCGCGTGTCGAGTGACTACACACGTGGAAATAGAGAGAGAGAGAGAGGAGAGACGCGCGAAGCTCGACCTTTGGCGGAAACAATGTTGGACACCGATGGAAAGCGTTCTCCGCTCAAGGCCCGCAACGTTCCGTTCCGTTCCGTACGATCGCTGCTGCACCTGTGCAGCTCTAGGCTTTAATGCATCCCAGTAGATGTCGGCTGACGTAGCACTCGCATCGGATCGCCGCTTTCGATCGATCGATACAGGTTTACGAGCCGGAGGAGCGGTTATCGCGATCGCCGTCTCGATTGAGAGCTCGCGGCTAGAGAAACCGCTCCGAATCGCGAGCCTCGAATCACTGCGCTGCGGAAGCCTGAATGGCAGCACCGATTTTGGAACTTTAATTCTTCTGGAATTATTCTGGAAGAACGGAAACGTTGTAATACAAGAATAAGACATTGCTATTTAATTCGCGTTCCTTACAATCAATTCAGAAAATTCTTATTTTACATAAAGATGCATTTGAATGTAAGGTCAGTTGCCCGGAGCTTCTAGAGAATGTGTTTTTCTATTGTCTGCTTAATAATCCTTCAGGAACGTCGTCTGTGCACAAAGTTCAACGATTGTTTCACGCGAGGTCAGATCATTGTCAATAGACTGCAGATTTTTATGCAAAATCAGAATTGTCCATGTCGATCGTGAGATACCGAGTTTGTACGAAGATATATTTTCTAATGTGTTTACAGCAAAATGTTTTTTACCATAAATGCATAAAATCCGCAGCCCAATTATCAAGTGCGATACGATACTTCCATTAGCGTTTGTTTTCTAGACTGTGGAACTAGTTATGATAAACACGGAAAAAGTTGAATTTGATTTAGACATAGCGGCAGCATCTGTGACATTGCACAACGACGATCGGCCGTGAAGGGTTAATTGGAGACTAGTATAGCCGAGGAGACGCTTCGTCCTTGGATTCCGAGCGCTATAATCGTGTGAATTATTCGAGCCCGAGGGGTTGCAGCGTAGAAGAAATTCTAGTAGCGGATTACGCAAATTCTGGAGATGACTGCATACATCGAAGGCGACAAGTCTCGGTGTCCTGTATGTAACACGAGCCCGTTTCTACGCGACTAGTTCAAGGTGTTTCTGGACAACGGAAAAGAAAGGATGCTCTCGTCGTAGGTGTTAAAATCCGAGACTCTGCCACGTCGAGACAAGGTCCCTTACGGTGGCAGGATCGCACACCTGTTGCCCCAAGAAGTTACTTCCACTGTGTCGCACTTTTTCAGTGACGCAGCCTTTCTTCTTCCGACCTCGCCTTTTCGAAGAGACGATCGGTAACGATGATCGATAGGATCGTGTTCCTCCTTCATAACCCGTTGTACTATGATTTATTTTACGGTTACAGCGATTACAACTTCTTCGAGATCGATCTCTATCGTGTGTCTATTGAAATGCACGAGACTGCAGAGAAGGAAAGGTTTTTTCACCTGTGTTTTATTGCACATCGAGTGCCGCCATTTTTCCGCACTAAAGGGCCTCGGGAGGAATAAGGCAAATATTCTAGTTCAGTCACTTAAAGTTCCATTATATTGTGTTATATGCAAATATTATTTATTCACACCTGAACAACGTTTATTTTATCTTGCTGTGCTATTCGAATAAACATCTAGTATTGAAAAATATATTCAATCTCCTAGCCTATAATCCCAACAGTGTCTGTATTCTCTCTAATGGTTAAATATCCACGACAGAAAAATGTAATTTGATCCCAGTTTAATGGAAGTTAATATAATTAATTCAAAGTCGATCGCACACAGTCTCCAGCAAGAATCAGCGACGGGTTTACGATACGTTCCAAGTATCGCTGGCAGCATTTCCGAATTCCGTCAACGCTGAAGTTGACAAAACACTTTATACCGTATATACTTTATTAGCCCTCATCCGCCCTCATTTCACGAACGGAACCTGTCCCTCAGTGTCCAATTGACACAATGGGTAAAAGATCGATGAGATAACAAGGTAAACAGTTATTTTTCGATGTGTTTTTATCCAAATTGATGAGTTAACATTTACATCTTAGGTTCTTCGGTTTTTCGCATTCAAAGAATAAAAGTCGCGAAGTTTCAGGCAAATTTTACCTACAAATAACAGAACAGAGTCATTGAATTCCAACAGAAGCGATTTTACCGCGAACTTTCCTATTAGGGAGAAGGAAAGGCACATTTAAACCCGATTTCGTCAACTATGTCCGGCACGCTCTGAATTTCCCTGCAACGCATCGCGGAGCAGCAATCTCGCAGCAGCATCTGCGATTTCGTTGGGACATCCGTCTGGAAACGAGCGGGTTCACGGGAGGAAGCTCGTATCACCTGTTTTATGGCAGGCCGGTGGCATTGTCCCGACGCGAGATGGTCGCGGCACGGTTGTCGGGGGACATTATCGACGCACGAATCGCTGACGCGGCTTTTAGCGACGCCGTTTCCTCCAGCGGGATAACGCGAGCCAGGGAAAAGGACCTCGAGAATCCCGCATCCTTCTCGTGTGAAAAACGACGAGAGAAAAAGGGCGGACGCGCCCTGCCACGTTTTTCGCGAACGATCGATCATGCGAGTCTGATACGACTGGATCACCTCTTGTTACACTGGTTCCTTCTTTCACGGAGCAGCAACTTTTTTAATTAGCTCTGTTCTATAACATGTTAGACTGCGACTGTGTCAGATTCTGCCCACACTATGATTGGTGACACTCGTACTAATAGTTTCTCGATAATAAAAGTCCCCAGAATTTTAAGATAACTCCTCTGCAAATCAATATAGTTCTCAGCTAAATAAATACAAGAACTATAGATGTACATAATAGATATACATAGATATATTAGGTCGTAGCAATTTATGCACTAACGATTTTATTTCTGATTTATTTGTCTTCTCAGCTAGATAAATACAAGTTCAAAGACTGTAAGCTATCTATTTAAATAATTTCTCACCTGTACCAATGTTTTGTAGCATTGTAACTCCAAATTGCAAAGCGAAATGAACGATAACAAAAAATAAATACAAGAACTATAGATATGGATTAGATATTTCCGAATCCGTATGAAGCCTCGATCAAACCGTGCAAAAGATCCGTTTTTCTCTTTAATTTTCAACTTCTACGACTTCTGTCTCACCTTTCCGGCTCGACGAAAATTCGCTGGTTTCGTGGGCGGTTTAAACCACGAGGAACCAGGGTTGGAAAAGCTTCGGCAGCCCTTCCGCTCTCGACGAGGCCTCGTATCGATCCCAGTACCGGCCGAAACGAACCCCGAGCCCCGATTCTCCGAGAAACGATACTAATTGCGCCGTCGAACGTCTTGTTCGTTTTCCAAGCTAACAGCACCCTGTCGTATTCGGTGGTCTTCGCGACCGTCTGCGCACGGCTATGATATAATTACCTCAATTATGGTTGCAACAATCCTTTACAAAGACGAGCCTTAAGAGAAGCCGCGTTCGCTCTCGCGAATACGTATAATTGCTACGATTCGCCACGAAGTGCGTGTTTCGGACGAGCCTACGGCCCGACTTCCGTAGACGTTGTTTTAATTCTCGAATCGTCTGCTTTCTGTTTCAGGTACGTAGCGCAAGGACACACGCGAACGTTCCTGCTGCTGGTCACGTCCCAGTAAGTAGACGGTGCCCTGGTCTGTCCATCGATCGCCATCTTGCTCGGTTTTCCTGCCGTTCGTAGAACAGACACGTTTGTTCCTGTTCTACTGAAATTCGCAGGAATTGCGAACAAAATCGAGAGACCTTTAACAAAATCATCAGGGTTGCAGCTTCAGTCTACATTCATATCCACATTCATGTTTCACTACCTATCTTCACTGCTAAAATGCACCTCCTTTACGGAATATTAAAATAACTTGACAGAAAAAAGTCGTGGAGTCTCTAAATACCACATATTGTGAACGCCACATATGTGTGACGATGGTAGCAAACTTGTGAAACAGCTCTGGCGACTGAATTAGTGACCAATGCCTTCGTAAACTAAGCGACTAAGACAGCAAACTTTTTATTTAGTCATGACAGTAATCGATTCTTACGCAGGTACAATTTCAACACTGAAGTATTATAACTATGTAGTGAGTCAGTCCTTCCTTGTTCTCTACTATCTCGATCAATCGATAAGACAAACTTTTATATTATTTCTTGTTCAATGTGAACGCAGTGTCGAGCCACTTTTATCGCCTTGATACAACTTCATTTCATTAAACGTCATAACTTATGAACATAGATTGTGGATATTGTATAAGTAGAATGTATTTTCACTCGGAAACTATTTGAAGACTAAAGTATTAGAACTACCGAGTCAGTTCTTCTTTACTTTCTACTATCTTGATCACTCGATAAGACAGTCTTTTATATTATTTCCTGTTCAATGTGAACGCACTATCGGGCCACTTTTATCGCTTCGATACAACTTCATTTCTTTAAACGTCACAACTAGACATTTATAAATAGACATTTATGATAAAAATGGGCAGATCTAATTTTTGACAGTAAAAAAATTTGAAGAATCTAAATGTACTACTGTATTATTTTCAACCTGTTAAACATATTCAAGAAATTAAATAATAACTTATAAACGTAGACTGTGGATCTATAAGCAGAATGAAAAATGTTTGCATTGATATAGGTGCCAAATAAAAATTGCTTCCTTCTTGTAATTATCTTATTAAGTTGAAACTAATACACCGATGTCCTTAAACCTTTTTAGTTGTCGTTTTCTAAAAAAGTTCGCCGTCTAGAAATAATATTTGTTTACCAAAAGCTGAGTCAGATGGTCAAATATGAAACCATTCGTTCTTTATCCGACTTCCACAAGTACAGTTCTCAACAGCACAATGGGTTGTGAAAGCCTGAAGTCTCTAATTAGGATCAGATGTTATCGACGATCTGGATCCTGATATTTCTCGGAGGGATAGAAAAATCGATTGAAGGGGCCATTAGTCCTTTCACTCGCCAAAAGGCCTAATCCTCGGTATGCCGCTGTACGTGAATCGTAGGAGCGAAAACGAGGCTCTGCGCTCTACGGGGCGGCGTGTCTCTTATTAATACGCGTTTGGTCCTCGTGGGGTGCCTGGATCGCCGGGGAGAAGCGTGATCGTAGATCGGTGGATCGTCACGTGGCCCGTCCATGGGGCACGCCTGTTCCCGAGGCGTAAACCAAAATAAAACTGATGGTGTTCTGTACTGGCTCTCGGCGGCCACCACGTGGGGCCAGTTCCTTCGGGTTCGTGGACCGAGTATGCACTCCGGGAAACTGTACCTCGGTATTCTGTTCGATAAACCCTCCTTCGTCTCGCTTGAGACATTTCTTTTGCAATAGGGAACTTGAAAGACACTGCAGCAAATTTTACTGCTCTGTTCTGTTGGATTACTGTGCGATGAAAGTGAAAATTCGACTGTGAAAGTTGCCTTTATCGTTAGAGTAATCTTTGTTACGCGAGGATCGATTGAACACTGCGAGGGTGCAGCCGGGGGTGTTTAAAAGCTTCACCTAATCGCGCCTGTGGCGAGAGGAGTTAGGGGAGGAATGAAACGGAGAGCTAAGTGAGTTGCCAATGAAACGCTATCGATTTCTCTAGCTCGCTCCAATGCTTAATAACTAGTGCATCAGATATTTTTAAATTCCTCCTCAGAGTGTAGACATTCCTCCGCATAATTAGGTTTGCTTATTAATTGAACACATTTTCTTTCCCGCGAACAGAAAGTCCTTCGCTGAAAAGTCTTGTGAATCGGAAAATTATGAACAGTCGCGTACAGAAGATTGATCGATGAAAATCATTAGAGCTCACTGCAGAGCGTGGACAGCCGAGATATCGATCTTATCACGTATGCGTTATCAGCAGAAAATCCGGAGTACGGGCAGAGATTAGGTCGATAAATACGAAGGTGTTTTGTGTACCTTGCAGCCGAAGATGACACGTCTAATGTTTATTCTGTCGTTGTTAGTGTTGGTTCAGTGCTCGGGATACTTCCGTTCGTACAAGCGTACACAATCTACCGGGGTTTCTTGCTCGATATTCTAGTTAAACCTCGATATAAACTTCTGGTCGGACGATCGATAGCGTGTTCGACGCTCGGGACACGAACAGGCGGAAGGTCGTTCAAATTTCACCGGGCATAATGAGCTGACTGTTCGACGGCGTGCTCGTCGACACGCGCTGCACTTTGAACAATACTCTGCGGCAACCGGAGCGATGCACTGGGTGTCCCACGAATCGTAACAGTGCTTGCTCCCCCGAAAAGTTGCATAACAGGTAGCCTGCACAATACTTATGCGAATTCACATTACTACGGGTCTTATTGTTAGTGAACAGTTATACACTCTAGGTTTACGGGACGCGTTCTTATATTTTTAATTTACGATTATTGGGATTGCATAGCTGCACCTATTTTTGGGCATCTATTATGAAAAAATGACTTCAAATACGGAAATGAACATATTTTTATAAAGCGACGCCAAATAGTCGCTCCTACTGCTCCGCAAATCTAGCGTTGATATATTAGGTCTTCGGAAAGTCATTTCGTTTTCTCAAGGGAAAATGAAAGCCAATTTTTCACCATTTAGAATAAGTTTCGTAACATTTTGTTCTATGATCCTTTGTGATTTTTCGGGCCGCTTACAGATACTATGCTCGTAGAATTTCTGTTTTTTGTTAGCAAGAAATTGAGTTATACGACTGTTTACAACTTTATTTGAAATTTTAAATGACACGTCCGAAATTTGCAATTTAAAATAAGGTTAAGTAATAACAAATGGGAGCACAGCCATCTCTACACGGAAAACGAAATTACTTTCCGAACCGACCTAATATTTTTGCATTCGAATAAAAATTTATGTAGACAGACGATTATGAAGCAGGGCTTCAATACGGCCCTAATTTCTAAGATTAATAAATTTGCACGTACCATATATGCAGAGAGATCCAGTTTCAGTGGAATCAGACAGCAGTGATCAGACAAGCCCGCCGAATTCTATCCGGTCGCGTTTCTCCATGCGAAAGAACGTTGTGCCGTAATTTCGAGCATTTTCAAGGGGAGCCCATTATTTCGCGACTGTCAGGGCACCCTGTATATTTATTATGCGACCGAACCGTGCGGTAGAAACAGGCTGGCTTAATTGCGATCCTCCGGGGTCTTCTCTTCCTGTGCCTCGGCCCTCTAGATACGCCTGTATTTCACGATAGAACAATGCTTAATGAATAACGTCTTGCCGATGACGTCCACCGACATTTATCGTTGTAGACTGCGATCACGATGTCGCTCGTGGTTCAATACGTAACGCTTCGACTGTCGCGTCGCTCGTATTACGGATGACACAATTCCTTACTCAGACTTGAACGTGAACTATGAATCTATAAACTACGAGAAAATTAAACAATCGACTGACTAAATTACAGCAGGATTCAATTATCTGCATCAGGGGTCGACGAACTACGGACCGTGAGGTTAATATTGTTCTTTAAATCTTCAAAATAAATCAAATTAGATAGCAACAAATATTTTTTGTTGCTCTACGAGCAGAATTACCCATGTAAATATCTTCGAGTTCGCTGCGATCCGTCCCTTACCAAAAAAAGTTTGCCGACCCCTGATCTACGAAATTAATGCTCGATGACGTGTGCAAAAAATTCTGAAAAAAATCTCACACACTTCGAGAACCTGGAGACACATACTCTCCAATTTATTTTTGATTTGCAAATCAAAAAGAATCGCGCTGGGAACGAGGGCTGGGAAGGGGAGAGCATTCTCGTCGCGAACGACGGAAGTCCGCGCGGTCGATAAATCGGCTGCGCGAGTCGGACGCGTCGATAGCGGTGATTTATTGCTCGAGATTTGCGGCCGCGGGAGCATTAATTACGGAGGAGTGTCTAAGCGGGACCGGTTTCCGCGCGCGGGAAACACACCAAGACACGCCGAGACACCGCGCGGGCTTGGCCGAGCCTACCGATCGCGTAACGACGAGCGCCGGAGAAAACGAGAAAAACCAGCGTTATCGGTACCTTGAACTACGCCGTTGCATCTGGTCAGGAGGGCGGTTCTTTCGCGCGGGACACGCGAGCCGAGGCCGACCGCTGCCTATAAATCATGGTAATGACGGATCCGTGTCAACCGACGTCACGGACTCCCCCCCCCCCCCGCACCCCGATTATCGTCTAGGAAAAATCGCCGAGGTCGCCGATCCGATCTGCCAGTCCCTCGGACGTAGACTGATATCGCTGTACGAGGAACATTAGTTAGCATTTTCCAATTATCTATGCTCTCATATTGTGACGAATGGGGACTTTGGGATGGTGAAAGTTACGGGCATGATTTTTACGCAGGACGATTCTTTAGACTCTCCCCAAAGAAATTTAATTTTTCGAGGGAAGAAAGCTTGCAACTTTAGGAATTTTTCTAGCTCGAACCGTAGCTGCTACGCAGACGAATCTTTCACAGAACGATTCTATAGACTTTCCGGAATGGAATTGTATTTTTTGAAAAATCGATTAGGAACGTTTAAACGTGTCTAAACTATGAATCGACCGAAGCGCCGCGGAATTTAATTTTTAGAGGAAAGAGAACTTGCAGCTTCAGGAATTTTTGTAGCTTGAACCACGACAGCTACGTAGACAGACTTGCGCAGAACGATTCTATGGACTTTCCGGAATGGAATGGTATTTTTATTTGCAACATTGGGTTGGTTGAAGTCGCGTTTGAGCGACGTTCGAAGCAAAGTGGGTCGCTGCAATCGCCGCGGCCGGAAGCGCTCGCGACTTTCCGAAATCTCGGATTTCCGCGACGAGGCAAGACGTATCGACCGCGCTAGATTACTCTAATCTAATCGGGCCGGCGAACGCCGAGCAAATACGGCCGCCTGTTATCTCCGAGCGTGCGCGGATCGGCGATTCACTTTGGTGGAAAGGACCGTGCCTTGCTATCGCGCCTTCTGCTAGCAATTTCCGTCGAAAGCGGTATAGCATACCGTCTCCCGCTTCCTTGTGCTCGCGTAAATCCGCCTCGGGCGAGGAACGTAGCACGGTGCAAAAGCGCCGTCGACACAGAGAACGGGAAACATAAATTTCACCATGTATCGCTACCCTGTTCCGCGATTTCTTTGTCTGCGCTACACTTTGTTTTACGGAAAATAGAAATTTCCTGCACTAGACATTAACCCTGCTGCGCTCCTCGGAGATAGTCGCACGAAAGATCCTGGTACAATAATTCAGCCATTCTTGCTTCACACTTTAACCGACAAACATGCTTCATTCATAACGTCGCATTTTAAAGAAGTGTATAGTGTGATTGAATTTGAATAACAATTTCGATTCTGCTTCAATAGGTTATGTGGCGTTCTTGGGTTTAAATACCGCGCGTAAAACGCGCAGAAGCGTGCGAATGGAAACAGGGACCGCGCGGGAGACACAAAAAAGAGTGTTGAGAAGCGACGAAGCGAACGGACAGAGGCCACGATTTTTGTTTAATAAACCAGTGTTTTGTTAGATCCCTCGCCGTCAACGCTATTCTCCTGTGCTCCGAAATAGTACCGGAACAGGTTCAATAAGCTGAAAGCAATTTAACAAGTATGTTCAAGTGATGTACTTATTGTTTTCCCTTTCAACTATTCAGATCTTCTTCTGAATAATATCTGAACTAGTCTGAACTGTCTGTAAACAATTCTTCATCGCAGTGATCTTCGACAACCTTGAACGAGCAAGTCTCATCCGAAGCATTATTTTTTAAATACACTGAACCCTTTTCCAGAATATGAACAGAGTATTCACGCAAGGATTAAAAATCGTACAAGTACAAAACAACCAATTCTCTGTTGTTTGACACACAAAATCACGGGAGGAATGCGTGAACATTTGGAGAACCCCCGCGGCTGATCCGTCCGTAGGAATGAAACGTCGCGGTGAAAAACTCACGAGGAGAATTAGCCACGGGGCTGGATGTCGAGCCGCATTCATCCACCCACATATTTACCACGTGGAAACGTAGAGCCGGAAAAATGATGAAAGCGAG
Organism: Lasioglossum marginatum; assembly: GCA_028455795.1. Lineage (NCBI taxonomy): Eukaryota > Metazoa > Arthropoda > Insecta > Hymenoptera > Halictidae > Lasioglossum > Lasioglossum marginatum. Next base: position 4,714,761 of record CM052260.1, on the reverse strand, counting down.
CGGGGGATGGTAGTGTGCCAGCCAGTATGCGCGGATGGGAAATAGACGGAGGAAAGAGGGAGCCAGGGAACGTCGAGAATCATCGGACCGTTCAACAATGGCCGCTTGAATGGAACGAAGGGCCACGAAAAGATTCGAGGAATGCTCGCGGCGGTGACCGACGGATTTCACGGGCCGAAAAACCTGACCCGGCCTCCGTCGTCGTTCGTCGTTTTCACGCATTCCTGCCGCCCGGGCCTCGTGACCAACTTGCCGAAAACAATCGCGTTTTCCCTCTCGGGGTTAAGGGGGTAGACTCATTTCCATTTCCGTAGACTCATTTCTCGGTAATGCGAAGATTAGGTTTTTCAGTAGTGAAAAGCGCTAGATAAAAGATCAATCTAGGCCGTAGTAGCCCTCAAAAGTTCTATTTTTAAGTTTACGAGACGTAATTTGCATTATTCGACAGCATGTACTGTCTGTGCCTCACAAGTTGTCCCTCGGGAACTAGCCAATAGTTCAGTCTGTGACTAGCCAATAATTTGGCTAGAACCAAAAGTGCGAGTGGAATCACCCAATCGGACGGCTTGCTGCCGCATTCCTTTCGAATTCCTGCCAGGAGACAACTTGTGAGGCACGGAGAGTAGCGGCTTTATGAAAATTGTAGCTTCATGCGCAGCTTTATGCTTCCGAATAATGCAAATTACGCCTCGTAAACGTAAAAGGTCTAGATTGATCTTTTATCTAGCGCTGTTGACTACTGAAAATCCCCATCTTTGCATTATCGAGAAATGAGAAGGCGCATCAAAAACGAAACAAAAACGAAACGAGACATTAATGGGCAATTTCTGTAATATCATGAGAAATCGAGAATCTTCCTTCTTGAACTTTTCTGCAACTTTGCATCCCATCAGGATTGGTCTCCGAAGTTTCAATGAATTTTTTGAAGTAAGAAATAATCGGGATGTTCACGGGCAGAATGGAGGGGTCCGAAAAGCGAAATGGTCTCGACCAAGCCCTCCCGAGGTTTATTTTCGCAATGTCGACGGCCTTAGTCATCGAGGGACGATAGCCCGGAGCCACGTAGCCGTGGTAGCAGCCGAGCTAGCGGCTCGGAAAGTTTATCCACGGATAAACGCACTTTATCCCGTTACGTAAAAAAGAGAATCGATCGAGCCCGCGAACCGTGAACACCGCACTACTAGCTCCGTGGTTCTGGTTGACCGCGTGCTCGCCGAACACGCGAGCTGGATAGTATTATATCTGGGATCGATAGCAAGCACTTAAGCGATTTCAGGTTCGAGGTGGCAGACTCGCGAAATTCATTCGACCTTCTATCCTACCTCCGTAATCGGGCCACCGCATCGTTTTATACGATCGAGAACCCGCTGTTAATTAAATGAACAGAAATCGAGTGGAGAGCAACATCAAGGTCTAACAGTGCTATGTAGACAAACGACTCCATATAATTCGATGAAGTTTATATGGAAGATTGCAGGTTAACTTTAACTAGTCCGTTAGCCGAAATAAAAATGTCTGGGAAAAATCCAGGAACACAATTAACTTTCAATTACTCACACTTCACTCTCCACATAACTGGTTACATGGAGCTTTACATCACTCCAACATACATAAATTTTTATTCGATGAAGTAACTACTTTAAATTTCTGAAACGCTAAATTTCAAGTATTCAGATTGTAAATACCATATGGGAGTAATTAAAAGTTAGGCCACGCATCTTCGTTCCACTTTAAAAAATCGGGACATGCTGGCTACGGAAATGTGAAGCAAGCGACCGATTTGGCGGAAATCGGTAAAATTAATACACAGTATAGCGAAAGGTTCAAGCCGATCGGAGCAACCGGTAAAACGTAGATCGCGTCGAAAAAAAATTCCGGGCCAGAGGAACTGGAGCCGCAAATTGAAGGCGGTCCGGGGAAACGCAACGGTCCGTTTCCGAGGCCCTAATCGCGGGATCGCGTGAGCTCTTGGGAGCCACGGACGCTCCCAGCGGCTCCTGCTGTTCGAGGAACAAAGGAACGGGTCGAAAGGAGACGGGACGAGCCTTTAGAAAGGGAACGGGACGGGACCGGCAATAATGCGCGAGAGGATAACGCGGCAGCCACGCGACCTACATTCCTCCGACAGGTGAGCCTCAACTCGCGCCACGGATAAAGAGCCGAATGGAGAGAATAACGCGGGCCCGCGCGATCGGGGCCCAGTCCCAGGGCCCCGTTCCTTTCATAGGCCACGGTTCTCGGAAGGAGACCTAAGCGGGCTTAGGAACGCGCATTCAACCTTTGCGCGACCGCAGCTGCGTTGCGCGCACTCTTAGAAAATAGGTGAGAAGTTTTCCGAGAAACCGAGCTGGTGAAACACGTTCCGATTATGTCAGTACGTTCAGGAACGTGGGAGGGTGAATATTGGACTGTGGGTCTTAGGTGCTAATGGGTTTTTATCTGCTGGACGGTCGTGTACTAGTGTGCGTCAAACAATTCAACCCTGTTATGGCAGTTGATTGAGAAAACAAAAATGGATATGTTAACATCAATTTTAGACATTTCTTACACAGTGTAAGCTGTGTGAAATTATTTCCCCGCTCTTCTATTTAGTATGACGATGTTGAAGCAATTTAGCATGGCAATGTTAAAGAAATTAAATTACGAACGGGCTAAACAAAAGATCACGGTAGAACACGATAGAACTGAATAAGAATTGCTCTGGATAAAAGGAAGAGCGTTTGTTGTAACAATGGAAAAAACTCACTGTCGACTCAGCCATTAATGAATCCATTGATTGCATACATTGTTTGTTTCAGAGCGTTTTAAAAGGATTTCGATTACTTCATTGTCGGTAGATACATTTTAAACATCACATCGAACGTTCTTCCAAAACAATGCTCAATTGAATAATCATTTTCACGAAGGTTCTAAGGAATTTTTCATAGAACAAAGGAAGCCGGTACCGGAACAATGGAACCGCAATCGCTGGACGTGGTCCAATTCGAGAGCGAATCGATTCTGAATAGAAAGACGGGACCAAAATCGCGACGAACCCGCAGACGTCGATTTTTCCGAGCGACACGCAGAAAATGACGATGACTCCGTGCGCCCCGGTGTCTGGTTTTTAATCGAGCGGGATAATAGCTGTGGTGATCGTCGTTTTTCAATTGTGCTGCGCATCGACCGGTCGAATACTGTCATCGTTTCGAAACGTTCATTTTTCCTGTTTCGCGGTTGGAGCGGAATCGAAACTCATGGCGAACGGGGAATTGGTTGGATCTCGATGGTGGTACACAGGCCTTGGAAATCGTTGTGAAATGAAGGGAGACTTCTGTGCTAAAGGGTCGAGGTCCCCTATCATTTTTCTGCCAGCGTCATACAAGTACAATTTTAATTTTGCATACAGATCCGCAGGCTAATTATGATAATTCAGCCAGTAACGACTCGCATTAGTGTTGGTCTCATTCGCCGCTCTGAGAGACACGTGCAGTAATTTTTCCAGGTTGCGAATCGCAATCGAAATCAATTGGATATCGATGGCGTGCAACCTATCCTTCTCTCGTTCAGGAAATCATCCTAAAATAAACGGCGATATTTGCCCTAGAGGGTCGAGGTATCCTATCACTTTTCTGACACCTCCACACAAGTGACCTGTACAATTATAATTTTGCATACAGATCCGCAGGCTAATTATGATAATTCAGCCAGTAACGACTCGCATTAGTGTTGGTCTCATTCGTCGCTCTGAGAGACACGTGCAGTAATTTTTCCAGGTTGCGAATCGCAATCGAAATCAATTGGATATCGATGGCGTGCAACCTATTCTTCTCTCGTTCAGGAAATCATCCTAAAATAAACGGCGATATTTGCCCTAGAGGGTCGAGGTATCCTATCACTTTTCTGACACCTCCACACAAGTGACCTGTACAATTATAATTTTGCATACAGATCGGCAGGCTAATTATGATAATTCAACCAGTAACAACTCGCATTAGTGTTGGTCACATCAAAATGAATTGTCTTGGAAACTTTCGTGACATGAAGTTAGACTACTGTTCTAAAAGATCGAGACATCCTGTCATTTCTCTGACACCGCCGTACAAGTGACATGTACAATTATAATTTTGCATACAGATCCTCAGTCTAGTTATGATAATTCAGCCAGTGACAACTCGCATTAGTGTCGGCCTCACTCGCCGCTTTGTGAGACACACGTCCAATAATGTTTCCAGGTTGCGGTCGAGTCGCAATCGAAATCAATTGGATCTCGATGGTGCAAGCTATTCTTCTCTCGTTCAGGAAATCATCCTGAAATAAAGGGCGACATTTGTCCTAAAGGAACGAGCGGTTTCGGCTCGTCTCTCGATGGACAGCTGTTTCCAGACCCACGACGAGCATCTGCGAAGCCGAAGGCGTTTCCAATAGCACGGGACGCGTGCTCGTTAACAACCGCGACCATAGAAACAGGAGGAAAGGAAACGTTTGCTTTTCTTCGGGCACGTTTCCGACGGTAAATCTTGCCATATGGTCGTGGCTGGTCGATGCGAGAGCAACCGATCGATCGCACGTGCTCGATCGGAAGCCTTCCTGCATAGTCAGACTCCACGAAATCATCGACCACGCGACAACTTCGCCTAACTTTATACTCGTGCAATGTGGCAATTTCTAAACTAATTTGCAAGTTTAAGTTTGTTTGGACATAGTGACGCGTTGCACGTGTGCTGGGCGATCTGGTTCTCTTGTAAATAGGGGGTTGCATTGATAAACACGATGGGTGACATGTGTATTCTTGTTAGCCAGCTTGGAGAATTCTTGTTGACGTGGTCTTCGTGGATTGAAGCTAGAAAATTTTCTGAAGCTAGCTAGGCTGAATGTTGGAATTCAACGATACGTCTTAGGTATAAGGATTTAAGCGTAAGCAGCGGTTTTTCTCAATCTGGTAGAAGCAGCTAGCTCGAGCAGATCGCAACATTGTACAGCTTTCACTTTTACTATTTACAGATAGATTAAATACAGGATACGCGGAAACACTGTGTCGTTATTTAAAGTACTAAATTATAATACTTTATAATTACAAATTTTAATACTTAAATTTTTTAAATACTTTAAAATTATAATACTAACAAAGTATACACGGTATAAAGTATAGTTTATCAGAACAACTTACCCACATAAACACATTTCCAACACTGTCGTTAAAGCCGCATAGACTGAAGCCAGTTAGACTAGACGAAAACCAGGAAGATCGTGCGACGCGACGTCGCGACGGAGGCGTGAGGATATCTCGGTGGCGGATATCTCAGTGGCGGATATCTCGGGGTGTTTAAAGATGGCGGATCGGTGTTTACCGCGTCGTGGGTAACCCTCCCCTCCCTCGTCTCCTTCCGGTCAGGTCTCCAGGTCCTCGTCCGTGGGTTCTACCTGTGCTAGAGCCAGAAGAGCGAGAGAGAGAGAGAGAGCAAGATGTCCGAGAGAGTCTCGCTGGAGCGAGAGGATTCTGGTCCCTGCGCGCCGTCAAGGCCCATAAAGGCTCTCTTTCTCTCTTTTTCTCTCTCGTTCTCGGTTCGCAGAGCCGCGTAGGGTACACCAACACACCGGGCTGAGGAAACGCGCTCGTCCACACAGCTGTGCGACGCGGTTCTCCGTGTGTTGCTGGTGGCTGCATCAGCTGTCGGCCTTGGTAGGGTGCAATTACCCCGGCAGAGCAACGACGAAGAGAAGACGACCGGGAGGAACGATCCGGCGAGCGACCGACCGACCGACCGACCGAACGAACCAACCAACCAACAACCCAGGCAAGAGCGAAGAGGAGAAAGAGGACATGCAGCAGAGGGAGAGAGGGAACGGGAGAGAGAGTCCACGGGGCTTCGAACCCACCGATGGACCTGACTGCTTCGCTACGTCTGTCCGTCCCGCTCTCGCGGACTCGAACGCCGCGAGAACTCTCTCTCGAGGTGGCCCCTCGAGGTGGCCAGCCAGCCCAGACACTGCCACCCTGCCTCCAGGCTGATGCTGCTCGCCAACTTCGACTATCCTTCCCAGCGAGACGATTGCCTAGGATCAGGCCCAAATATTCGGTCCTGTTGCCCTCGATACCGTGAACCTGTTGTCGAACAAGGCCACACGTTTCGATAGTATCACTAGCTATCCTCGACGCTTGCTCATCATTTCTTCCGATAATAATAAAGGACCTCTACAGTAAAATGTCTATTCTTTACGAGAACCTCGTTCGTTGCAGTTTGTTCATGCAACGGAGATGTAGCTTTATATTTTTATATGTACACGTTGATCACGGCGTCGATACCACTAACGGGGAGTTGTAGGTGGGAACTCTTAGGGTACGAGTACAACGGAGCTGCGATACTAGCGAAGAGAGCGGCAGTCGATCATCAAAAGCGCCGCTCTCTTCGCTAGCATCGCCACAGGTAGTATCGCAGCTCAGTTGTATGTACTCCTATCCTAACTTCATGTCACCGGCTACTCACACTTAGCTTCAAACATTCCGCGTCTCAATCGTACTCTCTACTTACACTATTCTCATCAGCATCTAAGATTGAACAACGATTTCGAATGAAACGTTCATTCGTTCGTTGGGAATTGAAAATGCAGTCCTGATATGTTCTAATATATCTGTGATTACAAGGAATATCACAATTTTAAAAAATTTGAGTTTATATTAATCGAGCTCTATACTATAGAATTTACCAGAAAGAATGTCGTGAAAACAATTTCGAAAGACTGAAAAGAATAATGCAATTCAACCGATGTCCTATGTCAAAGCATTAGTGGTGAATAGACTGCGGATCTTTATGCATTTATAGAAAAATTGAGTAGATGAAATTCAAAATAGTTGGAAAATTTTAAAAATCGAAGATGTCAATATATGATTTCTCCTCTATTAAAATCATTAAGGGAAGAAATAACATCCAATCAGGTTTCTCTTTCTTGCAATCGATGCAGGCAATTTTTATTTTGCATAAAGATCCGCAGTCTAATGATCAAAACTTCAAATATCTCGAAAGCGAAAGTATGTGATATACGGGGTTCTTCCTGACAACCACATATATAATCTAATAGAAATATTCTGCCTGAACTGTGAGAAACGGGAGCCAAGTGGAACTCGGTGAAATTTGAGTACATATTTCGGATCATGTTCGAGACGGTGTGCATCGTCCCCGAAATTTGTCGGCGGATGATCGATCCTCGGGAAATCTTGGTTAGGTCGTAGGCGGGGCCGTCGTCCCCGACGCGGCTGCTCCATCAACGCCGCGTATTATTATCCCGTCAAGAAGTTCATAGGTGGCTCGAAATATCGAGGCTCTCTCGTCTCGTATATTTTCCGGGGCTGCTTCTCCTTCTACTCGAGAAGTTTTCCGCGCGAGACCCTCTCGACTCTCCGCTTCGGCTCCGCTCCGTTCCGCGCGCACGCTTCTGTCCCGCTGCTGATATGAATAATAGATCGCGCGAGCCGCACCGAAAACGACGAGCCGGGAAAAACCGAGAGACGAGGGAGAGAACGAAAACCGCGGCCAAACGGATCGAGCGAAAGAGAGATGGTGCTGACAAACAACGGACAGAGATAAAAAGAGGAATGGAAGGGAACGACAGAGAAACAGGGATTGGCGAGGATCCCGCGAAACAGAGAGAGACCGCTAGAGAGATGGTCCAGAATATTTAGTTTCATTTACTTAACAGTTGTTTTGCACAGATGTGTAGTCAGTTTCATTAACACTTTGACTGCTGGAGCAGCAGCTCCAAAAATCTCATAAAATCAATGTCATTTATTTAATCAAATAAGAATTGAAAATTTCAGATGTTCAAAATAAAATTTAATGGTTAATTTTAAAGAATACAGCTTTATTAATCAATCATATAGTCACCATTCTTTTCTGCAATTAGAAATGTTCCAATTTGGATGAATAACGAGGTAATGATCAAGGTGGCAATTGAATTATTTGTGGATTTCTGGGATTGCGATCCCGATTTCAAAATAAAATTCAATGGTTCAATATTTAAAGAATACAGCTTTATTAAGCAATCATATAGTCACCATTCTTTTCTACAATTAGAAATGTTCCAATTTGGATGAATATCGAGGTAATGATCAACGTGGTAATTGAATTATTTGTGGATTTCTGGGGTTGCGATCCCGCGATCTTCAATTGAAGACAGATGTAAGATCAATTCGATTTTCCTCGAAGAAAAGCACAAAATTAACGCAGTAAAAAAGAGAAACAGAGACGGGGTAACGGGGGAATATGGCTTCTATAAGCAGGGGGGCAAATGGTAGGATTACCGAGTCGACAAAGCCCGCGGGAGGAGGACGAGAGGAAAAGCGGAGAGGCTCTCTCTGGAGAGAAGTACGAAAGAGAGAGAGAGAGAGAGGATGAGCACTGGTTCCGCTCGGGGCAGGATGCTGCCAGCTAGAAACAGGTTTGTCCGGACGCTTTTCCAAAGATTGCCCGGCCAATTTCCGCGGTCATCGACGTTATTCTAGCAGCGATCGCGACAACGATACCGTTCCGAGTTCGCGGGAACACACGAAGAGCGCCAGGCTAACGAAGAGCCGCGCAGTTACGCGTAATTAGCAGCTAGGCTGCGTCTGGCAGCGGTGGATCATGGACTCGATACTGCATCCTAAATTAACCGCGATGGTTTACCGCGTCAAAGGCGCGAGTGGAAGAGAAAGAGAGAGAGAGATAGAGAGGGGGGTTCGTCGATCAGTGGTCGCGGATCTTCGGTGGAACGAACGGTTTATGGTCAAAGAGATGCCCACTTTCGTAATTAACAGCCAAAGAAATTTTACCGTACATGGCGGACGCTCGGCTCGTTCCCAGTCGGATGCTGTGCAGAATAATTTCGGAGAACTATCAGATGCCACGGGAGCCTACAACCTCGCTAATTAATCGGAGAAGCTGCTTTTTGAGAGTCACTCTTATCCGGCACATGCGCCGCTTGCCAATACCTTGGTCTCACTGACTTCGAGAACGAACTTTTGACCCGAAGGTTCAACTGCTCCGACATAATTGCTATCGATTGCAGTATTTGTTACAGAGATATAATACTGACAACGATAGAGAAAGTTAGCAAACGAACGCATGGCGTTTTCATTCATAATTCAACTGTGTGTATCTTGATGTCCATAAAAATCCGAACGAAGGCAAGATATCTTCAGATGCCTAGCATGTTTCTCGCGGAAAGAACAAAAGCGAAGTCCCACAAATTCTCGCGAACAAACACGTGTCACCTCTCGTATTTCACAGCCGCATAAAGCTCCCGATGCAACTTGTAGATTCTCGTTGGGCCTCGGTAAAATACGTAGAGACGTGCGGAGTGTTTCGAGCGATATCGTCCGCGGGTTCACTGAACCGGGTAGAGCATGCAGCATGCAACGAAAGGGTGAAGCGCGGCGATGCAACACAATGCGTCCGAATCACGCAGTAGGGGCGATGCATCGTCGGAGCGTCCCTGAATCAAACCCGCGCCATTGATAGGTGGTTTCTCTGGAGCACGGGAGAGAGAAAGAGAGAGAGAGAGATCAGGCTTTTCCGCGAGTTTCGCTCATTGTCGGCGTCCCTCGGAAGATTCCACGGAATCCGGGAGGCCTGCGCCAGGAAATGGTTGCAGGGAATATGCATTCCTGCCCTCGGAAATCCCGGTAAGCCGGCGATAACGAGTTCGGCTGATCGTCCGAGTGGCTGGAACGGGATCGAGATGGGTGGTGGCGCAGCACCAGTTTGCGACTGCGCCCCTTTCAACCCCCCTTTCAATCCCCCACAGACCAGGGGTGCAGTTCCTGCTCGAATAGCGCGCCCGTGCGCGCGAGCAGGACGCGATTCCAAGCGTGTTACGCGTTCGATCACGCACTGCCCCGCTCGACCGGCTCCCCGTCACGCTCCGAGCGGGTTAAGGAACCCACCGCGAGCTTGCGTACCGTCCAGCTGACCCGACGTGACCCGCGATTAACCCCTTGCCCTAAAACCAAGTCTCCGAAATGGGCTTTCGCTCGCAAACTCGATTATGACGCCTCCGACGCGTCGCAACATTCTTGAAACTGTTCGTCAGGACTTGTTCGTGCAGTATTCTTCCATAATTCTTTAAGGAGGACTTCTTAGTAGATCCTTGAACATTGTAAACCAACAACTCATCCCCAGTAACGTAATCTGATAATTTCATTTTGAATTCTTGTGTAAAAGAAGATTGTTAAGCTTTCTGTCGGTGCATTTAAGAATGTTGTTCGCATGTTCTAATAATTTAGAAAAAGCGCAGTCGATACCCCGCTGCGTAGAAAAGCTGCAGTTCGCGTACCAATTTGTAAGAGCAAGTGCTCGAACGTCTGTTCGTCGATGCAGGATGCACGCGCAGGTGCGCTACCGATTTCATAACGCTCGAATGACTCAACGACGCTCTCTTGAGCATCGTTAATCAGTGATTCGTTGCCAATCCTCGGTAACCGTGAGTAGCCAATTAATTGTACGCGCGGATTGTTTGTTTGTGCCGCGTCGCTACCGAATCCGAGTATCGATCAGTCTTGATCTTCCTGGCGTTCAGTAGATAAAGTAGATAAGGTAATTAGGAATAGAAGAAATGGGGAGAAAGAAGTAGCGAATGGAAATTATTCATTCCAAAAGGCCTGTCAGCACTGTGGAACGACTAAGTAAAAACTATGGACGTTTGAGGCACGGATTGCGATCTCGGTTGACAAACGAACATCGATTTGTCAGCCGAATGAATAACGAGAACGATGGTTGCGTAGCCGCGGAAGAAAGATTAGGATTAGCGGTAGCGTCCCGCAGAAAAAGGCCTGAGGCATGGGACTTGTGCATGCTCGTTGCATAGATCCCGAGATGCGCAGTTCTCGGGGCCCCTTTTCTGCGAGCGTGTCCGTGTCCGTGTCGATGTTCGTGGTGGCTTGGTGGCTCGTGGTGGTTCTCCTGGTAGCTGGGCCCTCTCTGCCCGACTGGCTGCTCGCGCTTCACACAAGGAAGCCCTCTGTGTGGGTCTAGAATGTGTCCTTGGCCGAGGTGCGTTGACCTTCCCGTGTGCTGGACTACAGACTTCTACTTAGAGAGGGCTAAATCTCCATCCGGAGAGGTTGGACCTGCCTCCCACCGGTCTCCAGGGGCTCACCAGATACATACGAAACTTCTTCGACTTCTTTTCCACGGGCTGTTCTCCGTTTAGGAATTCTTTAGGAGATCTGGTCTCGTTCTTGTTGCTTCGCCAAGCCACCTTCTTTCCTTTGTGGGCCAGAGCTCTCTTTCCCCGGTGTGTTTGCTACATTTTTGCTCCCGGCTTTCGCTACGCCCTCTCTGACCCTCCGATCCGAATCCTGTCCAGACACCTTTAGATGCATTGTGCATCGTGCAACACCGGCCCACCATTTCGGTTCTAGCGTCCTGTGCCTCGGGTTGCAACTCCCACGCTCGCCGAGCGACGTTCAAACCGAAGCTGTAAGAGTGTCGACCGGAACAGTGATCAGTGGTCTAGTTGCCCATTGCTTCAGCTAGTCATTTATAGTCTTCTCTCGCATAGTGTTACTACCTTCGGGGTATGGAGACTCAAAAAGCGTAGAGATACCAAGTTCTTTCACGTTTGCCGAACGTAAAGGACAGCGCGTAAACGACAAAGCGGGACTGACGGTCGAGGCAACCGGCACAGTTCAAAAGGCTGCCTGTCGATTACACTGTGAATGCAAATAGGAAAGTTTTTCATTTTTCATTCTCTTTTTACAGAACTTTTACCAACGTATTTGCGAGATTCTTCTAATTAAAATGAGTATAAATCCGTAGAGATGAAAGTCACACTATGTGAGGGAAGACTGTACTTTGTAACTTCTATTGTGTAAGAACAGGATGATCCTGATGGGTTTTCACTAGACTGCGGATCTTCATGCAAAATAAGAATTGCATGATGCATAAGATCTGCATCGATTGCAAGAAATAGAAACTAAATTGAATTGAATTGAAGAAGTGTGTGTGTGTGTGTGTGTGTGTGTGTGTGTGTGTGTGTGTGTGTGTCATATATCGACATCTTAAATTTTTTAAATTTTACTACAATTTTGAATTTCATCTACTCAATTTGCCTATAAACGAATAAAGATTCGCAGTCTAGTTTTCACTCTTAGAAGCTAGAGCAATAGCAGAGAACACTTTGGATCGCCTTCAGACCGGATGACCCGTAGAAGTAGAAAAAGACTAATAATCCTATGAATTGGACATTAGTAGATGCATAGATCAATATTTCCATATTTAATTAGCTGAACTACTAGATTGATGTGGTATTTCCACGTGTCAGTTGCATCAAAGAAGAACGCCACGAGGGAATGAATTCTTGAACAGAGAAAGAGCGAAGATTGAAGACTGTTGTATGGAAGATGGAGGCCATAGTTACGCCGCAACGAAACATTATCCTCTAAACATAAAATATGTGAAAATCCTTTTCGACCAACCTAGTACGTTAGAAGTTGAACACCCATGGTGCAGACTGTTCTCAGGGGGCGGGGTTTCGAACCAGAGCCCCACGGTGCAGCCCATATTTCATGTCTGATAAATGTACACTCCTTTTAACTGTCCATCCAACTTGTACAATCTTACGTCTCGAAGAACATCTTCGAAGTAAAATTTCTAAAAAGCTGCACTTCATTTCGAAGACTACCGAGTCTGCACAAGTCACTCGCGACTCCTAAAAACAATTTTGAGCTAAAAACAATATTTGCTTCTTCACGCGTTCTTCCGATAAATAAAATCTTCCCCTCTTTAACTCGTTTTTTATTGACACAGGTTTTACGCGAATGCCAGTGGGATTCCCATGGTGCACTGCGCAGCACAGTAGCGTTTCTTCGCGCTAGACCGTGGCGTGCACGCGTTAACGCACCAGGTACACCCGTGTCGAACGATCTACAGGGTGTCCGACGAACAAACCGACAAATCTAACAATCTCGTGCCGGTAATAAAATGTTCGATTCAAGATAAAACTTTCTGCAAACGGTAAGAGATATTAGATAGATAATAGTTGTCTAGCGGAGTGACGTTTTGCATACGCTGGCGAAACACTCCGTAGAATCTGTTAAACCAGTTAATTGGGTGAAATCTCGAGCCGCGAGTACCCGCGCGGACAAGTGAAGGGGAATGATAGCAATCAGGGGCGATTTATTCTGCAATAAATCCAATTATAACTTCATTTACGTGTGTGGTTCTTGTTTGTGTGTGGCGGGACTCGATGCAGAAACCTTTAGGAAAATTAATCGGAAGATGTATTATATTCTGGATGTTCAGCAGAATAAAAATATTCTGCGTCATTTAGTCACTCAGTTTCTGGTTATATGTTGTATACCAACGCCATTTCGTTCTGGATAGATGCCCGGCTTCCTGTTTTTCAAAATACTGTACAAACTCATGATTTCATCCTTGACTAATCCTCAAACTCTGCCTCATCCTTGCCGCATGTTATGCGAACCTTTGCCTGACCACGTCACCTTCAAAATTCTGACCTTATCAACCTTATCAATAAGCTTACAATCCCTAAACCCCAACCATTCAAGTTAGAACCTATATGTACCCGTTTTTCCTCAACAGGGCAGATTCTCTGTTCTCCCAAGTACATACACATTTCGTTCGACGAATTCGACATATCTTATAAATAAAATACTAATAAAAAACAACAGATATTGGTAGAAAGTCTAACGCGTGTACAAGATGTACTTTTAAAAATATGTTTCAATAAATTGATAAATTACGGACGAACCTCTGTCCGAGCGTTAAACAAAATATTGTAAAGAATGGTGAGCAGAAAATGTCTGAATCTTCGCAGCGTTATCGTCCCTGATGTCCTCTTCACGGCCGGTCTAACCCAGCCCCGATAAAAGTCCCGAGGGGTCGCAGCAGTTTGCCGGGGATTAACGAAGAGTAAATTTTCTCGAAAAAATGTTGTCTCCCGACATTTTCAGCAGGATTTCAGCCCCGGGTAAATAGTAGGGAGTCGCGTGCAGGTGCAGGAACACGGTGGAACGCGTGCACATAGAGAGGCACGCCTAGCAGTGCATCGTGTACCTGCAACAGTGGTTCCGCGTGCAGGCACGTACCTAACAGGCTGGCAGGTAATCGATAAGCTCGGGCATGCCATCCCGGTTATGCGTGCGAAATATTCCGGTTTTTCAGTCGTTCACCCTGGCCACGCTGCCGCTCGAAAGAAATCGCCTCGCGCGTATCGGCACGCGCGATCGATCGGCCATCGAACGACCGACCAACCACAGGCCTGCATCCTTCCCCCCTCTTCTTCTTTTTGCGTCCACCAACTGCGCTTCTCAATGAATCCTCAATGGAACCTTCCCTTGAATCGCAAATTTTCGAGACGGTGCTCCGATCAATTTAAATCCATGTTCTTCTGAATATTTCTCGTTCATTTTCGTGGAATTTGTTTTGTTCGTGTTTTTACTGTTTTCTGTTGTCGATCGACTAATTTCGAGTCCACACAACTCGATTTTTACCGCGCAATTTCAAGATCCAAATATTCATTCTTTTGTACATATGTGGTCTAAGCCGTGTATTTCTTGTTTCGAGATATTTAAAGGAAAAGGATATTAACATTAAATGAATTTCATGTATGTAATATTGAAATAACAAGCACTGTCTAACGATTCATTTTTGACAATACATATCGTAAAAATTATTACATTGAATTAATTTAGCTTAAAATAATGTGATGTGAATTATTACTTTCATAATTATGTGTATATATATGTGTATATATAACAAGTAGAGAGAACATTGTAAAAAGAAAGCAAAGATTGAGGAATTAGGTAGTCGGAAAAATCGTTTGAAATTATGACGAGAATATCCACTTTCAACAATGTTTTTTTCAGACAGAACAAGTGAAAGAATCATTGCAGAAGACAGAGAACAGGAGTAAAAATGGTTGGAAATATCCACTTTCAACAATGTTTTTTCAGACAAAGCAAATGGGGAAGAATCATTGTGGGTAGGTAAAAATTGGTCGAAAATTCGGGAGACTTTCGCACGACTAATCAGCGGGGCTAATCAGTCGGATAAGGCCGCGTAACAAACGAGCTTGTTCTCGTCGTGGGAAAGGAGCGTATAGGTGGCTCGTCGAAGGCCTCTTCAGAGCTTGCTGACTGGAAAAGGTGTCCCGATTAGCATATTCGCTGGAACGTCGCCGTCGGTAAAAGGTGTAATGGCGTTTCGCTAATGGCTCGGTTCGCGGGATAAGAAGCTGTCTAACGTCTAATTGGCGACGCGGAACTTCCGTCTGGACTTCTTGCACCGGTAGACGCCGGTGCACACACAGCACAGAACAGAAGAGCGCAGCGCAGTGCGCGATGCAACGCGATGCAACGCGATGCAACGCGATGGGACGCGACAGCGAAGCGCGCGAGTTATTTACCGAGGCGGAAACGCGCGGAACGTGGATCTCGTCGATTTAATGAACGCTGTCCCGCAAGGATCTTCGGTTTCCCGAAGTGCAACAGCGATTAAGGTCGCGCCAAGAAAAACGAGAGAGACGAGGAAACGGCTACCAATGAAAACTAACGCGGGGGACTTTCTTCTCGTTTTTCTTCTTCGCGTCTCTCTACACCGCTACCTGTCGCTCGGACGCTCGTTCCCTGTCCTTACGATTATTCACTCTGCCGGTACACTCGACGCTGTTGCGTCGTATCAGCTTTTTGTGTGATTTGTGCCAGCATAATCTTACACGCGTTTCTTCTTTCTATCTCTATCTTGTTCCCGTGCGAATTAATGAGATATTCCAGCCTCGCTTACGAGTGTTAGAACACTTGATCGAAGCTTTTTAGTCAACTGCCGCATCCTCAAGAACAATTCGAAGCTTCTTCATACTTGACAAACGTGAAGTAAAATGAATTAACCACCGATGATGATTGCTAATAGTCTCTTCATAGCTGGACGTCGACCATCAACCATTAAGGGCTTCACGATAAATGTACATGAATAGCGAGCAATATATCTTATATAAGCATTGCAGTCTAATTCATTTGAGATAGTTCCTCGGAAAAAGAAATTATTAATGTTTTCTTAAGTTAGTCATTAATAGATTGCGGATTTTATGCATCTGTGACAAAAACTCGAACGTACAATTTAAAGCGGTGGACATGTTAGAAATGTTTAAGGGCTTCAATGAATACAATTTTTGTTTGGCACCTGCGTGGAACGTTTTTCATCTTGCATAAAGATCCGTTAGAAACCTATTAGCAGGCTGGCGATACTGAAAGTGCTGAGATTAGGAAAATGGGTGTTAGACAGTGCGATTGGGAAGAAAGGGTGATAGTCGATCCTAGAATAGCCTCGGTTGGAGAACACTCTTCCGACATCGTTGACACGGTAACAGACGCAAAAGAAACACCAAGAATTTCTCTCGGTGTAGTTCTGCGCCCAAGGTGGAGAGAAACAGAGAGAGAAAGAAGTGAAGTGGCAAAGACGAGGGGGGAGGGGCGGTGATCGTGCGGTAAACGCGGCGTGCGAGCCGCGGTGGCGTTCCGCCAGCAGACGAAACACAAGGTTGCATTGTGTTTCCCGGTAGGCCGTTAACCCAGGTCAGCAACTGCGAATCCGCGGTGCTCTCTCGCTCGTCCTCTGTTCGCACTGTATCGCTCTATAACGCCTCGGTCCCTTTGGTTCTCCTCGCGAACGGTGTGACGCAGTTCCGGTCCCGGCCGGAAGCTCGTCGGCTTCACTCCGCTTCCGACACGCTTCGCGGGCCGACGCTGCGTGCAGCACGCCGGTGCAGCGTCGGTGCAAGACGATCCGCCCCCGGATCATCCCCACCTCGCCAACAACGACTACCTGAGCCACTCGATCCCGGATCGTTAGCCCCGAGATTCCATCGGGCCCTCTCAATTAACCATTTTGTGTTCGAACGTCTCTCCGTCCACCTGAAATTGACAGTGTACGTTCATTCCTGTATATTCATGCTCATTCATGCACATTCATTCTATTTCAACTGGCTGTATATCTGAAGCTGACAATGCACCTATTTACAAAAGAATCGCATCCTCGTGGCGAATGATTGTTATTGCGATATCCACAAAAATCCATTTCTTTTCTTCAACCCTTATCTTCAACGAAATGATAATTGTAGCTTTTATTTTGATTAGATGTATTTCAATGCAAAATTAAATATATACGTATACTATTTGAACAAATGTTGGAAAAAAGAGATTGAGAAATTGTAGGATGATTATGGACTGCCCTGGAAGCGAAATTGGAAAACAACGATCCAACTTAAATTTTAAAAATTAGAAGATACAGGATATCTCGGTCAGATTTGATTCACATATTCTCTACATTAGAAAAAAATAGTAAGTACCATTTCTATTCCATAAGTGTCCGGTGACTTATAGACAGGAGTGTACATACGTTCACACATTGCCAATGGTGTGGTGCGAAAGTCGGAGAATTTTCGAAAGACTAGCTCGGTTGTTGTGACACACGGTCTCCAATTTGATGTACATGTTTGATAAAGGCTGATTCGGATGTTCCCGGAACGTTTATATTGACCGAGGGTTGTTCTTGTTAATTTGCACGTGGGGCCGAGGCTGGTGAAAATATGGAAGTCGTACATTTCCGGCGGACCCTCGTAAATCGCGACCCCGGCGCGTCGGGAAGCGTCGCGAAGCGCAGATACGCGTTAGGACAGGTTCACGATTCGGTGGACACGACGCGACGGTGAAATTACCGGCCCGCTCCACAAAATATTTCTCACTCGTCCCCAACAGAGGAAATGAGAATGGCCGTGTCTGTCTCGCGATCCTGACCCCTTGTCTACCTTTACCCCGACCAGTCTCGCCGAATCCAGTCGACTCTTTGCTGGAGCTTCTATTCCTATTAGCTACAGTCCGCTAAAAGAAGAAATGTTCAGAACTTACGAAATTGACCTCAAGACCTCATTCAGATACAGTAGAGGTGAAGAGAGTTAGGGACATTGGTGCTGAATTGTAAGAGCTGAGCATCCAACAAGCGCTTTGTCTCAGTGAAATGTATTGTAAACACTATAGAAAGATGATTAAATGAATTAACAAATATAGTCGAGTGATTGAGAGGCTCGCAGCGAATGCTCAATGGATGCTTTCCTTGAATCACAAACTGCGAAATTAATCTGAAGGTCCCATTGAGATACAATATAGGTGTAGAGTTAGGGACGTTGATATTGAATTGTAAAAGTTGTGCATCCATCAAGCGCTTTGTCTCAGTGAAATGTATTGTAAACACTATAGAAAGAGGATTAAATGAATTAACAAATAGAGTCGAGTAATTGAGAGGCGAGCAGCTAATCGTTTTGATAAATCGTATACCACCTATAAAGATTTGAAGTGCCAATTGAACCTTGGCCAATTGAAATCCTCGGATAATTTCATTCCGCGAATAAGTACTGGACTCGTTCGAAAAGGCGATAGCTGTTTCGGCGATCGGGAGATAAAGGCTGTACGAACGAGTTACACCGATCGCCTCGCGTGCAACGAATTTCTACAGCGTTATCGCGGCGAGCATCGCGGTATCGATGCAACGAGTCTCAGCTTGCAACATTCTTATCGAGGATCCGAGCATGGTGACTCACGGGACGCCGCGGCCATAATCGACACGGCTCTGGAAGATATCGTTTAGCTAATCTCCTGCATTTGCGTCACAAGGAATCCCGGCTCGATTATCGGCCCGCCACTATCGCGATCTCGGTTAATTACAAACATTACCGATTCGCAATCCCTGCTCGGACTCGTTCGTCATTCTTCGGCACACACGATTAAATTGATAGCCCGACTTTCGTTGCTTGTTTTATTCGATACCTGTATCTACGATCGGGTTGTTCCGTGGAATGTCGTTTTCTTGTTATTCGAATTGAGCGTTCAGCTATTTTCGAATGTCGTGTGCTCGATCGAAATCGCTCTCGCGCGATCCTGCGAAGAAAAATTACATTCGCCTCCTGAAACTAGAAAGATTGCGAGATGTTCGCAGAATTGAAGTAAATTTGACGTTCAGCTTTTGAAATCCAGTCCAGCCTCCAGATTAAAACGTCGAAACTTGCGTCCACAATTTCGAGCCGATTTGTTCGAGAAAGATCACACGGAACAATGGAGGACGCTGGGAAAGAAGCCCTCAATTCAGAAAACGCGGCGACGCGGTATTTACAAGCGGCAAGACAGGATAAGAAAGGAAATAATGAGACTGGTTAGGAAGTGTTGTATATTACGTAGATTAAACGAAGAACAAGACTATTCAGGTTGCGAGCGGAAGTAGCGCCGAGATAGCAGATTTCTTTTTGCGTGCCCCGCAAAAATTCATTATCCGGTGCGCTGATCCCGGCGATAGGGAACCCCGTTTGTTGATTGCATTTTTTTTTCGCCGACATCTGTCTTGCAGAAATTGAAATGTATCTTAAGTTCTTTATAACGTGATTAAGGTCCATTAAAGCCCAGTAACTACCACCGATTCAGATAAATTAACACAACTTTATGGAGAAAGTTACGCGGAGAACACCTGTAAAACTGTTTTACTTTATGCTTCCTCGCGGACCGTTCAACACCTTTGCGTTCCCTTTCGTTTAATCATGTCGGATGACTGGCTGTTTCCTTTGCCGGCGAGTTTTCCGTTTCGTTGGCCCTTCGCGACCCTCAAAGTACTAAAAACATTTACTGGCAGCCTTTCGGCCGCTTCTGATACAAAAAGATAGCCGGCCAATGAAAAATAAATGCTCGAAGGGCGGGCAACATGCTAATTCTTCTGCTGGGTTCAAATGGATAATTAAACCGCGGATCTGTTTGCGAAATAAAAATATCGTGCCTCCATTGTGAGGAACGGGTGCCACCTAAAAACTTGTTTCTGCCTTTAACAACCTTATTTCTTATCGGATTCGTGATATAAATTAGTTAATTTCGACTTCTGCAACTAGTAGTCATTTTTCAACTTCTGAAGTGAGAAACAGAAATGAATAATTTCTTACTCACGGGACCAATTGATAAAACTGATTGTAAGCATTTCTATCTTGTAAAAAGGTGCGGTAAGACCGAATCAAGTTCGAATAATATTGCTCGCAGCGTGTGCAAGTGGCAAAGCGACATATGCAATATTCTGATCAAGTGGGTACGGATTAAAAGTTTGGATTCAGGTGAAAGGGGTTGGAAAATTGGCGGATCAGAGACGGAGCTGAGCGATTCTCGGTAGAGTGTCGACGCGACGCGATGCGAGTCGAGCTTGTCCCTGGCCCATATAGCGTAGGTAAGCTCCATCCGCAATTGCGTAACTGCAACCGATAGTAAAACGCAACTGGCAGCCAGTTGCAGTGTATAGCGGCAGGGGGCAGGAAACGGGGAACGGGGATGGAGGAGGACAAGCCGTCGGAGAGAAAAGGAAAGCAGCTCGAGCGGGAAATTCTCGTTCCACTCGATCGGCCGTCCCGGCCGGCCCTTTCACGAACCAATTATCCGGAGTCGTTGCACCTTTCGTCGTTTCGTCGACCACCGAGCAGCGAGCCACTCGTTTTTCGCGAGCCCGTAAACAACGTTTGCGAAATCGAGCAACTAGGTCGACGATTTTTGCCTCGGAACGCTCGCGTTGCCTCGCTGGGGCCACCGATGGCCCCTCCACCTGTTTCGCACTCTATTATACTGAAACATTCCTGTCACAATAGGCAGTGTGCAAATTTATGCAAACAATCATTTCGAATTGTTATGCGGGGTCGCACACTCGCATACAAGTTCTCATTTCTCGTTAATCCTAGATAGCTAACCTTTCCAAATGTTTTCATTAACGCTTTCGGTGCTGACCGGAAGAATTGAATCTGTGGTTCGTGGATTTATGATACTGAGTCTATGAATACGTACAAGATATGCATTCTAATATTAGAACAAGACCAAAATTTATTAGTAGACTGCGGATCTTTATGCAAAATAAAAATATTCTGATTGCGGGAAGTAGGAATGAAATAAAAATTGATTTCATTTTTACATCTTGTTACATTGAAAACAACATTACAATATTCTTGAATTTTTCTAATTTCTTCATGAATGCATAAAGATCCGCAGTCTGCTTATTAGCAATTTGTAAATGAGAATAGAACAACCGATGACGCACGAACTGAGTGGAAGATCGATTGTTTAAGCTTCCTTAGTTTAAAATTCAATAATGCCTAGTAACAATGTTATTCACGAATAGTACGGTTATCTAGGGTTAAGGAAGTCGATATTTCATACTGCAGTCAGTAGTGTGCCTAATTTAGGTTGTTTGCATAACTGGAATCAGGGGCCGCCCATTTGCTCCAGAATCTCCAATTCAAATCCGCTTAATCGATATCTTCTAGTGGTTCGAGCTTCGACGAGTGGGTGAAAAAGAAAGATTCAATTTACTTAGGCTTCGAACGACAATGCTAATTATCTGTCACTGCTAGACTGAGGATTGTATACTCTTGTCTCCCAGTCAATGGAGAGAATTTTTATTTTTTAAATTCTCCAGTCTATTACGTCGCCATACAAACTTTCCCATATAGGATGCGAGCCAAAGAGGAACAAGGTTCCGTGTCATTCTTCCTCGTCACAAGACACAGACAATGGTACAAACCGTGTCCTGTTCTGTAAGCGGGCAACCATTAAGAAGAATAATTTGCCGACCTCCCCGGAGCGCACAGCTTAACCAACAGTTTACGAAAATAAGTTCCAACAGAGATACCAGATTAAGAGTAATACGAGTGCAAAGGGTTAAACAGGTTTTCGCGCGTCCCTTTCCACAGAACCCACCCCACTTCCTTTCTCCCTTTCTCTCGCAGCCCTATTTTTAGATCCTTTTTGTACGCGGCCCATGTGCTGCCAAATATGAATCTCCCGAGTCAGCATACAAGAAAACATCCTGTTTCCTCTGGAATTTTCGAACCGAACATCCAAATCGAACGTTCATGCAACATTAACCCTGGGACGACGGATCCTTTTCACACTTTGAAAATTGAGGTTCTTAAAACCATTCTCAGCTTTATCATCAATATTTCTAAAAAACGCATTTTATTCATTCAAGTGAATTATTAGAAATTGACTAATTAAATTACGATTTTAAGAAGGGGTAATACAGTATGTTAGATGAGCGGATGTGTTCGTGGAAAATCAAAATTTCCTGTCTCCGGAAGTTTATCTCCAGCTTGGGGCAAATTCTAAGAAATTTTCTACTAAGCGTTGACTCATTGTCGGATCATTCCAAAGTCTGTGGTAAGGGCGCAACGGTATCTTTAGCTAGGAACTGGTCTAAACCCACGGCCAGCGTTCACCAAAGACTTTCTTCGCCACGTAAATCGTAACGATTCCTGGCTAGAAAAGCGAGAGCCACGTTCACGGCGATTCTTCCGACACGATCGTGACACGGGACGAGACGCGTTCGCTGGCGCAACGTTCCCCGGGCATTAGAGCAGCGTATTCAAAGTGTAGCACTGTCGTAATCGCTTGGAACTGCCGGTTAAATTATGTCTACGGTCGGTCGTACGAGCCAGCGAAATATTTAACCATCTCTCTTTCTCCTTCTCTCTGTTTCTCGGTCCCTTTCCAGGCTGCAGCTCCCGCGCGCGCACGCTTCTAACTGGCTTTCGCTCAGTTTCCCTCTCTCGTTTTCTCCGAGGCTCGATGTCGTTTCGAGCTTCGAAGCCCATTACGAGCGCTCGAGCATGAGCATCCCGATTGCGAGAGAGCACAGGCATTCGAACGAGATACCGCCGGGTTTTCAAGGGTCCACCGTAACTCCGACTCCGCTTTTCGCAACCACGGGAAGAGCTCTCCTTGCGAATGCGGCCGCGGTCACAAAAAATCCCAGAGTGCCATTAGTGCTCGACGAGTCGATAGTTGCTTCGATTCTTCCTGGTTGGAATCGGTGTTTGAGTCCTCGTTCTTATCATTCCGAATTTATTCCGTGTGATTCGACTCTCGGCCTCTTGCAATGTAGTCTGCCTCAAACACGATAAAACTATCCTTCGGAGCTTAATCCTCAGACACATTCGTTACATTCGCCGAAGTTTGCCCTAAACTACCTCAAACACGATTAAACTATTGTGGGAAACTTAGTCCTCAGACTAAGACAGCACATAGCAGCAACGAATGAAACTGAATCATTCGACATCAAGCGTTTAGTGCGACGCAAACGCCGTCTAGAGCTCAGACAAATTCGTTGTACTCGCCGAAGTCTGCCTCAAACTGCCTGAAAGATGATCAAACTATCGCTGCGAGTTTTGTCCTCAGGCACATTCGTTACACTCGCCGAATTCAGCACATACCAGCATCGAATCAAACTGAATCATTCGATATCAAAGTCTAGTTTCACGCTGCCACATCGAGCAAACATCAAAAACACTCCCATCGTGGTTCGCACACCTTCATCACCGGCGTTCTTCCTTGCCGGGTCCGTTTTCACACCGAACCGTTTCGTTTTCTGGCGAAAAGATTTCGGCCGGCTGTTTGTTCCGGCCATGCCCCGACAAAGAGGATGATGCCCCAGGCCGGATCGAGCGGAGCGGAATCCTTGTAATCGACGTGGCCCGTCGTCAAAGAAAGGTGCAGTGACACAGAAACGCGAAGGGAGAGAATCGAGAGAGATAGAGAGAGAAGGATGCGTCAGAGTTGGAAATAAAGAGGAGGCGTGGGCCGCGAGAGCGTGCACTCGACGGAGTGGGGGAAATGCGAGAGGGAAAGGGAGAGAGAGAGAGACCGATCGTAAATGGACGCGTATGGGAGGTTATCGTGAAAGCCGGCTGTTCTGTGAATGAAGCACCCACTCTCCGATCCCGCCGTCTCGCGCCGCGTACAGCTCGGCCGACCGACGAACTTGCACGTATTTGCATTCGATTAAGCCGCGTCTCACGGGTGCACCGGCCGGAGTCGATGCACTTTCGACCTTCCGCTCCGAATCGATTCCCTTTCGATCGACGATCCGGAAGCAAATCTAGCACTCGATTGTCCTGCAAATCTTTCTTCTCTATTTTTTGGCGAAAAATTTGATCGTATCTTGTTTCCTCAGACTTTATCATGGTTCTCACATTCGAGAATCTTCATTTTATCAGCTAACGATGAATTAACTCATAGTCGTATTTTAACGAGTCACAATCGTCATGAAGAGTTTAAACAACGTCTAACAAATATGAATGTTACGCCTTCCTTTTCAAATGAAACAGAATTGAATCAATGTTTAAGCATTGTAGTCATACAAGAAATGTAAATTTTTCTTTTCTCTTCCACGACATTTTTGGAGATGACGGCGTTTTAATCACTGTAACTGTAAAGAAAATGGTTCTGCCTTGGTTCTTCTTGGAAAATTCATGGTTTCCATTTGACAGTAACATTTTTTCATACTTTACGAGTCTGTGGCTGCCATAATTGCACAGAGGTTCACAGCTGAGATGAGCTCCCGCCGATCCTCGGGAGGTTTGTAGCCAAAGTTTCCAGAGGTATGTCGGCGATCAGGATGCATAAGTTTAGGATCCGTCGTCAGCCCGTTCTCCTCGCAGCTTCCCAGTCTCTAACCAAGATCCGAGAGCTGAGAGCTCAATCGTGTGGGTCGCGCGACCCCATTTTGCGTAGGCGTCGAGCCGTTCTCCTCGAAAACATCGTTCCCCGATATCCCGCGAAAGAACCCTTCCCTTTCGTTATTCCCTTCCAAAAAAAAATCTCGAACGACACTATCTCTGAAGTCTCCATCGTAGCCGTTCATATTTTTATTTTTCGAGTAGAACGAGGGCGTTTCGAAACGTTGTCTTAATTTCGCCGCAGTAGATCAGGGAGACAAAGTTTCGAAACCGTGACTCCTAGCTCGCAGCGACAGATAATGAACCGCGATATACCGAAGCTAATTTCGAGCGGCTTTTGCTGTTCAATGGAGCGAGACGATTCGCGTTATACTCCGATGTTATCGATATTTATTTATTAACTGGTTCGATGGGATTGAAAAATGTAGGGAAAGGATATCACGGACTATAAATACGGCGAAAGGGAATGCTGAGAAAGGGAAACGTCATCGGCATTTTAAGGAGCTTGGGCCGATCCGAATGCAACATCGAATATGCAAATTCTATGGTAACACCAAACCATCGTATCGACCACTCTCCAGTATTTCAGTAGAAATCAGTAGGGTGTTATGCAAATGCGCGAATACTACTGGGCACAGCATTCAATTTTGTTTTTAGCTTTTACCATTTTACTTAGCTCTCTGCGAGACACAATTCTATACATTCTATAATCATTGGGTATAGATAATCGTTGTATTACTAATCCTTTGCAATCGGATCAGTTTCGTATGCATACAATAGGAACATTCCAGGTCGGAAGAAAAATTTGATTTCAGAATTAGAATAGTTCATGAGGGATTTATGCAAAATAAAAATTTTCTGTCTGAATGAAATAGCTGAATGAAACTGCAGTGAAATAGAAATTGATTTTCTTTCTTACTATATTCAATAGGTTAAATTCTTCTAATATTTTCACTGTCTTAAAATGCAACTATTCATTCTTGTCATAAATACATAAAATCCGCTGTCCAGTAATAAATGAATAGTACGCTTATCTGGGATTCAGCGAGAGAAATCCGGGTGTAGAAGGGTCCGGGTGGAGAGTTTAGCGATTTTGCATCTTCATCGCAATGGTTTCGCGCGATGGGATCGCCGGGACAGTTCCGAGGATCGGTTGATCGCGATCGGCGAGCGACGATCGGCGTCTAGAGAGCCTGTTAAGGAGCTGCAGTACGCGACCGACAATAAAACCGGCACTTTAAAACTCGTTTAGCCGGCGTGCACTCGCGAATAAGGATACCGGTGCAACCTGCTCTCGATTTTTGCCCTCGCCGTGTTCGGAGGCCATCCTCCCGCGATGACAAGGGGGCGCGAGGGAGATAGAAAGAACGCGGCGTCGCGACGCGAGCAGCGTCGAAAGCGAGACGAAACACGCGTGATATAACGCGACGTAATATCTCGGATCTCGTGGCCAACCTCGGGAAACGAGTCTCCTCTCGTCGACACGCACCGAGAAATCCTATGCACGCGGCGAAAACCTCTTCCAACGATCGCCTCTCGCCTTTTATAGGAAATTCTCCCGCAGAAGCGGCATTCAAAGACGCCACGATCGATCTTCTTGCTAACAGCACCATTTTCCCACTGGGAATTCCTCCAACAGACCTGATCGCAAGGTTATTTGCATCGTTCGATCCGGCTTAGCTTCGAATTACTTTATCCCGCGAGGATACTTGTCGGTAGAACCTCAATTGTTCGAAGAACCAATTCTGTGAATTGTGTCAGAGCGATTAACATCTCGAAAATGCCCTCCATGCTATAAACGCGATTGCTCCCTGGAACAATAGGCTGTAAAAATTAAATTCGATTAGTGTTTCTATTATAAGAACCATTCTTCTGGTACTATACATGTTTCCATCAATGTATACACTCTTAATCATGATAATGTGAATGATCAGCGGATTTTATATAATTGCAATTTAAATTAATCCACCACTAAAAATTGATGTACATACCATTATTCACAACATTGTTCACATTATTAAATATGTCCATAATTATGACAGTGATCTAAGCCAAAATTTAAAAAAAATTAGTTTATTTCACTGGTGAGTCAATGTGTTGAAATTCTTCGTAGTTGCAATTAGAAAAGGCTGTCCAGTGTTACCAGAAGAATTCGATTAATCAAGGATATAATAAGGGAGGCAGATATAAAGAGTCGTATGTCTGGATAATATACTTTGTATAATGAAAGGACAATGATACTCTCGGGGGTAAACGAGTGTCGCCACTTTCGTCCGGCAATGAATAAGGACTACCCGAAGCGAATTACACCGTAATAAACGCGGGAGAAGAGCGTTCTTTATTCGACGTTGAATCTCGACGCGTAAAAAGTGCAGTCATTGTTCCCATTAGTCGACGGCCCTGTCCCATGACACGAAGGTGTCGAGGAAACAATGGAGCAAGACACCCTCGGAGCCAATAATCGTATGGATTATTACCTAGCCCCGGTCAGGTCCAGGGACTATGAAGGCGAGACAATTGGTCCTCGGTGTCCCATTCATTTGTCGAGGAACCTTTCATCCGGTAAACCCTCTGTTTCGATGAAACTACATCGGATTAAGCTAAGATTTCATATTTACTGCCCGGCCGACACCATTACCCTTTCGATAACAATAATAATCTCGGCCGTGGCTCCTTTGACGGATCACGGGTATTGAGGACCATTGTCCCGTGAAAAGGAGGTTCATGCGGAAACTATGCTTTGCCAGATAACGAATCGTGCGCGCAGAAATCAGTGGACTACGGCAAAAATGACTAACAAATCTCTTGGAATGTTCACGTTGTATAGAAATATTTCTTATGCGCAATCTAGTAGATCGTAAAAATTCTGTAAATACTATTTCTAGGAAATGCTCCATCTTCCATGTGCGTGGAATCGAGTATTTGCTTGAGAGATCACTGCTAAAAGCTGTTACTCGGCTTTTATGTACGCGGCGCAATGCACGCGATGAATTATTAAGTATAAAATCGGAAAGAGAGCTACACGCGCGTAAGAAGAACAAGAAAAATAGCTGGTAGAATGCTGCGGGAACATCAAACACGCGGCAGCAGAGAAAAACGATGAGGTACGAAGCGATCCGAGAGAAGCACGGAGGAATTGGCTGGTGTTCTAGCAAGAGTAATTTGAAAAAACAGCAAAATTCAAACGGAAGTCTCAGATTTTCTGCATAATTCTCGAATCTAGAAGAGAGAGAGAGAGAGAGAGAGAAAGAATCGCGTGTTGCTGGGCAATCGTCGATCGAGTGACGGAGAAACACTGACACGGGAATTCGCGAATAAATCGTCCGTCACGCGATGCAAAGGGACAAACTTTACGATCCCTTTCTCTCCGCGATGTCTCGCGGTTTCCGATTCGCGAGACGACACAGAAATAGTTTGTACTCTGGATGTCGAAGGTTTACAACGCTTGAAACAGAAGATGACGCGCGTTCGAAGGGAGTCTGAGGGCTCGAGAGGGACGAGGACGAAGGCGAGACTATACACGGAGAAAGAGAAGGACCACCCGCGTCGCGCGCAAAGGACTCGAAAGCAAAACACGGTCCTGGCAGGACGTCGTTCGCGTACGAAACGAGAAACGACACCGGCAAAAAAGTTCCCCGGTGTTGAGCAGCGAAAAGGCTGCTGCTGTTGCTTCTGCTGCTGCCGGCCACGTTTATTTGTCCCTTTTAGAGCCGCGACGAAAACCGAGCGCGAGGATCCTGCAACTCTTTCGCCATCAACTTCGCTCCTGTATCCATCCTATAATGCACACCATCCACTAGTGGTCGTTTGCCAGTCTGTTCAAAGTCTGTAATTAATAGACAGCAGATTTTATGCATTTGAAAGAGTAAATTCATTGGAAGAATTAGAAAAGTGTCCTATATTCATTTTAATTTCACTCCAATTTGTTGCAATTCAGCTAGAAAATTTTGATTTTCCACAAAGATCCGCTGTCTAGTAATTAATCATTTCCTAGAAGCAAAACAAAATTAGTATTCATTTCACACGTACCCTTATTTTAATGCTCAACACATCTACACATGGATGACAGAATTATTTGTCCAGATTTAAGAATGAATGTTTGATTGGGATCTGCAAAATGCAAAAGTGGTATGCACCTATTCGATTATTATTTCCTTAAACACACTACTTTGATTTTATCAGAGTTTCGAGGCAGTTAATGCGGCAGTCGAAGTGTTAGATAATGATCGCAAAAAATTGGTATATGTACATCTATTCGATGATTATTTTCTTAAATACACTACTTTGATTTTACAAAAGTTCCGAGGCAGTTGGTCCGACAGTCGAAGTGTTAGATAATGATTGAAAAAGAATTGAGGCATGGAAGGAAGGTCATCTTCCGGACAGCATGATCAGGATGAAAGAGGAATGATGCAGTTGTTCAGTGAACGCCCCTCGATGCAGCTCGTGTCCGCGGTTTCCAATTAGTTCGAGCGGTTTCTGGGAAAGATCGCGGCGCTTTAATCACCGGCTGAAGATCACGATCGGCTGGATCTCGAACGTCACGCGGCGTTAACGCGATAACGATCTCGGCGAGTTATCGGACGCTCGGTGAACTCGAGAGAAGGTTGTGCAACGAGTGCACGCGGTGCGCAGCTGTGATTCCCAGCGTGGTGGCCGATCGCCGGTCCGATCGGATCCGCGTGGACCTGTTTGGGAACCAGTACAAGTCCCGTCTTCCTCGTCCGGCAACCGTTCGCACCGATGAGAAATTAACATCGTCGTGATCAAGGCAACTGGAAACTGTTAAAGCGTTTTAATATTAACCGATTTTTCCCATCCAATTACTAATAAGTGTTGGCTGATTACCGCACAGCGTCAAACTCGTTTTCGACTTCACAATTATTTTTACTGTGCGTCTTCGACGTATCTTGATTACAAGCGTAATGAGAAAAATGGAACGTGTAATCGACACGTAAAGTGCAGCGGACGATCAAATTATCCGAGCCGGTTGCGTAAGAATAATTCTCGCGAAATTAATGCCACTGAGAATCAGCGTTAGGTGAGAACTTCATTATCGAGTAATTAACGATTATTATTCATAACGCTGTTCGCCCACTATAAATTCAGTATCTTGCGTGAGACGCATAAAATTCGTGCTGTATCGACCGCGAAGCTGTTAATTATAATCAGACTGCAGATCTATATGCGAAATAAAAATTGTCGGTATCGACTGCATGAAACAGCGACTTTTTTTGAAGGTCTTAATAAGCTGGAAATAATATATCGATGTTCTTTAATTGCTCGAATGTTTTCTTGTCTAATAGCAACAAACGATGTTTAAATGTCAGCTATGCTGCATTCTTATTTCTTTTTCTCGAAGTCCGCAAATTGCTGAAACACTTTTAGCGATATTGTAGACAACATTGTCCTCCACAAGCGAATTCATTCATCGTGAAAATTGCCGATCATTTCAGCAGTCGCTAATTGAACAGCAAAAACCAGACAATACGAACACGCTGTTGCGGTATCGATTTCGGTTCTCGATGCGGTCGATAATATTACGAGGAACCTTTATAAAACTGTTTACGGTTATTCATTTCCGGCGCGTCGTCGTCCGTCGATCCGGTCACGCGATCCATCCTGTCGCGCGTCGCGATCGTTCCCAGATCCTCGATCTTCTCGCAGCATAATCTAACAAGTCCCTTGTTCTCTTTCTGTTGCAGGTAAGCATCCCGTGGCAAATTCCACGGAGGATAAGCGAGAGGAGACGCCAGCGTTCCAACCATGGCGCGGCAGGATCGCGCGCTCGCGAGAGAGCCTTTCTTCGTTTTGCCAACTTTGTTTCCAACGAGCGGATTTTAATACTGGTTTGAAACGGGTACGGCCGTCTCGGGATTTTCTGCATGGGACTTCTTCCCGAGATGGCTTCTTGGGAACTCGCGGATAATTACTAGCCGCGTATCTCGCTCGCGTTTGTCTTATTAACCATCGGACACCGGAGACGGGTCATTCCGATCCTAAGCTGTGTTGCTGCGTGCTCGGTTTCGGTTCTTATCGCTTTAGCCGCCCCGGATTACCGCGATATCGCGCGCGCGAATCACGACAAACAAATACATGAATGCAGTCGAACCCCTTTCCATTTAGACCACGAAAATATTCCACCCTGTCAAAGACGCGGTACACATAACATCAGATATTATGCGTGCAAATTAATTTTACTAGCTTGTTAGAAATAAAAATAGAAATTCGAAGGAATCGATGCATTAGAATGAAATGTATTGATACTCCAGTAGCACTGCAACACTTATTGAATTCTCCAGAGGTATGGTCTGGGTTAGAATAGATATTTAAACTTGTTAGCAATAAAGATAAAAATTCGAAGATATCGATGCATTAGAATGAAATGTATTGATACTCCAGTAGCACTGCAACACTTATTGAATTCTCCAGAGGTATGGTCTGGGTTAGAATAGATATTTAAACTTGTTAGCAATAAAGATAAAAATTCGAAGGTATCGATGTATTAGAATTAAATGTATTGATACTCCAGTAATACTGCGACATTTATGGAATTGTCCAGGGGTATGGTCTGGGTTAGGCTAGATATATAAACTGGTTAGCAATGAATATAAAAATTCGAAGGAATCGATGTATTAGAATGAAATACATTGATACGCTTGTTAGCTATAAAAATAGAAATTCGAAGGAATTAATGCATTAGAATTAAATACTCAATTCTGCTATCCATACGGCGTTCAACTCCCCAACATCGAGGGTATTTTAACAAATATTTATTGAACCGAAAGAAATAGTTTAGAGCATCACCACACAGGAAACAAATTAGCTCCAAGCACTCTGGCAACTTCTGGGATGTCGCGGAACGGAAGAATGCTCGGAAGGACCTCGATTCCGTGGCGTCAGTGAAATAAAGACCCCGCGGTATAGAGAAACGAGATTTTAATTACTTAGAGTGACCCGCGCCCTTCGACCACCGGGACACACGGCCAGTACAGCAATAGCAATATACCGGTATAGCACTGTATAGTATAGCATGTTTCACGAGTTCGTGTCGGCGCGCTGAAATTTTAATCAACGCTCTTCGCTCGTTCTACCCCGGCGACGCGTAACCTCCCCCGAGATAAAACCGGGGGAGCGTCGCGATAAGGAGGCCGTCAGTTCAGGAAGGGCTGCTTGCTAAACACAGCCAGAGAAAACGAATAGCAAAAGTCCTCGGATACCGGTCCTCAATTTATTATTCGATTGCTCGATCTCGCCAACGTCCATACGCTCCGTTCATAATTCTCGTTTGATCTCTCGCACAAAGACATCGAGTCTAACTTTATTAAATGTCGGCACTCGAATGTCTCCTCTGACGCTCCTGTAACTCGTAATTAGACTGAACTAATTCATAATTAAATTGAATGTTATTTCTTCATTATCTATTTCTTATTTTATTTTTAATTCTTAAAGTTTTTCAACAATTTTCAATTTCATCTTCTCAATTTTACTATAAATGCATAAAGATCCGCAGTCTATTCACAATAATTTATGCGAAATAAAAATTGTCTGCCTTAATCGGGAGATGCAAAAGCTACATTGACACTTATTTATATCCTTAATAATATTAGTAAGTCGAGAATAATACAGGAGTATGTTCAATTTCTTTAAGTATCAGATGAAACATTTGAATTTTGCAGTGAATATAGCACCGTGTGCAAAGGGTTAAAATTTAGCGGGCGTTCTGCGTGCAAATACCGGTAATCCGCCGCTGCATTTAGCCTAATTCAGTTCGCAGAGGAGCAGCAAGACCCTCCGGAACGTCGAAAGCGTCGAAAAGCGTGCACGAGAACGGGACAATCACGCGACGCGGCCAATTTCCATATCGTCCCCGTGTCCGAGCTTGAACAAACCGATCCTCTAAATGGGGATTAATTAGGGGAATGATTTCGAGCCGGAGGCAGAACTTTCGGACTGGCCAGGAGCCGCAACTCCGTGTCGCGTAGGTTTGTTTACTCGAAGAGGGTGTTGATAATTGAACACGCCTGGGGAAATCGTAGGAATTTCGAAGCTCGGTTCTGTGGTCGCGATGCAGAACACGATGCAGAAAAATACTAGTTTGCTCTGCGATTCCCTTCTGGGAGAGGCGGTGGATCTTACGCCGTGATAGAACTGCAACAGAAGCTCGTGCATCTTTATTGAATCGTTGGGAGATTTGGATCCTCAAAATTCCATGGGAATTCAAGTCACGGAACGAATTGTTCGTAGTGGTGTTTGATCCTGTAAAACCTTGGATAGAGGGAACCATTTGAACTTTGTTACCCACATACATCTTTTCACTCAGACCCCTTCCAGAGGCTGCGGAAACCGCGCGGATCTTATTTGCATTAACGTCTTCGTATTTGTTCACACGTGTCCGCGTGGTCGAACAATCGAAAACAAAAATCGCGCGGTTTCCGTGGCGTCTGAACGGGCTCTTAAGGGGGTAGACTCGTTTCTAGGATTGCAAGGGTGCGGGATGCCCCTTCTCATTTCTCGATAATGAAAAGATGGAGTTTTTCAGTAGTCGAAAGCGCTAGATAAAAGATCAATCCAGGCCGCGATCGTCCTCAAAAATCCTATTTTTACGTTAACGAGTGCAGTTTTATGCTTCCGAATAATGCAAATTGCGCGTCGTAAACGTAAAAATAGGATTTTTGAGGGCGATCGCGACCTAGATTGATTTTTTATCTAGCGCCTTTTGCATCATCGAGAAATGAGAAGGCGTATCCCGCATCCTTGCAATCCTGGAAACAAGAGTCTATCCTCTAATGTTGTTTCGGCCTACGGTTCGGTTGTTTCCGGTGGTTCGCGGGAAGAAGATTGCCTCGAAGAAATTCATTTCCATTTGATCGACGAAACCCGAGCCCGCGCAGGGAGGGTCCAGCGAAATTTAATTTGGTGGCCGGTTGAGCGGCGTTCGGGCCGGGTTCGGGACGGTCCTGATGCCACCCCCGCCGGGCGAAATCGATGATAAATCTCGGCCCGTTTTCGATCCCGAGGCTCTCGCCGTTTCAAAATATTCGATCGATCTCTCGCGGTGCGCGCGTGCAAACACAAAGGGACTCCCCCGGGGGATGAAGCTGCGAGGCGGTGGCAGAGAGGGCAGGAGAGAACAGGAGGGCCGCCCTTTGTGCCTCGTTCTACCTCGTTCTGCTAGGCCAGGCCCGGAGAATGCGCGAATTACCGTTCGATTTGTAAATCAAACACTCGCGCCCCGACCGAAAATGTTTTATCGGCCGACGCCGATCCCGCGCCCGCTAATTCGACTGGAAACTGTGGCGCGATCGACTTCCCGCAGACTGCAACCCGCCCGACAATTTTTACCGCGATTCAGATCGGTTTAGGCTGCCCTCATTGATCTCGACTGCTGATTTTTCTTCTGTGTTTCTCGAGCGCCGATTTTCAACGTTTTAGTTGTTTGCGGATCAAAGACTCTTCGGCTACTTGGCTTACGATCCGTTACAAATCGATCACAAGATCTACTACTACAAAGTTCTATCGTGATTCAGACTGGTTTATGCAGCCGTCATTGATCCCGAATGCTGATTTTTCTTCTGTGCTTCGCAAACGTTGATTTTCAGCGATTTGTTTCTTTGTGGAACAAACTCTTCGACTACTTGTCTTGCGATCCATTACAGATCGATGTTGTAGTCTGATATACCATATTCTTCTTCCAACTTCTGTTCCGCTTGTTGCAACTGTTGCAGATAATTTTTATTTTGCACTAAGATCCGCAGTCTACTCATTAGAATGATTAAGACTGGGTATCTATTCCGCTTGTTGCAACTGGTGCTTTTTATTTCTCGTAAAAGTCTAAATACATTATTTGGAACAGCCGAAACAGGGTGAGAGAGGCAAGCATCGGATTCAACAGTGGAAATAGCGCTCGACGAACAGCAATATTTGTCAAAAACCTGTCCCCGTGAAAGAACGGGTTAACGGATCGTGCAGCGTGAAATGCGCCGGTTAAACCGATCGTCTGGGTTTCCGCGAGCGGCGCTCCAGCTATTTGTTTTCCCACGTCGCGTTCCTCGTCACGTGCGATTTACAATAGAGTGTAAATGCGAGCGCGTAACCGTGATCGACGAAAAAAAAAAAGAAGTAAAAAGGGAGAGAGAAAAAAGAGAGGAGGAGGTGGGGGGAGGCGGGCAAACGGAAGCGATCGCGGCCGG
Organism: Lasioglossum marginatum; assembly: GCA_028455795.1. Taxonomy (NCBI): domain Eukaryota; kingdom Metazoa; phylum Arthropoda; class Insecta; order Hymenoptera; family Halictidae; genus Lasioglossum; species Lasioglossum marginatum. Next base: position 4,680,073 of record CM052260.1, on the reverse strand, counting down.
AAACGCCCTCGCGTTACGTCAAGCCGGAGGCGAGGAGAGCCGCGTTGCATCGACGAGCGAGGAGAAGCCACGTCGTCGTTACGCACGTGCGTGCGTAGTGCGTGTACAACACGCCGTGTGCCGTGTTACACTCTCTGCAAGTCTCTTCTTTCTCTCTCTCCTCTCTCCCCCTCTCTTTCTCTTTGGTGCCTCTCCCTCTTCTGTCCTGTCCATTGTGAGAAGAGCGTCCGTCCTCGTTCCCCTCTCTCTCTCTCTCGGCCTGCCGAGAGCCGAAACAGCGAGTCATCGGAGCCGTCGTGCATTGCCATCAAAGTGTGTATATCCGGTGACTCCGAAACGTGCAGCCGACCACCAATTTCCTATCGCTGCAATTTATTTATTCGTTTCACCCCGGCTTTGCAACTTCCTTGCCCGCCCGCGTCGAAGTCGATCGAAAAATTGATTCTCTGGTCGCGAGTCCTTTTTGTTTTGGATTCGCTGTTCTCCGAAGCAAGGGATTATTATTCATTATTATTTATTGAGAGTAGACTGCCGATCTTTATGCAAAATAAAATTATTCCGCATTGATTGTAGGAAGCGGGAACAGAATAAAAATTGATTACCTCCCTTAATGTACTTTATCACGTTAAAAACAGTATTACGATTATATCATAAAGATCCGCAGTAAAGGATTATTATAATCGAATAAAGAACAGCTGTGGAAGTGATTGCAAAACCGCTTGAACAAGGACACTCGTTCCAGCATTTTTCTAGCGCAAATGCATTTTTATCGTTTGAATAATTGCAACGTGGAACACGTGCATCGCATAAACGCACAAAGATCCACGGTCAAATAATAGCGGTGCGTGTTGTTACGCGAACGATATGCACAATACGAATAGCAAAAATGCAGCGTAACAATGTTGCGCGTTGCCAAAACCGAAAACAAGAATCGATCACGGGTTTTCGTTACTGTGTTACATTTTTCAGCCGAGTGATAACGATTGAATTAACATACACGTGGAACGAGCTAGCACAACCACGCTACACGTGTCCATAAATATTATCACATTACGTATACAGTAGATACGTACACAAATGTTATGCATTTTGCAGTCCCCACGTTCACCGTTGTCATTCGATGGTAGAATCTTGTGTCCAATTTTACGAATTACATGAATTATTGCTCACGAGTTCAAAATTAGATTGTGTCCAGAATTGAATGTCAACCGTGATCCAATTTAACACAGAACCAACTGTCCGATTAAAATTATCATTCCTCCACAAATTACCAACAAACGAATGATTAACATTACCTACATAACTAGTCTGCGGATTTGATGAATTTATGAGAAAAATGGGAACATGCAATATATAGCCGTGGACATGTTAAAAATATTTAAGGTCATCAATGTATTAGTTTCAGCTTAATTAAAAGAAGAATATACAATTTTTGTTCGGCTCCTGTGTCAAGCAATCAATGGAAACATTTTTTATTTTGCACAAAGAGCCGCAGTGTATACATTATTCATTTCTGTCATCCAGTAAATAAATGATTCTAGTTTCTTCAAATCGGAATGCATGAAAATAATAATTGTCACGAGGTGAAACAAAAATATGACTAGAAATTCAAATTCATATTACCACAAACTCCTCGGTGAGTCAAGGCTTCGGAAGGCAAGCACAAGGAATTTCTTCGAAATAGAAAGAAGCAGGGAATGCAAGTGCATGCTAGCTGCAATAATCGAGAAGCCGCGGAATGCGGGCAGGTGGGGAAGAGGCTCGCACGCCGACATCCGAATTAATGAATTTTTTCCTCGCTTAGAGCGGCGATCTTTTCCGCGTTCCCCTTCTCCCAGCGAATTTTCATTACGCGTTCAATTTTCCGGATCCGTTCCGGGAAAACCGCTCGTCGGAAGCGGCGTTCATTCGATTTACGATTCCCTCGCTCCGGAAAGTCCCGTAAACTGTTGGACTTACCTGTCGACCGTACCCTTACCTGTTCCCCCAACAGTCTCGTAGTCAGCCATTTCAGTGTACTTAGCCACGATGGTCGCATCGGAAACGAAACGCAGAGACTTCTTCGACAAAACTCGGAGGTAGGTGGAAAATTTGTCGGGAAACTGCCTCGTAGGCCTCGCTTTGCATTAGCGGTGCTAGAGGGTTGTTTACGCAAGTTCTCCGGGGCCGCGTCTTCCAGACAATGGTCTCGGATATTTACCTCAGGCCGAGTTTCGAGCAAATTTGTCGGGACCCTTCGAGGTATACAACTTGTTTCTTAGTTCCCTGAGCTCAGGATTTCTACCTGGGAATGCGCGTAAGATGAGTCAACGCGGCCAGTGATCCGCAACGTCGTTCTAATTGTTCGAGAGAATTCAATTCCCAAGTGTCTTGCTTCAGCCCCTAATAGTCAGCCTCCCTCTAAATTGCTTGAAAATGAGTCATTTTTATTAGCGAGCTGTCATAAATATGAATGAGCACAACTTTTATTTTCACAAACACGAGAGAATGAAAACACGTTCATCTTTCAGCAAATCTCGAAAATTATTTTCATGTCGCATAAAGATCGCAGTTTACTAATGACGTTTCTTTAGAATTTTTATTAAAATTCCTTACATTGATTTCCATAATAGTCAGCCTCCCTCAGAATTGCTTGAAAATGGAAGGTTTTCACTCACGAGCTGTTATAAATATGTGGATGATTGTCCCACAAAAACTAGAATGAACACGTTCATCTTTCAGCAATCTCAAAAATTATTTTCATGTCGCATAAAGATCGTAGCCCGCTAATGACGTTTCCTTAGAATTTTGAACAAAATTACTTATATTGATTTGAAAGCGGTAAATCCTGATGTGGGATGACCGCCTCGACGATGGAAGGGAACCTGGATCCTACGGGACACCGTAGGATAAACGGACCCTCTCAGTCACCGGCACCCCTCCCAACCAACCCCTCTCCAACTCGGCCTGCTCTCTCTTGCTCTCTTCGTCGTTTCGCCTGGCCTAAACCCTCCCCGCCACCGCCGCCGACAAGAAACCCTCTTCACCCCGTCACGTACGCACCACGAAGGGACCCCTACAATTCGGTTTCCATTCCAGTCTTCCTCGTGCCCCGCTATGGGATAGATACGCGCCGCAGTCCAGGGGTCGTCGACGCGTTCACAATTTTCTAGCTTCCAAACCGTAGCGTTCTTCGGGCTCCAGTACCAAAGTAAAGTGCCCGGTACCTCATCTCGAGTGTGTTTCGAGCTCAGTTGACTGGGATTCGTTAATAACCCCGGGAGAGCGAGTGGGATTCGTTGAGAAGTACCCTGAAGAGTGGGGTTCGTGGAAAAATCCCAAATAGTGACTAGGAATTGTTGAAGAGTACCTACGAACCGTGGAAAAATCCCCAATAGTGACTTGGATTACTTTGAAAACTAGAGTGACCAGAATTTGTTGAAGAGTGCCTAGGAATCGTGGAAAATCCCAAACAGTGACTTGGATTACTTCCAAAACCAGAGTGACTAGGATTTGTTGAAGAGTGCCTGGAATTCGTGGAAAATCCCAAAAAGTGACTAGGATTTGTTGAAGAGTGCCTTGCAGAGTGCCTAGCAAAAGTCCCGAAGAGTGAATAGGCTTGATAATTACCTCGAACAAATAGTGCTCTTCTTCGAGGTGCATCTTCATGATTGCAAAGTGCGAGGACAGTGAAGCTGCTGAATTAGCTGCTAGCTACCCAGGAAGCGTCGCGATCAGGACCTCAGCGATGTTGTCCAGGTTGAGCCGGTCTCCCGTGAGTTTCCACGTTTTCCACCCTGTTGATGGATGACGAGAGAGCCAGCTGTTCCCGAGGAGGGTGAACCATTCGGAAAGGTTGCCACGAGTTGTCCCGACGATCGATCGGGCCGCACAAAGGGCGGACGAAAGCGAGTCTCGCCGCTTCCCTGCGAGTATCCGGGCGTCCACAGGATCCAGGATTCTTTGCGAGGAGGACACTGGCATGGTTCTAAAGTAGGCGACAATATTTTTATTCTCAGACCACCAGGTTTTACCCAGGATTTCCCGAAAGGGTTGCCTCGAGCCCCTCACAGAGTTCACTGATTCCTATTGTCGGAAATTCCGGGGGTATTCGGTTTCAAGTAACTAGGAATTTTACGCCCCGAGCCTTGGCATACCTGGAACTGTAATGCCCCCTAGATCTCGGCGAAACTTCCATGCTTCCGAATCTCGGCAGAATTGAATCGTTAACGTCCCCTGGATCTTGGTAAAATTGAAATCTTATCACCTTCAGATCCGAGCAAAACTGGAACTGTAACGTTCCCGAATTTCCACGAGTTCACACTAGTTTAACACCCCCAAGTTAGGAAGCTTTTTAGAATCCGAAGAACAGATTGCGAATGAAACACCTTGAAAGTAAAATTGTAGCGCCCCTAAAAATTTCGACGGCCACGTGGAGTCTCCAGGTTATCCTAGGAATTCCTCGAATTGTTCAGGGGGCAAGAAAAGGGTTCCCAGGTTGGGGAAGGGGAGGATAATCGAGGGCACGAGAGTTCAGAGAGGGAACGGGTCTCTAGGAAGTGTCCGGGAAGGATCGAACGGTTCGATCGAGTTACCGGTTGTCTACCCACGGTAGCTCCTCGATCTTGTTCGAGCGCCACGGGGGAACAATGCTGAAACAGGCCGCACCCCTCGATTTTCCAGCTACCCTAAACCAATAATGCCACCCCCTCCGTCCCGAGGCAGAATCCTCCATTCGAGCGTTTTAAGGAACAGCAGCTGTTCGCACGGCTCGCTCGCGTTTCTCTTTCTTCTCCAGTTCTCTATTTTTACGACGCTCTCCGCGCACATGTATCCTCGTTCCAGGCTCTTCACTATACTTTTCTTTTTTTCATGTATATCATGAAAAAAAGATCATGTATAGAGCCTCTCGCAACTAGACGGCTCGATGCGTCGCGATGCATCCGGCGAGCTTATTAACTTCGAGCGTGGACGAGATTTCTCGCGAGAGATCTTCGCTGATCTCAGAGCTCAACAAATTTAATTTACGTTATTAGTAGACTGCGGATGTTTATGCATTTTCCAATTTTTTCTGCTTTATGCAGAAAAATGCATTTTATGCATTTTCAAAACGAATGGAAATTGTACAAAATTCTGTCGAATTTTATATTCTAGCCTCTTTTGAACATTTTCATAAATGGACGGCGGACTTGTGTAAAGATCGAAATAATTGAATAACATCAATATATTACTTTCGATATAGTCACATTACTGAAGAGAGGAAAATTGTTTTATTTTGCAACAAAGAAATAATAAAAACTTTAATTGTGTCAAATATGGAGTATTTAATAATTAAACATGTCTTAAAAATCGACTACTTGCGTCAAACTTACTATGAAACCACTTTATATCAATAATAAAAGTACACACGAGATATCGCATCCTTAGCATTGTGCGACGAAATCGTGGAAACGATTGTCGTCCATTGTGAAAGTTTTAAAGATTTCGACTGTACATTGGGAAAGGAATCTGGTGACGAAGGTAGAGACGTACACTATAGTTCGTCATGAAGTTTTCACCGCAGGTAGACGGCAAAAGCCAGGGCTAAACAATTTCAGCGATAATCCGGATATTGGTTGTCCAGGACGATTCCGGACGGTCGAAATCGCCGGAAAATGGATAAGCGGAATAAGCTGTTCTGTTTCTTTCCGCTTCCATCCCTGCGGGAGGAAGACGCATCCCATTCGGCAAACGTCCGCCCGGCCAAGAGGCAAAAGGGACGGGACCGAAGAAGGGACAGAGGACGCAGGAAGGTATCCATCCTGCGCTCTCGTAGAACCGCGTGCTTGGAAATTCAAGGGCTATCTTACGATCTTCCAGGTCCTGACCCCGCGTAATTCCGAATTCGAGGCACGCCGAGGCCGCGGATACGAAGCCGAGGAAACGTAACTTCCTTTCTCTAAGCAGTCGTCGGGCGTCCACGCCGTTATTTACTATATTGGCGACGTGACTCGGACCTACGGTCCTTTGTCGCGTCTCGTCGCCGTCGAATTTCATTTACCGGTTCTGGAAAATTGTTATCTTGCCAACCGGTTTCCCTAACACATCTTCACACTCTCGGAAGAACTCGCGGTTCCGTGAAAGTCGCGATTAATCGGCAGAATGACGTGCAAACTCTGAAGTATGTCCAGGCACGATTAAACTGTACATCTTGAAATAAAAATTGTGCCCATTATTATGATAGTGGCCATACCTGTTTCTTAATCTTGATTAATGAAAATTTATTATGAATGTGAAATTTTGTGCGAATCTCATACGAAAATGTTGTTTCTAAAGCTTGAATTGACTTGGACCATTTTCAAAATTAACTGACTGACCTACGAACGACATAAAGCAACAAAAACTACGAGTTTTATTAGAAGTATTATTTTTAATTTATTTCTAAATCGTTTTAGGCTTTTATAATTATGAGTTTTGAAATTTTAAAAACGTTAGCAAATGCGTGACGAGTAGAATGTGTTCGTTGTTAATTATACGAATAAACTGTTGTACATTGTTCACTATTAACAAAGGAAGTTATTAGTAAAGCCACAGTAAAATAACTGATAAACTCATTTTTTTATATCTTTGACTCAGCCCACTTTCTTAATTATGGGCATAAGTGTCCACATCAATTACAAGGGAAGTCCATTGTACTTCTTCGAATTGCACCTGCTCATTTTTCGAAATTGCGAAAGTTTTCGTCCGAAAATCACTTCCCGAAGTAACGTCGAACAGTTTCGCCGATGATCCCCTTTCTCCCACGTCCGTCGGAGCATGATCGAGTCTCCGAGGTCTCGTCACACGTTTTCGTTCGAGTAAAAGCGAACGCTGTGACATAACGCACCGATACCGGGAACGCCGCGCGACCTTTTCGCAGATCCGAACCGATTTGCATTTTCAACGAGCTGCTCTCTCTCCCCGCCATCGTCGCCTACCGTTTTCCACCGCTGTTCTCTCGCTTGCCCGATTATCAGTCAAACGCCGTGGTCGACGTCGAAGCGACCTTAGACGAGCAATCGATCGATCGACCGCGTCTCGAGGGTAGCGAACTACAACCGACTTCCGGATGCGATGACCGGTCGCACACGGCTGTTCAAGCCGATACACGCGGACCGATCGATCACTATATAAACGCGTTCACTGTCATGAGACTTTTATTCGAAGTATCGAAGGGATAAAAATATTCTTTCAATAATAACACCGCTCGACAAATTTTAAACTTGTCCGCTCTGACACGGTGAACTTTCTCGGCAGACCCTTCTTCAGAACGCTGTTCTGTTCGCACCTGTTTCCATCCACTTAGGCTTCTGGAAAATATACTGTTTCATTCCAGAGTAAAAAGCATTCGCACAACTTTCATAGTTGGAGCACAAAATACTGTTAAACAAAAATTACTATTCCATTCGGCAGAGTCTGCAGAGTCGTATAACCAAGGAATCATTCCCACAGCTCTCCCTGTACCAGCAGAAAAAATTCTTAGAATTGAAGAATATCGTAAGAAATATTGTTGCACAAACAATCTCCGCTTCGGACATCGTTTAAACATACTTACATGTTTACAACGCCGTAAAGAAAAACATTATTGCACTCGGCAGAGTCTGCAGAGTGTTCTCTCGCAAGCAACATTTGCATAACATTTACAGTCAGACCCGATGAAATGTTTAAAGCGGCGATTCTGTCTGACGAGAACGCTGTTGCGAAAAGTAGCAGTTTTATTGGCGGGCGATTAACTACCCTCGAGGATCGTGAAGCGAAGGATATTCGGAGAAGCTCTCTCGCGATATCAAGGATTGGGAAAGTAACAGTTCGCGATAACCCTTGTCGTTATCGGTCTCCAGGGTTTCAACGGCACGAAACTTGCGCGATTTTTTCCTTTTTCCCCGAGAGTTTCGATTACATTCTTTATTTCCGGAGGGACTCGACCGAGGCGAGCAACTTGGATAATTTCGCCAGTGCCTTTGTTGGGAGCGTGTCCTGCTGGCGGAGTCCTCGACGGAGGACCATCCTTCCGGGCTGCTTTTCGTTTTGCGGTTTCCCTCGAAATGCGGTTTCGAAGCTGCCACCGGGTTCTAGCTGCTGCGGAGTCGTGCGTGCTCGAAGATTCTGTTTCGTTCTTAATCGGGAAAGTTCCGTCGATCTGCCTCCATTTTGACCGAAGCATTGTAAACGTTGTTCTGGGACAATTGAATTGTTGACACAGTACACTTTGTTATTGCAGTAATGCAATCATTTGATTGCGATCTTTATGTAAAATAAAAATGATGTTCAACTATAAGAAACAAGGGCCAATGAAAGTAATGATTTTATTACATCGTTCGGAAAATCACGTTTTCTCAAGGGAAAATGAAAGCCAATTCTTTACCATTTAGAATAAGTTTTATGACATTTTGTTCTACGATCTTCCCGATTTTTCAGGCAACTTAAAGATCCCATGCTCGTAAAATTTCTGTTATTAGTATGTATACTGCGGATCTTTATGCATTTATATATAGTAAAATTGAGTAGAGATCGTAGAACAAAATGTCATAAAACTTATTCTGAATGGCAAAAAATTGGCTTTCATTTTCCCTTGAGAAAACGAAATAACTTTCCGAACGACCTACTAAATCGTAGCGCCGATCGTGCGGTGGCGATATTCTCGCGTGGTTTGACGATCGGTGGCACGGGTCTTCCGGATGGATCACCTGCCCGGTCCCTATCGGACGTGTTTTGGCCAATGGCAAGGTTCGTGTCGCGACGACAATGAACTTGCGCGGAAGTTTTGCAGCAGGGGCGGCGAAACAGGAGGGTTCTCCGATCGACGGAACAGTGACATTCTCCCTTCTCTCCCCTATCAATCTCCTTCTCTCTCTCTGTTTCTCTCCTCGGTTCTCTGCGAACTTTGGGACAAGGTTAGTGTGTCGAGCCCGAAACGCACTCGATTTGGCCCCGGCCACGAGCCGAGCGACGCAAAGAGGGGGCAGAACGGGTATGGGGGACCGTACGGGGTGGGGCAGAGGGGGGAGAGAGAGAGAAAAAAAAGGGGGAGACCGGAATAACGTGTTTATAAAGAAAGGGCCATCGAAATCGAGCCCGATAGTCGTTTTTGCGGGGTCGTCGAGAGAGCGCGAGCCCTCGCAGCGATATTTCTGCCGCGACGCGATAATTATTTTCCCGCGGGATTTATCGCCGCGATTAATTTAATGGCACCGCGTAAATTACTTAACCGAGAGCCAAGCGATACGCGCGCCGCGTGCCATTATTAACGACGAGAGCCGAGCCTGATCGGAAGTAACGCGTTTTTCACGTAGAGACGCGGATCTGTTTGCTTCCATGGAAATCTGTATTCCCGATGGGCGAACACCGGCGATTCCAAAAATCGGGGGAATTCGGGGAACCCGAGGATCCTCGGCCCCCTGCATTCCTGATGCAATGTTCCGCGAAGATGCAACTTCGCGTGCATCCTGACTGCACGTGTCATATCACGCGATTCTCGATTCACTTGCAACGATCTGTCTCTTTCAATTTCGATCCTGCTTGCTGCCGAATATCCTGCTCGTTAACCGCTGAGTAGGGTATCAGGGTGTCCGGCCGCCACTGCATAATTGTTGCATGTGCATCGTTATAACTGTTCGCAGAAGAAGGTAGAAACCGTCATGATTATAAATAATTATCGATTTACCACGTAATATATCGATAGTATTAAGAATAATTTATTGATTTAACTCATCTAATTTCTATTCAATATTATTTGATCTTTTAACTATCTTTATACTGGATGGACGACATTAAAATTAAGATATGATTCCATTCCACGTATTTAATAACGTAAATAATATTTTTAATAATGGTACAGCAAATTCAAGGGCGACTCTGAGTCACTCCTCGACTGCTAAGTGTTAAATAGTTTGGATCTCTTTTCCGTTTGAAATCTCGCTCGGCAATTTTCGCGATGAACGGCAGAAAATCCCCGGTCCGCTGATACCGAGCTAATAGTTGCTGACGGGAGCGTAATTTGTGGGCAAAAAAGGCGGGAACTCGTTGATTGGAGAAGGTAATAGAATTGGAAGCGTTCGTAGGTAAGGAAAAATAACAGGCCAGGAGCCTGGCCCCTGGCGTTTATCTGGCGCGAGTTACATACTGCGAGTTACTGCATGCCCGCCACCGGCCGTCCGAGTTATCTCTTATCTCACGGCGATTGGTTTATATAGCGCGTGTCGAGTTACCTTGTACGTACAGCGTATAAACGGCCTTCTTAGCTCGTGACACGCACACCGATTCCTCTTCGTGCGTGCGTGCGTGCGTGCATCTCGCATCGGGTTCGAGAATGCCGTTCCACGGTTAGGTTCGCGGGTTCCCACATTTTCGATCCCGCGCGAGAACCGCGTTCCGCACCGACCGCATTCTGCGTCGAGGACGACGCGTCCTGAACACTATAGCACGCTATAGCGTTGCGTCACGATTCACTATCGTCCGACAACGGTAGACAAGAATCGTGATCGAATCGACGGATGCAGGTGCCGATGTCGTGTTCCGTTTCGAACAGCCCGGAAAAACACTTTGCTTTCCTTGTATTCTCTGCCTCGAGCAAATGTTTCCCTTCCCGGATACATCCAAGCTCCCAACGCAGGGAGATCGACGTTATCGCGCTATGATAGCAGCCCGAACAATCATAGGCAAATACTGACTCACGATAACGCAGATAGCGACGGTTTTCGCGTTTACGATAGCGCGTGTTAACTGATACATCGCTTCGGACACTTCCTCCAGGCAATTGTCTATTGCTACGCTGAAGGCAAACTGTTGGGTTGGTTGGTAATTTTGCTTGTAAATCAAATGTAATGTTGGGGAGTGATTGGGAAACAGGAATTGACGGATTATCTGAAAGATGGCAGCAAGTTGTTACAAATAATAGAAATTATATCATTGAATAATATTAAACATATATTTTTATAAATTGAATTAACAGTTTCTTTTTAAATACGACAGAACTTTCCCTCCCCAACCTACTATAATAGTCTCAGTCTAATTCCTATCAGCATTTTGCGGTGTGTTTTGTGTTCTAACAAACACATCGTTGCAGGATGGAACTCCATTTTTAACAGATTTTAATTAACAATATATGTGAAAAAATCTCCATCAATTGGAACGCTTTACAATTTTTTAATGTTTCACCACAGAAACAGCAGTTTTGAGCAGCGGGTTGCACAGTCCTCGCCAATAGCAGCAGTTTCGTAATCTCGCGAATTGCTTTCTAATTACACCGACCTTTCCGGTGAATAATTGACGAACGGCCGAGCCTGGGGTGTTTTTCCGCGGCGAAAAGGTCAATTCCATAGGGCGGGAGCGTCGCAACCCCTGGGGGCTGCCCTTCGCTCAGAGTTATTTCTACCTTTGTAAAAGGATTAAGCTTGGCCCTTCGTTTTACCCCGGTGTGTTTTCCTACACAGCCGCCTTTGTGTTTCCCGTTAGATTTTCCCTGGCTTCGGGGCTTGCGTCTGCTGGACGGAACTTGTCCCACACCAAAGCGACCCGACCCGACCTGGCCCGGCCCGACTGTGTTCGATCGCTGTTAATTCCTTTGGATAAAGTGAGCTACGATGTTCCAGTCTTCGTTCTTCGTTCCTGAATAATCGACCTATACCATACAACATTCCCAATTCAATTATACTCATGTATATGTATAACTAGTATCGTCATTTCGGAGATATTTTAAGTTGAAAATTAAACATTTCTTCCGACCTGGAATAATTTCGTTGAATACTATACGAAGATGAAATTCATACAATACTCAAATGTGTAGCAATTGACTAGTAGACTGCGGATGTTTATGTAATTTTCAATTTTTCTAAGCAAATCAAGTGGAATCATGTAAAATGTTATTTTCAGTTATTTTCAATAATTAAATACTTAATAATGTAATAGACAGTAAATATATATATACAGTAAAAGATTTAATAATTTCAAGAATGTTGTATAATGTTACTTTTCATGTAACAAAGTCGTTAAGGGATGGAATCAATTTTTACGTTATTCCTGCCTTCCACAATCAACGCAAAACATTTTTGTTTTGGTAAAGACTAAGAAAATAAGATTGTTGAAATTTTGTTGAGGATTGAAGACCGAATGGAAAGGCTCCTAGCTCCAAATGAAATGTATAATACAAGTAGCATCAATGACTGGTCGCAACTAGCATAATCGACGACGATCCCGTGTCCAGAAGGTCGAGTTCGTCGTGGCCTAGGTCCGTTCGTGCCGTCCCGGTTTATTGAATTTTTTTCGTGCAGCCGTCGTTGAAGGAGTTTGAGTTACATGTAACGAGAGTTTATTACAGGGTGTTGGCGGGCAAAAACGCGACGATTTTCGTGAGGCAGACTGTTTGTCAGGCCGGGAGAGAAGGTCGAGGATGGAACGGAAGGCTCGTTGGCCGGGGGAGCGGTGATTAAACGTTTACGAGAAGCTTTTCGAGGTCGTTTCGACGGCCCTCCTCGCCTCGCCCCCTTCCGGATATATTCAAATCGCTCTTAATGGGGGGGACTCACGCGAGGTTTGCGCGTTCCCGGCGAAAACTTTGCGAAACCGCGCCGCGCCCCGACGCGACGGGTACCCAACGGGCCCTCTCTTTCTTTGTCGCTCTTCTATTACTTCTTCTTCTTCCACGAAAGCTGAAGTAGACCCCGTCGGACAAAGACGGCGAGCGGGACAAAGTCGGTGATAGCGATGGCTTCGAAGCCCTTCTCTTAGTATGTTCCGGTTTATATCCCGTCGGCCAATCAACCTCTTACCGACGCGGACGAATTTAACGCTCCGGTTGACGAGGGTGCGACGAGGAACGCCGATTTCTGCGGCCAACCCCTAATTTCCACGGTAAACGTACATCGATCTAGATACGCGGCTAATGTATGCGTATTATAATCTCCTTTCTACACGCCACGCATTACGACGCGCGGCCCCTGGCTTGTAACGTCGAACACCTCGCCCCGGATTTTTAATTGAATCCCCTGTGCTATTAGTCGTCTACATTTCAATATCAATTTTAAGATTCTTCGGTTCTTCTTTATTCCGTTTGTTCCGTCGTAAAACTTGAAGATCAGCTAGACTACCTACTGGCGGCATAACGACCGCGAACGCCATAAAGGACGAAAGGCACGGCCAAAAAATTGCGAATCCACCTTATTTAGAATATTCGACAAACCCTAAACGCGCTGACGAGCACGTCCTGAACCCTTTTAGCCGTTAGGGTACCGAGATTTATAGTTTTATAGCCTTAGCTGCCTCTAACAGAATGTACCTCTACTTATACTCTTCCTAATTTTTCACCACCGTTTAAAACAACCCTCCAATCAGTCATATACAATTTTCCAAGACCACACCTACCTTCGAGCTTTTCCAATTTCTATGCGATAATTTCGAGCGGACTTGAAGACAGCAATGTTTGACTTAACCCAGTCGTGATACGATCTCCCAATTCACACCATCCAATAAATTAATTCGATATTAAAGGATTTCTGTCATTTGAAAAATCTCCCCGAGCTTGGCAATGCGACAATTCAAGTAATTCTCTTCAATTAACGCGTTCACTTCAACGTCGGTCACATGTGGGTAACACAATCCTTCATTTGTCTCCATACGATTGATGTCTCCATACTCGAGCCGAAGTTTATTAGGATCTGACGTTCCAGAAGAATTCCAGCAATCACTGTGGGATGCTTCGACTCTGCAGCTTTCATTAGAACGATTGAATTACTTAATCATACATGCGTAATGCGACGGAATCGTAAAGACAGATGATGTTTCGAGAAAGTGTCCCATAAACAGGGGATGGTGGTAAATAGGGGATAAGCCAGGTTTCCAACGTTCTTTATTACTTCATCATCAGGTTCTGGTTTCAGCCTTTTTAAAGGGGCATTAGTCTCCTGTGCATCGAAGGGTAAAAATATTCGTGTTCCAAGTTAATGAGGTAGGTGGGAAGACTTCGCTCGTTGATGATCTTTCAGGCGGAATTTAATTGTTGGATACATTTTATCTGATGCGGACGCCGATGATACATACGTAAAACAATACTAATTACAATACTCTTTATGCATTCATGACCTGTGTAAATTTGTAGAACGGAAAGCAAAGTGTTTTAGGTTGTTGGTATAGTTAAAACAGTGTAAATTTTTCGGACTGCAAAAAAAAATGATATTTTAAGGGTATCTTAAGATATTCTCGTTTCCAGAATTGCGAGAGTGCGGAACGCACCTTCTCGTTTCTCGATAATGCAAAGATGGGGTTTTTCAGTAGTTACAAACGGTAGATAAAAGCTAAATCTAGACCATTGTTTCCCTCAAAAGTTCTATTTTTACGTTTACGTAATTTGCATTATTCGGCAGCATGTAGCGGTCGCAGTTTTATAAACTCTGTAAACATAAAAATAGGACTTTTGAGGGCAACTACGGCCTAGATTGATCTTCTATCTAGCGCCTTTGACTACCGAAAAACTTGCAATCCTGGAAACTACCCCTTAAGTAGGTCTAAATTGCACAATAAAATGCGGAAATTTCGATAGTGGGATTGGAGGAGGGTTGAATCGCGTTGCGTGGGCGGACGATTTGTCCGAAGGGTTGAAAGGCTCACCTGGCCGAGTCGGTGTCCGGTGAACGGTGTCCACGGAAAGAGACAGTAACTGCGGAGGATCTCACTTTCGGCGGGTAACCGTTAGCACAGTCTTATGCCACAGGTTGCGGGTAGGTGTCGGCGTGCGCACACAGGTGTGCCGACGAGTCGTGGGCGTTCGTGCGAGAACGTCGTCGCTTGTGGTCGCCCATGTACTCAGCTACAGCCCGATTGTGCTTGTGTAACCTGTTATAACGGACGAAGAGAGACGCGTTTCTTAGAATCGTCTGCGTGCCCACGCGGTTCCAAGACGACCCGAGAGTCCGCAGGAAACGAATGTCGTCGGCCGCGACACGCTCGGATTTACGAAGCAGATTGCACGGTTCGCTCGCCTATTCGAGTAAACTGTCACTGTAAAAGTCCTCGCACTCACTTTGGACGCTGTCGTGCGATTAACCCCCTCGGCAAATTTGATTGCAACGTATCAGAGATGTCGCACGACTCTTCGTGCTGCTCACCAGGTTCTCTTCTTTCTTTCTTCCAACAGCGCTCTTCTGCCTTGTCCATGTTTTTAACCCTCAGCAATCGAATGACGACTCTGTGGCGCCACTAAAACTTGCTGTACCATTATTCAAAATATTGTTCAGGTATTGTATAAGGTACATTTAAAAAATCAAAGGGAATGGAAATATTCTAGATCGGAAGAAATGTTTAATTGAGTTAGAATAGCTCCGAGTGCAAAGGGCTAAGCCAGTGAAAATTGAACGAACAAGTATCAATGAAGCGTTTAACTCTGAGGATTCAGCTCTTAAAAAATGGAAAAAATTATTTTACGCAAATCGACATAGATTACATCGCCAGACTGGACGGCTCAGCACAACCATCAGAAACCGAGCTATTTTAGATAGAAATTCTCAATGTCGGGATTGGAGGATCGGAGGCGGAAAGGGATCTTTTATTCCGACTCGAACGGATCGACTGGCGGAGAGTGTTAGGGAAGGGAATTGAAGTCCTGGCCGACAAGATTCAGCTTTCAGGAAGCGTCACGAGATCTCAGGACCCTGTCCCGTCCCACAGGAAGGACTAATGCGACGATAATGTGGCCGCGCGACGGGAAGTCGAGGAACAAGCGACAATCGTGGAGCACGCGAAACAGGGGAGACAGAACGATGACGGAGGGTTGCATTTCGTGACGTAGGTAGAAACTCTGCATCGAGTTCCCGGCCCTCGGAATCGCTCGATTTCCTGAAGGGGGGAGCTTTCTTTGCGAACGACACGTTATAATTTCCGAAAATCCGCCGAGAAACGCGAGAACTGGCAAGAGATCCTTATACGGTTTAACATCATAATGATCATAATTGGACAGCGGATTTTAGGCATTTATGAAAAAAATGAATAGGTGCAATTTAGGGCACTAAAAATATTAAACGAATTTAAAAATGCTTTTATATCATTTTCAACCTATTGAACATGTTAAGAGAGGAAATAAATTTCTCTGTCACTCCGGTTTGTTGCAATTCTTAATATTACCTCTTGATATCAATCTCTTAATACTACTTAATATTTTCTTCCGACCTGGAATATTCCTATTTTATGCATACGAAACTGATCCAATTGACACATACAATAGTAATTGAAAAAATACAAATTCACTATTCAAAGTCTGTAATTAATAGAATAGGTGCAATATGAAAGGGTAAATTCATTGGAAGTATTAGAAAATACTCTTATATTATTTTCAACCTATTGAATATATTAAGAGAGAAAATAAATGTCTCTGTCACTCCGGTTTGTTGCAATTCAGGCAGAAAATTTCTGTTTTGCCTAAAGATTCGCTGTCATAATATATAATAATATTACGAATATTAACCTTTTGTCACGAGTCTAGCTCGATGTAACGCGTGAAAGGATTGAACGTGTAGAACGACGTCTCAGTCACTGTTGGCTCGTTTCTTCAGCTCCCAGGGATAACAAGACGAAAAACGGGAAACCGAGAGAGCGTGTCTCGAAGAGCGGAACGATCGACAATGATGATAAAAACGGGTTTAGAGCCGCGGTAATAAGCGCCGGTAATAATCTCGATACGCCCGGCGATAAATACGATTGAAATTCACCGTGAAATTACGGCATTAAGATAAGCCTCGTTACGGTAATTTCGTGATCGATGCGTCCTTGGTCGGTTCGACGCCGGATACGCGTAACACCGCGCGTCTCGAGGCCTTCGATCGATTCCTTCCCTCCACCTCCCGTTACTCGGTATTTTTCTAACACCGTAATTTCTCTCCGCTTCGCTGCCGCAAAGTTCGGAGTGACACCATCATTTATTGAGAGGAAAGTAGTGACGGTGCGCATTTGCTCAGATGCATCTGCCCTCGACGCAGAGGTTTAATAATGCATTGGGTCCTCTGCATCGTTTAAATCTGATCAGCAGTGACGTATTCAAAGGAAAGTCCTACAAAAGATACCTAGAAATGTATAATTTCAATTTAACGAATAGTACCAGTAGTAATTCTTGCCAAAAAGCTCCTCGAAAATTTGTTGGGAGATTACCGAAGGAAAGTAGAGCTTCCCCGCGGATGCAGCTCGTGTTTCGACTGCGTAGGGGAGATTAGAAGATGTTAAATGCGACGTGACATCGGTCGGACAAATTGAGAGTCGCTGGTTCGAAGCCGATTTCCCTCCGGATCGACGGGGTTCGCGTCAGGGGTCACCCATATATTGGATTAAGTCCCACGATCTATTATCGGGAAAAGGCCAGAAAAACGAGGGATCCAGATAAGAATGGAGTTTCGAATTTCAACGTTTCCCTTCGGCAGACACGCTGCGCGACCCCCTTTCTCGCTTTTTTCTCTCTCAGTCTTCTGGTTCGATCCGGAGCTGAGCGAACGCGATGGAGTACAGTCGTGGACCCTTCGCAGCAGCCCTTGTACCAAATTCACTGTCGGAAACGTGATTCCGTGTCCTGGACTGCTTTCGATCGCTCATTGTGATCGTATAAGGCTGCGTTTATGCTGAAATTGCAATAGAAGCTGTAAGAGATGGTGAGAGACGTAGAAAATAACCTTCTTTGGAATGTTCGTAGTGGAATAATAATAATTAGGGACTCGATTTTGAGCATTTTAGTAAAGTTAAAGTGGAAGTTAAAAATATTGGGATTAAATTATTGGTAAAGAAAATAATTAGATGAAAAGTTAAGTGGAAGTTAAAAATATTGAGATTAAAATTATATTGGTGAAGAAACTTATGAGATGAAAAGTTGACTGGAAGAAAAAAAAGAAATAAATGTCTATGTACTTAGACAATTTTTATCTTGGATAAATATCCATAATCTAGTATCAATGATGAAAATATGTCTAATCCCGAAGAGGAAATAATTTTTGTTTCTCAACCCCGGTGCCTCTGACCGTGTAATAATAATCGTCGTTCGTTTATCACAGCTCGAACGTAAACGCACATTTGCCAATGGCTCTCACGATTGTTTGCGGCTCGGACCATTCGCCAATCGCGAACAAGCAAGCAAGGGTTTGCGCCCGCGCATGAATAAATAAACGAAGAGACGGTGGTAAACGACTCGGCGATAAAGGAGCCGGGATGCTCGAGGTACGATTGCTCTCTCATCTTGGCGAATTAATTGATCGCGTCGATTGTTCCTCGACGAGAAGTGGGAGCGGAGGCGGAAGAAGGGTTGTACCGCGGCTCTTGGCCCGTTTGAATCGCAAAGGATGCCTCGGATCGAGAGGATGTCTCGAATCGAGAGGGACGCCCATTCGAATCAAAGGACACCGCATTATTTCGGGAATAAAATTCCGCGCCTTTGTTCACGAGAAGAACACCGAAATACGCTGCACTCGCTTTTGGGATGCACCTCAGCGCCTCTTGCGCGCACAGAACAATTTTAGCTAAATGATTGTTACACTGCGGATATTTATGCAAAATAAATATGTGTTCTCCTCATTTTTTATACCAATGTATAAAATCCGCAGCTTGACCAAAGAGTAGTTGGAAATTTAAATCAGCTGGATTTAATAAGCTCACACAGTTCGCGGCAATATATCTAATAATTACAAGTCTATTTATTTTAATTTAGAATGTAATATTCAGTAACATTGGTTTTCGAAGTATTTCTGTTAATGTTACAAGATCAAAACGTTAAAACAGAAGGAATATAATAAAATGATAACTGTAGAAAATATATTTTAAGAATATCTCACATTACAAAAACATATTCCAATATATACGTGCATTCATAAAGCATTACTGAATAGATCTTTAAATTGGTTGTGTGGGTTGTCTCTCTCTCCCTCTTCGGCCCATCATGATTATTTTTTCAAAAATCGGCGAAACACCGAGAAACAGGAGTTCCATATCGAATCGAATAGAGACTCGAGTAGAATACAGTTAAGGGACGAGAGGAACTCGCAGTCCAACGACATCGCGGGCAGAATGCGGGCGTGCCTGCACTGTGAATCACGTTTAAAAAGGAGAAGAGCGTCGCGCGACATCCTAGTCACCGAAAATCGGGCTGGTCGGTCTCGATCGGGCCAAAAGGAAGCGAGTGCGCGGTTCGTGACCGTAAAGAGAGGAGAGAAGAGTGTTTAGAGGGCCTCGCCGCGCCGGAGAGGCTGGAACGAGAACAAGAGGAACGAAAGGAAGAGAGCCGCGGTTGTTCTAAGTATAGGAGGACGAGGTGTACACGAGGCCGAGGCTGGAGCATCGAGTCGAATACCAAGTAGTCTCTGTAACCAATCCGTATGCGGGGACCGGCGCACTGATGCAGATGTCGATGCGGTTAACGATAGCCTGGATCGTGTCGCGCGATACAACGGAACCGAAACAGAATCGATCGGGAACCAAAGAATTTCTTCCAGCGAGCAACTTGGCAGAGATCTGCTCCGCGATTCCGCTCCGATCTTCTTCATCGAAGCCGATCTCTCATCCTGATAACCTGATTGTACAAATTGCGAGACGTTCAAACTAGAGATCCCTATTTCACGTGTATACGTGGTCTGTCCTGTGCTGTATCATTCCTGGTTAATATCAATGGTGTCCCCTTCAAAGTATTGTCCATTAGAAGCCACAACTTTCTTCCAGCAATCCTTCCACTTGCGGAAACACTCCTTAAAATCATCTTTAGGGATAGCGAAAAGCTGCCTCGACGTATTCTGTTTTATTGCTTCTACGTCCCTTGAGAGGTTTTTTCATTTTGCGGAACAACCAGCAATCACAAGGAGCCAGATCAGGACTATACGTAGGATCATACCAATGGTTTCCGAAGGAAGAACGCCCACGTTTCTGGCAAAATTTAATGTAAATCCGTTGTTACACACGTTCGGTCATTATAATACGCTCACTTGACTCGATGCTTACGAAACTGCGTATTGTTTTCAAATGGCGGTACGCGCTGAGATTTGTTGCATGGGCAGGCCACTTATTACAAGGTCGCCTCTAATATAAACATGCGCTATCTGCCTTAGCCCACTTAGGAACGAAGGTATAAGCAAAGGTCGAATACTTTCCGGACAGACCGCGTATAAATATATTAACAATAAGCTACCACCACCGGTCAAAATGACCGGTCCCAGATTTACTATTTCACAATTATTGAAATAAGATTGTATAAATATCTTTAGTAGAGCACGTATTATAATAGGAGCCGCACACAGTCTAAATAAAATCAATCTTGTCATTTTTATAAGGGAACATGTACCAGTTACTTTTAAGGCGTTATTGTTTTTCGATCAAAATTCGCGGATCCTTAAATTCTACTACACGGTTTACGTACCACGTGTGGTCGTGTATTTTCTCTAGTTCAAACATAGTCCTCGACATAGACGAACCATGAAACGACCCAGCAAGATGTTTGTCTTGCGTAAAGAAAGTTCACGTGGAGTATGTTACATGCACAAGAGTCTCGATCGAGTTTTCGATCGACTTCCAGCTTATTTGTCCGCTTTGATTGCCCATAGAAGGGTTAAAACACGCTGCATTGTTTGCCAAGCCGCCTGACCGTCTGTTTCGTTCAGAGCCAGGCCTCGGTGTTTCGCGCGCACCAACGTTAGCGTCGTTGCTAAGCGATGGTAACGCATTGCGCAAACACTGGTCAATTACAGGCGAAGCTCTAATTAAATGCAACGCATCGGCGCTGCTCTCTGGGCCCCGCTCGCAAGGGCAGACTTCTCGGCACCGATGAACTTGCCGCGTTACATCTGAAATTACTACCTGTGTCCATGGGAATTTCGACTTCGCGATCCGACGAGGATGTTCCAGAATTTCTGTTGGCAGGTTGCAATTTTGTTGTCCTCTGTTCGCGAATTGCAGGCGCTATTGGTTCTGAAACCTTGTTGCGAACGTCAGTGTTCGTTGGCTCGACATGTCCGCGGACTAAAGAATTTTTAAATTGGAGAATAAAATTGTGCACACTCCAGAAGACGAAGTTGAATTTAAAATTTATAATAGTGGATTTATTAGGTCCAAAGTCACTTCGTTTTCTCCAGGGAAAGTGAAAACCAATCTTTTACCATTTAGGATAAGTTTTATGACATTTTGTTCCACGATCTTCTGCGATTTTTCAGGCAACTTAAAGATCACATACTTATAGAATTTTTATTCAACTCCTGCTGCCCCATAATCGTTGCCAAATATTTTTATTTTGTATAAAAATCCGCAGTCTAGTAATAACAAATGGAAGCAATGCCATTTCTACAAAAATTATTTTCCGAGCGACCTAATATTTTCCATTTTGAGGGAACTTTTGGGATAAACAGCTTGGCGTGATAATTCGGGTTCGAAGTGATCCTCGATTCTGGAAGATCGGCGGAAAGGCGAGGCAATCGCGATTGTTTCTCGCGAAACGGCGCTCGCCTCGAGGGAGCCGCGGTTAATTTAGAGATCACTAAATCTAGACCGCCACGCCGCGCGCAAGCAACGTAACAGCGGAACGGTGGCGAAAGTAAGCTCGAAGCGGGAAGTATAATCCTTCGTGTGTCGACGACCTCTCCGACTAATATTACGCGATGGCATTGCTAGCCAGCCGGTTTAATAACACCGGCGCATCTGACAGGTTCAATTTTTCGACGTGCTTTCGACTGCACCGGCAACTTTTTAGTCACGCGATAATTTGATCAGCCGTTTACCCGACGCCTCATTACTTCGACCAGTTGAAACGCGGAAAAAAGACGTCCACGAGCCGCGAGTCGCACGAGATTTTATCCTAGACAGAACTAGTAATGTCAGCAATTTACCGTTTACACGTTGGTTGCCGAGGTGCCATAAAACCGATGCAATTTACCTGAATCTGTTGAGCACGGACGTTATCAAAGTGTAAGCACTAAAATGAATGTACGCAAGGTGATTCTGGGAACGGAGACAAGTTGCTGCTCTTTTTAAAGTAAGAATAGAAAAAAATGATAGAGCAAAAAATTATGTATCTAACTTCCTAAATAGAATCACCATGTTCAGTAGATATCAATTTTTGTTCTTCTAAATAGTAAAATATATTTAGAAATTAAAAAGTACTTGCTAGTGCACGTAGAACAATTTTTATCGTCGCAACCACGAGGAGATTGAACGTGAAAACTGAAAGTTAGCTTCCAATCGAAGAGGGTGCGAGCGCAGCAGCGAGGACCCGGTCGGCGGCATAAAGAGACCGGATAATTATCTGCGAAATCCCGGGCGACGCTAATGAATTCGGCGAGTTTAAACGGCGCTCGAACGCCGGACGATAATAACCGTTCGTCCTGCGGCAGGGGCGGGTCGTTTTTTCCGAGGAGCGGGTCGGTCGCGCGGGAACGCGTGGGCCGGCGTAATTGGCCGACAATAATCGTAAAATCCCGTCGAAAAAGCTGCGGGCCGCGGCTACCGGTCGGCAGCCCGCCGCGCCGCGCATCGCCGGTGTACTTTGTCGATTTGGCGAGTCGCGCGACGCAGGAAAAAAGTCGACGCGCACGATCGTGGTCAGTTTGGCTATAAAACGCGGAATGAGAACGGCGGCTCCGCGCGGTTCCTCGCCGAGAGGACGAAAGGGAACAACAACGCGTTTCGGACGCGTGCTGCTCGACAAACACCCTCGTTGCGTGTCAACGCCTCGTAACCGGCCGAACGTAAACTTTGTTCTCCGCGGAGGCTCTCTTGTGCCGGTCTCTAAAGAGTGCTCACCGAGAGTAAGTAAGTTGGAAATACTTTCCGTTCTCCGCGCGCCGTTTTTGTTCGTCCTGATACGCGAGCCTTTGACCTTTTAATGACCAGCTTTTAGCAGGAGGGCCTAACCCTCGTCTCCTTCTAACCCCTCCTCCCCTCTCTGCCACTCTTTTTCTTTCTCTTTTCTTCCTTTCCGCTTCGCGTTTAACTCTCGTGAAACGAAAGGAGCCTTTTGTACGCTCGCGTACGAGGGTGAACGGGGTCTGGATCGGCCACTCGAATCACCTGATCTTCGCGTATATCTTGACAACTTTAACTAGGGTTGTATTTATACAACCGTACTCTTTGTAATTCGAACGTACAATCTCCGACACTCGATCGCCCATGTTACATGCTTCCTGCTCCGTCACTTCTAGTTCGTTCCTCTGTGCTGCGAGCCTGGCTTTTAGGAAGCAGTGGTTTAATTGACCCGGCTGTTTAGAGTGCTTTAGAAGGCGTAGCTTAGTTTGCCACACTGCTTAGAATGCCCCGAGTGGGCGTGATTTATTTGCGCCTGCCCACCAGAGAGTTCTGAGGTGTGGCTTCGCTACCTCCACCCTGTAGAGTGCCCCGAGCAGGCGTGGTTTCTTTGCCCCCACTGTAGAGAGTGCTATTAGGAGGCATGGTTTCTGTGCCCCACTTTGCAAATTGCTCCGAGTGGGCGTGAAAGATTTTTCCTGTTTAATCGTGACGGAAGGTCGCGGAAATTCTAATTAGTCGCGATATCCCGAATCATTCCGTGATATCGCGCGCGCGTGCCTGCCCGCTCGCAGCAAGCGTGAGATTTACGAGTCTCCGCCTCGCGGAAGATTCACGGCAGGTTGCGTTTTTCGCGGAACCGTCGACATAAACCGCCAGAACGTTTTCGCGGAAGCTCGTCTTTCTCCCGCGATTCTACACGGTTCGAGGATTTCCGACGCTTCGAGCCTTTGAACCGGATACAGGGATCCCGACAAACGTTGTATAGAAATTAACTGTTAGATCTTCAGTGTCCCTCCCGACATAGAATATACAGGGCGAGTCTCGTAACATAACGACTTTAAATAACTGCTGCAATCTACTTCCTGTTACTTTCCATTTTTATCGAGATATGGGTGTCACCTTCAGTTTCTTAAATGGAATGCCCAATATTTTTTCATGTTCAAATGCTCCATAAAAAAGTATTACAGCAAATAAGGCTTAAAATGAATAATTCCTAAAACATTTGAAAGACAAATTTTATGTCGAGCAATGCTTGTGCAAAATAACAATAAACAGATTACAGAACTGTGTCCCCCTGGGAACCATGCAACATTTGTTGGAAAAACTCCTTCGTGCAACAAATAACGTAGGAGTTATTATATTATGAACACACCTCCAATGATAGTATCTAGTAATTCGCAAGAGGATTTTCAAAATATCCCAAACGAACAAGTTAAAATAGTAACCTAAATAGTAGAGTAAGCGTTCTTCTGCACACCGAGCTGCTTCACGGCGAAGTTACCACCTATATTTAGACAGCAGATTTCCCATTCTTTCCATCGATCTGGGTTTCAACAGTAGCTGTAGACCTTGGTGTTGAAATTAGGTTAGTCCAGAGTTCGAAGATCGCACCAGTCTTGCTCGAAATAATTAGCAATCTAAACATGAACAATTTTGCAGAATTTTCATAAAGAATAGACTCGTCAAAGTTTTGGACGAGGGTCTTTGATTATTCTCGAAGCTGACTTCGGGCTCCGAAAAGTTCGATTTGAATCGAAGGGCGGTTCGAGGGGCGAGTCGTCCATCATCCCCCAGCGTTTCCCACGAGACAGTAGACAGCAGACAGCGACCCGACGCGCCTGGTCCTCCCGTTAGAGGGCAGCGACTCGTCAACGACCGATTCGAGAACGACTCAAAGGGCGAGGACGTTCCTTTGAGCGATCGTGCTCGACTCTCGAGCCCTCTCGCTGGATATTATTCTAGCGAACCGTTTAAATGTATTCGTTGGAGAACACCGGGCACTCGAGAGGAGGTACCCGCCGCGACTCGCCCGATCGCTGGGTTCTCGTCGGATACCAAGATCGTTGTTTAATGGTCGCAATAATGATGGCTAAATTACCCGCTAACGAACGGGGGATTGTTTTCCAAGCAGCCAGCTGTCGAACCGACATTCAAACATCGCCGGTTAAAATTACATCTATCCGCGTTACAAACGGCCATTATCATTCGAATAGTTACTTCATTATCGGCCTCGGGTTGATTCGAATTCATCGGGATGACACACACAACCTCTCATCGATTTTACCACGAGCCATTCTATATTTAATATTTATATGTACCAGTGGATAATAATAATATAGATAAATGTACCGGGTGTTTCATAATTCATGGTACAAATTAGGTCAGGTCGAAAATCAAGAATAACGAAATTGTGTGGGAAGCTTCGTTTCCAAGAAAATTAAATTTAAATATCAGTCGAGTAAGTAATCAAGATGCTGTTGCGACTGTGTTTGTACATGGTACAATGCCAGGGCTTGTTTCTAACCTTGTTAGTTGTAAACAAGCCCTGACATTGTGCCATATACAAACACGGTCGCAATATCGTTGTAGCCATTTTCTGATTAATAAATTTAAAAAATGGAAGTACATATGTATTTATCTAACTGAGTATTTAAAAATTAATTTTAAATATTCTCAATGGGCGGAATTGATTTGCAAACGGGTGAACTGGCAGTGCAAAACCTATATGCACCCATTAAAAAAGAACATTATCGCGGTCGAACCCTCACGGTAAAAATGCAGTTATAATTGAAAGATTAATACAAGAAACTGAAGATACTAAAAGTACAATCGACGTCAGTGATGTATATAATCTCGAGACAGAACGAAGGTGGACCGTGCATCGAGATGGACCCAGCATCGAACAAGCTCCCGACGAGAGTCTTCGACTGGCAAGGGAAGCTCTCGATTTGGCGAATCCTCGGCGCAAAAAGAGCCTCGCGACTCGGAAATTTCGAAGATTAATCGGCCGTCGAGGCGAATCGACTCGCCGGAAACGTGACCTAACAAGGGAAGTTTCTTGGCTGAGCTCGGCCCGCGAGTATTAATTTCCCCCCGGTCGATGGCTCGGCCTTCGAGTCAAGTTTTTACGTGGCAAGCTCCGTTGTAATAGCTTCCAGATGGATTGCAGCTCGCAGCCCCCCATCGTCGTCTCGTCTGCGAGAAAGGGGTGTCGATCGACCCTCTCGTTCCTCGAAGTCGAAAAGAATCCGAACGGCTTAACCCATTTACATCATTAGCGTGTACTGGCTGCTCCAGAAAATCCGCTACATACAAACGCAAACCTACTACTACAACAAACAAGTACAAATTACTCGAACGTAAAATGTTTTTTCCTCTCCGTAATTTGCCTAGTGAAATATACGAAAAAAAGGGGTCGCTGATGGCGG
Organism: Lasioglossum marginatum; assembly: GCA_028455795.1. Taxonomy (NCBI): domain Eukaryota; kingdom Metazoa; phylum Arthropoda; class Insecta; order Hymenoptera; family Halictidae; genus Lasioglossum; species Lasioglossum marginatum. Next base: position 4,653,911 of record CM052260.1, on the reverse strand, counting down.
CATTATTTCTCATTTTTCTTTCGTACGATGCAAACAAGTTAAGCCATGGGGATAGCCGGGGTCAAGTTCATAAATTTTGATGCGACTCGCGTTATCTCTCGTTACCCTGCGGGATTATCGTCTCGGAGGAGTTTCTTGCGCTGCGGCGGAAGTGTTCAGGAGCCGGACTTTTCCACCCTTCCGGGGACTCGATCCTCTCCACCCTTTACGAGGGAGAAAGGGAGAGGGACGGATTCTGTGTCGGTGTTGAGCGCGCGATCGCGTGACCATGTCGAGGACCACCGGATTGGGCGTAGGTCAGTTACGCAACGCTGCTGTGACGGCCATCGAATCTCCACCCCCGCATCGGCCATCCGTTCACTGCACTCTCGTTCGAATCCTCGTAAAAATCGAACGACGCCACAGTGGTTCAGAATCGCCGAAACGTAGCCAGAAGTCAATTTCTCAACTTTCTCGAAAATGAATGAACTTTATGCCAATAGATTGTTAGAATTTTCTGGACTGTTCATGTGTGATAGCATATACCCAAATACAATATACGGATAAATCAAATTTTTCATTTTTGCGGTTTTAAAAATGTTATTATAATTCCGATTTTATTTTATTTTTTTTGTTTAATACATTAATTTTCGAGGAACTCCAAGGATTGTTTGAGTTACGCCGCCATGACAAAAATGAGTAGCTGTAATTTAAAATAGTATACACATTAGAAGAATTTTTTTAAGCCTACTGTTATATTGTATTATCTTCAACCCACTGAACATATTAAGAAAGAAGACAAGTTTCTATTTCGCATCAGTTTGTTGCAATTCAGACAGAAAATTTTTATTTTACATAAAGCTCCGCTGTCTGATAATCAGCGACCCGAAAACCCGCGGAATATCGATTTTCAACAAAATTTGACGATGTTGGATCTATTGTCGATTTCCTATAAATTATCGCAGTCAGTAATTTCGAAACGCCTTTTGACCAATCAGAAAGAGGCTTGAAAGTTGCCTGACGACCCCACGACCGGTTCCGGCGCAGGACATTGTGTGAAAAGATCGGATCTCGTTTTCGAGGATGGAGATCGAAGCTGGCAGAGAGGTCTGTCTAAATCCTGGGATTACCGGGGGTTAGGTAGCATGAAAAATTTAAGAGAATTGATGGGAATCGACCGATGCGATGGGCGGTTCCGTCGTCTTTTCCGGAACAAAGAAGGAAATCGCCGGATGGCGGGGGTGTCTGTCAAGATGGCCGACTGCTACACTGTATCACGCCGCGACACGCCGCTTGGGGGTTGACCTTTTCTGCGAGAGCTGAAGATTTCCTGGCCGAGATACCAGACGTCGAATCCGTGAATAATAGAAGTCCTTCGACGGTGAAAGCCGACAACAAGACATCTGCTTCCCGGACGCTCGCGCGCGCGCGTTTTCTTACAAAATCGGTCGCGAGGGAAGGGGAGGGAAAAATGGCGCAGGAAATTCGCATTCTCGGAATTCTCTGTATCCATTCGCACGAACAGCGAGTTGCTAGATTTTGTTAGTGGACTGCAGATTTTTCTGCAAAATAAAAATTGTCTGTAAAATTCCCCAGAATTGCTAAACAGGAGATCAGGAGTTTCAATCATCGAGTCCATCACCATTTCCGTATTCAAGCGACAAATCAACCTGCAAAGTTCCCAGTCGCCGTACCAGGAAATGTTTATTGAGTTGGGACCGGAGCCTCGCGAAGACTGATAAGTTAAATTTATACTTAAAAGCTAGAAGTACCGTCGTCGCTTTCGGCGAGATTCCAATCCGGCTTCTTCGAACATTTCCTCGTTGGAAGCCGCCGAGAGGCTCGAACAGCTCAGGAACTCGTCAGATCGAATTCGAAACCGAAACGTCCGGCTTTCATTCGGAGAGATCATGCTCGCGGCTGTCGCTCGTTGTCCACCGGCTGCGGCAGTTGGTTCTAGCTGTGAATATAACTCGAGGTATTTAGGTGAGCATGCATTTCCGCCGGCCTGCGCTCGACGAGGATGTTTAGAGGGAGCGAAGGAGAGGACGATACACGCGCGGACGCCACCGTTTTCCCGACGGAGATAGAGCGCTAGAGCAGCTAGCTAGCGATGGGACTGACGCCGTCGTAATACATTCGAAACAGAGTGAAAATGATGGTGAACGAAAAGGTCGAAGAAACCTGGAAACTTCGCTCGAAGACTTCCAAAGAATAATTAATGCAGCCGCTAACTTCGGAAAACTGGAACGTGAACGGGGAAGTTGAACGGGTCGATGAATAATTTCTTCCCGATTCCAAGTCCTCAAAATAAGTTCTCAGTTAGCCATGATAGGGCTAATAAAGCGTAGACTCACCGGACACTTATTCAAATTTGGATGCAGACGATCTTTTGTTATTAAAGGTCCTATATCATGACATCAATATGGTACTTACTAATTCTTTTTAATGTAGAGAACATGTGAACCAAATCTGACCAAAATATTTTCTCAAACCAAAATCAATTTCTCAATCTCTTTTTTCCCACATTTATTCAAATAGTATATGTATATGTATGAAATAGCTACATCTAACATCAAAATAAAACAATAAAATCAAGCTGGCAGCTTGTATTCTTTAATTGCGATTTTGTTGAAGATAGATAAGTGTCCGATGATTTATGGACGGGAGTATAGCTACTTCCAACTATGCAGGGCGAATCTAGTCACAATACTGCGCTATAAGTGGAACGTCGAGAAGCTAAACGTCGATGAATAATTTCTTCTCGGTTTCTCAAGATAAGTTCTTAGTTATCCACGATAGGTCTAATAAGAAAATGGACAACTCTGTCTCTATCTGCAATAGAGAGGAACAGCAAAGGGCAAGTTTGCATTGAGCATAGCGATATCTACAAAAGTTCATTGGTACATCCTCAACATGCAATCACACTTAAAACAGGGATAAAAACTTAGCCGATGAACTCTACAAACATTACTCCTCAGCAATATTGTTGAGATTCTTCGAGGTTATGAAAATAAAGTAATGCCAAGGATTCGTAGTACAGGATTATGACAACTTGATATAAAGAGTTTATCCAAACGGGTGAGAGTACAGAAGAAGCTTCTCGCTCAAGAGCTTCACTTGAACTGCCTAATTCTAGAAAACGTGTTCAACTTCTACCTTCGAACAAGACCGTTTGTTTTATTGATGGTCGAAGAGTAGGAAAACCAGGTATACGGGATAGCGGCGCAGAGGGAAACTTATTGTCTATCCTAAATTCTGAATACCTAATTCAACAAATATTTTCTACGATAAAAAGTTTAGCCGGGCGAAGCAGAGTGAGCCTGTAGTCTTAAAAATGGTCCGTCTAGCAGTCTAGACTGCCACCCTAGACAGTCCGTCTAGGGTTAAACCACAGCGCCCTTTTCAGTCATTGAACAAGGCTCAGGTGCGAGGCCCAGGTTACCGAGGACGAGAAGGTCTTTTGGTCGCAGTACCTGCGATCAATTACACCCCCGCGAGAGTAATCGAGTCGGGCTGGAGAGAGGTCGATAGCTCGTGCGAGGGCGTCATTCCCATCGCTAGTCGTCGCTTCGTAGCTGGTTGCCTGTCGACAAAGACGGGGAACGGGCTGGCTAGAGGATAGACGGAGAGATAGACAGACAGCGAGGGAAGAAAGGAGTGGGGAGAAGAGGAGAGAAGGACGCGCGAGGAGGACAATGAGAGGAGGAGAAGAGGGGCGAGTAGACCAGCAAGAGTGAGTAGCGAGAGGAAAAGCGGGGTGCGGGGGACGGAGAGCGAGCGAGAAAATACTGTCGGAGAAAAGCGGAGAGGGGACCAAAGAGCAAGAGAGAGTGAGAAAGAGAGAGGAGGGGAAGGGGAGTTCGAGAAAGAGCGGGAGCGAAGGACGCGCTGGAACGAGCAGGATAGATTTCCCGGGGAGGGAGCGAGAGGGCTCGAACGGAATTCTAAGAGCCCGAGCGACGAGGACGCAGGTCGCAACAGGGAACACGGGGAACCAGGATAGAATTCGGAGGGGGACTGGAGAATAAAGGGGGCACGGACAGGGACAACGCCTCGGCGACACGACCAACCACCTGGGGGATGAACAGAGACCGAACAGGGATGACGGCGCGGCGCGGGGATCCTGGTGGGGGTGGGCGGCTGCGAGACACAGGGAATTAAGGAACACAAGAGGGAAAGGCTAAACAAGGGGATGCGAACCAGAGAGGAGGACAAAAGAGGCGCGGTGCTTGCTGAACTGGAAGAATGAAAGGGCGGATAAAAATGGCAGAATTGCCGGAAGAATCCGCTGATAAGAGCACCGGAGAGGGACAGGTGCAACGGTACCGATGGCTGCGCGATTCGTTCCCGTGAAAAAAATTATTTTCGACGAAGCTCGTTTCGAGAGAAATAGGCATACATTTTAGTCTTTCAATTCCAGCTATTTAGTCTTTTAGTAATCTGCGAGTAGTCATAGTGGTTTTAGCGTGACTTTGCACCTTTAGTAATCTTATGCTTTTCACTGGAAAAGATGCGATCAACCTGCAGAGGGTTAATGTCCGGTTCTAAAGTTGACGAAGAAGGATGGAGAAGTTCGCGAAAAGCAGTCGCAGGACTCTGTTTTCGCGTTTCCCGTCCCGAGAACCATTTTCGATCGAACGTGCGAGCGAGGCTCCGTCGATAGCACGGAAAAATCGAAAGGAAAGGGGAGAGGGAAGAAGAGCGACAGTGAACTAGACAAGGTATCCCGAGAGTGAAACGGCCGCTGTGCTAAGTAGTAAAAGCGCGACGGATAGAGAAAGCCCGAGAGAGGAGGGACAGCGCTGGCGAAACGGTACGGGGAAAATAAGAGAAGAGCGTGTTGTAGATAGCGGTGCGGAGAGAGACGAGACACTGTGTGCTGAGAGAACAGAGGAGAGAGAAGGGTGTGCGGTGCTCGATAGAAGCGTGTCGACGTGTGCGAGCATCGTCGGAGCCTTGGTGCACCACCGAGCAGAGGAGCCACCTGCAAGGACGATGCAATCGACCAGATGCACCGCGATCCCCAGGAACCTGGGATCCTCGGAGATCCATCGATCCGGGCTTTTATCCTTGCTTGCGCCTACAATACACATCCTAAATTTCCTATCATGTTCGATGACACTGTGATCGTTCCATAGTGCCAGCAAATATTATCAAGATATCACAATTGTGGAAAAGTGCATCTCTCTACATTTTTATATTTGACCCGCGCATTTTTGTTGCAAATGCATAAAATCCGTGGTCTAGTTATTACGTTAACACATTCATTTTTGATCGGGTCGTTTCTGACGCAGATGCTCGGTGGGTTCGTGGCTCTTTGCAAAATTTATGTTATGTTCGAAATACTACTGTAACCTTTCAATCAGCTAATGTGTCTGACACCTGAAATATATCTATTATTACCTATCCGAAGAGATGTCGACCATTCAGATCTTACTCGTTTATCGGGCAGTTAAAATGATTAGAGTAAATTAGGAAATCCAACAATAACTAGCAAAAGACACGATCGTTCCAGATCTGTCCGATATAAAATCTACTGTAGAATCGGCGTGAATGATCGAAATGGAGCGTCTGGTAGCGCTTGCACGATTACAAAAACCGATGACAAGGTGTCGCCGTAAATTCTCGCGGAACGACGCTCGGAGACAAACGTCGGAGAAGGATGAATAGAGTGCGAGAGAGGAGAGATGAAGGAAGAGAGAACGAGAGGTAGAGGAAGAGTGAAAGGAGGCCGTTCGTGCGGGCGGTTTTCGCGGCCGAAGATATTTTCGGAGGCGTATTCGTGCCGGGCCGAGCCGGGACGTCACGGAAGAAAGAAAGACACTGACCTTTCCACATTACGATTCCTTTCCGACATTGCGTTTACGCAACGACGCACTTCGCCGGCCGAGGAACCGGAGGCCAGTCGGCTGAGTACCGGAGGGAAAGAGAGAGAGAGAGACATGGCCGGCCGTTCATTAAACCCCGGCCGGCTGAATGACGGTCATTGTGCCATGAAATTCTTCTTTTTATCGATCCTCGAATCTCTCTCGGGCCGAGGGAGCCCCGGGTACACGACAAAGCCTCGCATCGATCCGTGATCCCCCGTGTGTCTACCTGGATCCCTCGTCTCGCCTCGTCTCTTCGCTTCTCTATGCTTCTATCGCTCGTTTCCGCTCGAAATCTAGTTCCCCAGGCTCTGCCGAGGTAAACGTTCCACCAGAGCAGCGCGAGAACTGTCTAAATACATATTTCGTCTGCCGGCCGACGATAACGACCAGTCGCCAACGAACAAACCAGAAGCACGCAGCACTCCGAGAATCGCATGGACCTCACCCTTAAAACTGCCTTTCAAAACAGGGGATGTTTTAAGAGCTAACGAGCACTTGCGAGCCCCATAATGCCGACCTTACTGGGCTGCAAAGTACTAGCAAATGTACACCGAACTTGATCGATTATACTTCATTTTCATCGTTGCTCTGTTCCTTAGAAATTCTACTTGGAAATTGGCAATCTTGCGACACCGAATAAGAGAATATTCAATGACCACGAAAAATTCAATCACCACCCAATTTGGCGTGTCGATTGCCTATGATAACCACGAGAAGCTGGGAAGTGATCCAACCCTCTCCTTCCCGCAAAAATGAACAGCTGTAATTTGAAAGAGTAAATTCATTGGAAGAATTAGAAAATACTCTTATGTTCATTTCACTCCAGTTCGTTGCAATTCAGTTGGAAATGTTTTATCTTGCATAAAAATCCGCTGTCATATACGAATCTAAAAAATTAATTTTTTAAATTTTCGTTATGGAATCGATTTTATTATTAAGAAAAATATTAAGAAAGCATATTAAGAAAGAAAATAAATTTCCATTTCACTCCAGTTTGTTGCGATTCAGCTAGAAATTTTTCATTCTGCATAAAGAACCACTGTCTAATTATAACATATTGTTTGCTACAGCTTACCCTCCAACTAAAAGACATCTTTTATTCATATTGTTCACCCACAATTTACAATTTCATCGACACTTTAATCCACCCGATTCCACTGCAAGGTCTTGCATACACCGTGAGGATCGTCCTGATACAAAAGCCATCGGGAACGATCGTAATCGTAATCCACTCCGGACAGCTCCGTTTCTGATCCGTTGTCGCTGGAATTTCCGATGTTTTCGGAGGTTGAATCGTCGAGGCCGGTGATCGATCGTTGTTCGGTCGAATCTCGAACCTCGATGCGACACAGTTTCGACAGACCGAGAGCCAGCGTAATTCGGCCACCGTAATCACCGGCCAACTCTCTCGTTCGATCCGGAACCGAGGGAAACGGTCGAAGGTGCAGGTTTGCATCGAGCGCATTTACTATCAAACGCTCTATCGATCCGGTCGTGAAACACGCACGCTCCGCTTCGACGCGCATCGATTATTCGCGGACTGAGCAATGATCCAGCTGAAACCTCTAGTCACTTCACGCGATCCTGAGTGAAGTGTTAAGTCAATGCTGATCTTGCACATGTGTACTTGTGTACAAAGTAATTACAGAATAATTTCCTCTTCTGAAAGGTGCAGATAATTAAATAGATTCCTTGATTATCGAATGAATGATTTTCTACGAAAGGATCAGAATCGTAATTGAAAAATCCCCTCGAATGATATAACTTGAAGCGCACGAGTGTCTGAAACCACCACAGTCGAATGACTGGGTTCTTATTTTAGAATCCACGAAACGACGGCAATTAAGAAAATCAAAGAATTAATTGCATTTTATAGAGACGTTGGGATTTAATAGATCCGTTGCGTTGAAGGTCCATTCCAAAACGTTGATAGTCCGCATCGTCGAGCAACGGGTTCCGTTTCAATCGTGGAAACAAGAAGACTCAAAGTCGCGGCCTCGCGTGGATCCCGCGCTAACGAAGGCGAGATAATATTCGTTTACTCGTAGCTACGGAAACGATACTCTTCGCGCAGCGGTGTTCTTTTTCGTTCTCGTCGACGAAACGCGAACCACAATTATGCCACACGTGTTTCGAGGGAACCGGCTCGTGTAACGCAGGTGCCCTCGTCCATCAAGGCTGTCCCCTTCGCGAGCTTAACGCACTTACGAGGGCAAAATTTCAGCAGCTAGACAAAATAAAAATCTCCGTCGCCTTCATCACCTCACTTCGTATTTGTAAGAAATGAGGTTCGATCACTCGCAGGGAAGTTAGGAGGACTTGTGAAACTATTTGCGGGCGAAGTACGCTGGAAAATTCTGAGTTTTCTTCGAGCAAAGAGTTCTTCAAGAGCAACAAGAGAGGAAGTCCGAGCGAGTCTGTTACATTTAGGTAGAAGTAATTCTGAGGAATTCGTGTTCGCTAGTTATCCGGGATCCTTTTAGGCGAGTTACGTGCAAATCTGTCGAGGATGAGCGAGCCCGAGGCTCGTGGCCCCGACGGGCTCCCGAAACGACGGGCCAATTACCAATGTCTGACCCTGTAATTAGGTTCGCGCTGCTGGTAATATCGTTACCCGGTAAGCGTTGCAATTTCCCCGTGGCTGTTTCCATCCTCTCCGAGCCGGCCCGTCGATTTCAAGAAAACATCGCGGAACTTAGACTTTCTCTCTCTCTCTCTCTCCTTCGAGTTGCCTAATATTCTTGTTTGCCCTCCGGCGCAACTAGACCTATTTTTACTTATTAGTTTCTTTTCGCGAAATCTTGATCCCCAGATTTCTGTGTTCGGGAAGAAACGCGTTGATTTAGTGGAGAGGCGGATCCTCTTCTCCACCCACGTCTCTTTTTGCAACGGACTCGCGATCGATCGGTCTGCTTCTCAGCCAAATAGCCAGCCGGTTCCAATCGGGTTCGCTTGGAACGAAACTTCCTCGGGATGTGTTTACGAAAAGCTCCGGAGCTTTCTCGCGATCATCCATCGACGTCTATCGGTTGCCTGGAAGGTCGATCAGACGAGAAACAGAGGTCCGTCGTCTCTGACCCACATCGGGTGTCCGTTCGTCGACTACTCCAACGTTCTACCCTCTGGAGGTGTGTTAAAAAATAAAGTGAATTTTCATTTTTCATTTTATTCATTCACCTACGTGAATGTTATCCCCTTCAAAATAGTCTCCATTAGATATTACCAAACTGTGCGGATCTTTATGCAAAATCAAAATTTTCTGCATCAATTGTGGGAAGTAGTAGCTACATAAAAATTCGTTTCACCCCTTAGCAGTCTTTTTACGTTGAATACAACACAACAATATTCTTGGATTTTTTATATTTTTCTTCATAAATACATAAATATCCGCAGTCTAGATATTGCACACTTATTCCAGTGCTTCTTCCAATCCCCGAAACACTTCTGGAACTCGATCTTTGGGATACCTTTCAGCTCTTTCAGCGATGCGGTTTTAATCTCATCTATGCTTGAAAAACGATGACTCTTTAAGGTTCTCTTGATTTTTGGGAACAAATAAAAGTCACTCGGGCTATGTCTGAGTGTGAGCAGGTGCATTATCGTGGTGCAAGGGCCATGAATTGTTTCGCCACAAACAATCGCTGATTCTACCAAAACACATGTAACCTTCTCGAAAGCTGACAATAGACTAAACATCGAATACGACAACTAATATACAGATACTTCTCAGACATGTTTACCAATAGAATAACAAAAAATGGCGTGAATCGGACGAATATAATGCTTTACAAAAATCGATTTTCTTTGAACAGAGGATCCCTGAGTCCTCTTAAGATAGACGTTGAAGAGCACATTTGGGTAGTGTGTTATATGGATCGATTTGGTTATTTTTCAGTGGCGTGGCCGTGTCTTGCGGGGAGTGCAGCAGTAGCGGTACCAGCGACATCACGGAGCCTGGTTCCCCGTGTAGCACGAGCAGCGACGAGGGGGTAGCGATACGTGGCGCCTCAGCCAGTCCACTTCCGTCTTTACCCAAGCTGGCGCCGTCGTCGCAGATCGGCACCAGGCCCCAGTGGCCCTGGACCCCGCCGTTGGCGGCCACCGCATGCTCGACCTACAAGAGGCTCAAAGGCGAGCCCGAGGCTGGCGCTGTACCGAGGTCCGGGGCCGCGGATCCCACCTTCAGGGGAACCAGCAAGTCCAGCATCACCAAGCCGAACGCCGGACACCATCATCACGAGTCCCAGGGAAAGATCACCGAGTACTTCAAGACTCAGATCAAACCGCAACAGTCCAAGGTAATATCCTCCTTCAACAATGTCTCTCCACCGAATCATTCAATGATATATTCTAGCTTTTTCTTCTTGAGAATAGAGGACACCAATAAAGACTCTCACGAGAGGACATACAGCCCATAATTATGAAAGTAGTCTAAGTGAAAATTAATTTTTGTTTGTTCTAATAAAACTCTATTGCTTTAAGTAATTTATAGGTCATTCAGTTAATTTTGAAAATGGTTCAATTCAAACTTTAAAAACATTTTCGTATGAAATGATTATGGGCACATATTTAAGTACGCAAGTCGATCTTGATAAAACTTTTGTGAGAGGTATTAAGAACATTAGATGAAGAACATATTTCAACATCTAAACTAAACAAGTAGCTGAATGAGTAGTCTGATAATGTCGAAAATCCTGAGTGTGCTGATGAGGATTGCTCCCAGAGCGTCTTTCGAGCGAAGAGCAGAAAATGACGATTTACGTATGGGTCCCCAGATCAAGAAAAGCAGCGAGGCGATGTCAGTGCTGATCGCAAAGAGCTCGTCGGAGTTCAGGAGGCCACCCACGGTGCAGAGGAACAAGGGAGGTTTGGCGAAATACCTGGGCACCGTCTCGCCGAACGGTCGAGGCAACGCCTCCAGCAACGATTGGGAAGTCCGGACCCTGACGATGTCGCCGCCGCCGACGAAGAAGACGCCGCCGGTAATCGTTCCGCGGACCAATGGTAAGATGGACAAGAAGTTACCGAAACCGGTGCCCAGTCTGCCCATCTCGAATGACGTATTGAAGAACATACCGAGCTGCAAGATCTCGTCGATCAGGTAGGTGATGGTTCGACTAGGGACGCCGAGTTAGGGGATACTGGTAAAATGGCATCGATCACTGACATCGATCGAGGTACGGAACACCTTATGAGCATACAAGTTCGCCTCAGTTTCACAATCATTTTCGTTTAGTCGTCTCTTTTGTTATGAAAATTGTCTTTTTTCGTTACCGATACTTATATTTGCGATAAAATATCTCCGCAACTAAGGGGACAATGGAATGTTGAACGAACAGACTGCAATCTCTAATTCAGTTCCTTGCTACCGTGTAGGTTAACATCGTCGGTCGAGGCAAGCCCGAACCCGAAGACGGTGTCGCAACAATCGACGCCGACGCCGGCTACCACCACCGAGACGACGACCTTGGACTTCAAGGGTTGCATCCTCGCGAAACCGCACGTCAACGAGAACAACAACCTGACGAACGGCTGCGCCGCAGGAATCTTAGGATCTTTGAGGTCCCAGGGTAGTCAGGATCTGTTGTCGAGGCTGCAGGTACCCGAGGACACCGAGGCCAAAGTGACGCAGGTTGTGCCAGTGGATGAGGACGACGTCGAGGAAGAAGAGGAGGATTCACGGAGCAGCGAGTCGAGGAGCAGCGAATCCAGAAGCTGCGAGTCGAGGAGCAGCGAGTCCAAACCATCACTGTCGCCGATACTCTCAGCGCCGACCACTATACGGTTTCCAGCTAGGGAACCGGAGAAAGACAGGCAGCAAACCACTGACAGTGGGGTCTGTCGGTGGGACAAGTGCGAGGAGAGCTTCGAGTCCAGCGGAGAACTGCTGGAACATTTACAGGTACGGAGGAGACGGATAAGAGTGTTACACGTTACGAAACAACAGCTCAAGGACGCCTTGGTATCTCTTATTAATTATTAGTAGACTGCAGATCTTTGTGCAAAATAAAAATATTCTGCATTTACTGTGGGAAACAGGAATAAAATGAAAATTGATTACGTCTCTTAACGACTTCGTTGCATTAAAAACAACATTACCGTATTCTTAAACACTTCTTCAAACTTCTTCATAAATGCACAAAGATCCGTAGTCTAATTATTAGATTGTGTGTATCGGTTAATATCTAACAACTTTTGTTTGAAATATTTTCCGATACCGCAAGTAGACGATGAATAAATACAAGTGACTCACACAATATAAGAATCATCTACTTGCTATCGAAACGGAGAATTGACAGCGTAAGAGAAACGAGTTCAATCTTGTATCGAGTTGCTCAGCTCTCCGAGCAACACCAGGTTGTTGCTGAGCTCGAAATTGCGTAATCGATACCTGCTACCGCGTATCCATTCGTCGGGTTTCCCCGGATGCACTCTGTGTGCACGCCGTGTTCATTAGTCTCGGGTCCGTCGGTTTGAGCCGGAAACTGAGAGACTTGGTTGCAAACTCTGTCGCAGGCGGCGCACATCAACACGCAGACGGGCGGCGACAACTTTGTCTGCCAATGGCAAGGTTGCAAGGTGCAAGGGAGGAGTTCCTGTTCGAGGAGGTGGTTGGAGCGGCACGTGCTGTCCCACGGAGGCAACAAACCGTTCCGGTGCATCGTGGACGGCTGCGGCAGCAGGTTCAGCTCTCAGGTATAGAGTTGTATCTCGTTACCACTCGCGGTATTCCCAGCGAATGTTCAAAAGTGCGCGAAAACGATCTTCACGCGCGCCACATCTACTGTGAATTGTTTTTGAGTCGTTCGACGGTGCTCTTGTCGAACAAAAACATACACGAACAGATTCTTGTCGCCTCCTCGTGTTTTCAGCGAACTCATGGATAATCAGACACAACCAACACACGAACTAATCCTATTCTTTCTTCTCCTATAAGCGTCCAACTGGCAACGCTAGAGGACGACGTTCCTCTGTGTTGTTGGCGCTCGAGACGTTCGGTAATGTATCAAGGGTCTGAATCAGAGACCAGGGAAGAGTAGTGACTTTCGTTTCCGTTGGACGATCACTGCTCTCCCCAATGTCTCGGTGTACTGTCTGGTTTGCGTCTCTGGACTGTAAGAGAAACTCGGCCAAAATAGTCACCGGACATATCCGCGTTCGTCCGCTCGTCTGAATATCCTTCATCGGTCTCCCGACTCGCTACGAAGGCTCTTCGAACGACGTGTATCGTCTACACCGTCGCCGTATGGTCGAAGCAATCGCCTCACGGTTGCCTCGGTCAGACTGTCTGCGGAAGACGGGCACTTTCCAGGGACAGCTCTCCAACAACTGTCCGCCCGCAATTATTGCTATCATCTCGCACACAATCTCTCGTCGATCTGTCTCTGGGTGTTGTCTCTCGTCGTCTTCTTATCGTCGCTTTGGAAACGATTGTTGCGCACTGCTACGAACAGAGTCCGGTACCATTGGTGTTGTAGTCCATCGCAGTCCGTGCATGAGTTGGATTACAGCGGAATCCCTTTGATTCGATAAAATTCTTGCCTCTCGGATGATGTCGGGACTGGCTATCCCTGGAAGGTGCCAAAATTTAGTGTAGTCACGGGGTATCTCCTATTTTCAGACCGCCCTCGAGAGGCACGTAAATGGACACTTCAGTCAGCCAGAGACTAGCAACAATTCTGGACGACGGAGCTGCGAGAGCGGTGGCAAGCTGGTCAGAAGAAACGGGAAACGGCTCAGATATAGGCGACAACCTTGGTCTGGTGAGTACTCGCTCTTCAGGGTTCGAAAGTCATTACTAGACTGCAAAATAAAAATTGTCTGCATCGATTGCAAGAAATAGAAACTAAATTGGATGTTATTTCTTCCCTTAATGATTTTAATAAAGGTGAAATCGTATATATTGACATCTTCAATTTTTAAAATTTTTCGACAATTTTCAATTTCATATTCTTAATTTTGCTATAAATGCATAATGATCCGCAATCTAATCATTACATGGAGACGTGGTATGTTCTAATCGACGATGATTTTGTGTACGTTCCAGCGAGACTGTTCGATTACTTCGACTCGGGAGTGATGGAAGGTCTCCAGCACAGGTTGCTGCAGCTGGCGAAGTCGAGGACACAAGGTCGCCTCGCCGAGACACCAGGAAACTCGATGGCCCTAACTAGTCAAGTAAGCGAATCTCCACAAACTGAAGCACAGTCGTCATACTCGTCTACGATCATTGAATTAAAATCAACTCGCTCTGGTTCGCAGGTTTTAGCTCGGAGAGTGGAATTAGACGGCAAGACTAAAGTGCTGTTGCGGTGGTACCCTCCAGATATGTGAGTAATCGAAGTCCTTTTGCAATTGTGCTACCACGGGTTTTGCACTCCAAATACATCCTTTCGCAAGTTAATTTCAACCTTCATCCTCACCATGCTCAATGATCATACTGTCCGAAAGATGACCCCTCTATAATTCTTTTGCAATCATTATTTAACACTTCGACTGCCAGACCAACTGCCTCGAAACTTTTATAAAAATTTTATAAAATTAAAGTAAGGCTCAAAGAAGACTTCTTCTGAACTCAAGGAAAATGTTTTCGAGTGTAATTAATTTTAAATATTCTTAATGGGTAAAATTGATTTACAAAAAGGTAAAATTGATTTGCACAAGAATTGAATTAGACTTGCTAAATGATGAATTAGGAGTTCACAACCTATATTAGCAGCTCAGGAGTTGAATATTGATACGAGTGAAATTTTCTGCGTAGCGAGCCGGACGAGTGGGTGCTCGAGTCCGAGGTACGTACGACGAAGAATGTGGGTATCCAGAAGGCGGCGTCAGCGAACCCGGAAGAGGTCAGCTTGGCTTTGTACTCGGCGATAAGCGGCGGTACACCACCGACGACGCGGTCGAAGCAGCGCCGGAAACCGGTCAAGAACTCGTGATAATGCCGGCGGCGGTGATCGAGGACAAGTGTGAGACGAAGCAGCGACGATTAAGCCAGAATTAGGGACGAGTCCTGTATCAGGACGATTGTGCTTCCTGGTCTGTGTAGAATGAAGAAAGGGAGAGAGGAGATTAGAGGAGAGGAGAGGGAACCCGACGAAAGATCCGGAGCCAGAACGTGTCCAGAGGAACGAACGACCGTCGTTAGACGTGTTCCGTCTGCGTGGTAGAACGGATCGGTGAACGAGAGTGAACGGATCGGCAGATGAGTCCAAAATGAAGACTATAGAAGACACAGATCGGAGGATACACACGGATCCGCTATGCCCCTTTTAATAGATCGCATTGGGGATCGGATCGAATCGGATCGGGAAGGGACGAATAAAACGGACACCGAGGAGCGAAGGAGAAACAATACATTCTAATTTATTTAGCCTAAAAATCGATCGGGATGATCGTTAGGTAAATATAATAGTAGTCGTGCGTTGCGATGAAACAAAGGATATTCTTGTTGCCTATCGATATCGAAAATCTCCATACGTCGATTCCTGCCTGTTCCGCGAGCGTTCTGCCTTCAAGAGATTCAGAGAGAAAAAGAGGGAGAAGAACGACGCTCGTCGGATTCGGAAGAGCTGGTCTTGGGCCTCGAAAGTGCCTCACCGTGGATACGTTTTATATCGTTGACCGCCGTGCGCGAAGACCAATGATCGGAGACGGTGGACAAGTTGAATTTAATAATGGAATTTAGAGAGGTGAGAGTGAGTGTGAGAGAGCGCGAGAGAAAGAGAGAGAGAGAGGACGCGAACGGAAGAAACACTGCGACGGAGATTTCAACCGTGACCATAAAACTAAAGAGATAAGCAGAAGCGAACAAAAAATAAAAAAGTAATAAAGGAGAAAAAAAAATAAATGAAAACTGTTAAACGTTAGTTAACGCGTGTGGTATAAGGAGATAATCACTCTGGTGGCCTTAGGAATCAATTAATATCTAGCTGCGGGCCCCTTGGCGCTTCCGGGCCCTGTTCTAAGCACCCCGCGACAGAAGCCAACGAGATAAGGGGCGACGATACACGGGGGCGTGAAACGCGAACATTTTCGACTCATCCTTAGACCCTCGAGACCAACTTTCGAAAGGAGATGCATCTACCTCGATCTTCGGCTCGGTAGAAATTCGCGCTGGCCGTTGTCAGGCGCGCGACAGGGGGAGCATAAACCAGGAAAGGAACAAATAAAAAGAGTGAGGACGCGATTAGGCTCGTCAATGGACATCGAGAATCTCGGCGAGGACACCGCTCGAACGACCAGCCAACGGGATTTCTATCGAGATCTATCCGTATTAGCTTTTTGGAAGGACGATGTACAAAACGAGTTTAAACAAAAAAGAAACGCAAAGAAAAAAGTAAAAAATGCCCGGGACTAGCGACACGCTCGATAGCCGCCTATTTTTTACGAGGACGACCCACGCGCAGACAAGAGAAAAGAACAAAACTGAATTGTTTCTTTCCAATTTTATTACCCCCTCTCTCGTTCTTCTATCTTTCGAGTCGGGCGTCTCGAGATGTCGTCGCCGATGAAGCAGCAATCTCCAGATCGAGTTTCCGACCGTTTTTCATTTTTCGCCATCGTTCTCATCGAGTTACCGAGATGATCGACCGATACACACTGCCTCAGTTTTCGAAATAATTCCAACACAGCGAGCCCAGAACAGCAGAACACGCGTCCGGGAGATCGGAAACGGGATCGGATCGGATCGGCGAGTCCGTTTTGCTCTCTGTACAGCGGGGATGGCTGTGCGACATTTTCCACGGAGTTTGGGGGATCTATACGAACAACAAGAATGAAGAAAAAAGAGTAAACGAGGAGGAAGAAGAAGAAGCGAAACTCTGACCGACGAAGAGAAGAGACAGAAGGGTAGACTCGCGCGCAGAAGACGGATCCGCGTCGAGTCTTGCTATTTTTCATAGATCAACTAGACAGGGCCGAGATCGTAGGAGTATTATTTCTCGCGTCGCGGACGACTACTTCTCACATCGTGGAACAATGTGATCGCGCACGTGTACACAGTAACATATATTCTAGTGGATACGAAAACAGAAACAAAAAAAAAGCGAGAGAGAGAGACGGACACTTGTAAATTAAGAGAGAGAGAGAGAGAGAGAGAGAGAGAGAAAGAGAGAGAGAGAGAGAGAGAGAGAGAGCGAAAGAATGAGAGAAGAGAGCAAGCGAGAAAGAGTTAAAGGATACGTGTTGTCGATGACGTGTTGTGTGTGGCTAAGCACGGCGAGAGAATGTGTACAGAGATAGAGAGGAAGGCAGCGAGAAAGAGAGTGAGAGAACGTGAAACAGTAGGAACACACACGGACGGAAACACACCTACACACACCAGCTAAGATACACTGCCAATACGATTGTAATTAAGAACTCTAGGCTAATTGATCGATTAATTATTCTTATTATTATTATTACGATTATACGTGTAATCCGATAGATCTCTAGCTGCCGCGGACGTACGAGAGAGGCGCGCGTCCCGCTCGTGTTCTTCGACAGCACTCGTCAAAGTTCATTTTGTAAACCATACGACAAGACACGCGGGATGCGGTCAACAAACAGCGTGTATGTACATAGTTAGTCGAAATTTTTGTCGATGCATCGCCCAACGGACGGTGTCAGCCTATCAGCTTGCGACTTCAAGCGGAAGAATGATTGTTCTTTTGGATCCGGAGGCCATTCGTGTTCGGGGAGAACGTCCACCGCACCCGCATTCGCAGGAACCTCTGGGCAAACATCGCTTTATTCGATCGATGCACTAAAATTGCAGACAAATGCATACAATTCGCAGTCTATACATCCTCCACCTATAGTTCTTCACAGTTAATTCGAGAATCCATAACGCACAGCTAGGGATTTCCGACTGAATTGTTCAATAGCAATAACAGCTTCACTCGTGCACCAATAAGTAACCTAATTCAGAAGAGAATTTCGAAGCTCCCTTTTGAGCAAAATGCATTTCGAACAAGTGAAGCGAATCATTTGTGTTCAACGCAAAGAACGCCCATGCTTCTTTTTGTCATAATATTATTTTCCAAGAGAATTGTGGTTTGTCCAGACGCGTTTCCTGCGAATGGTGTTGCGCGAATCGCAAGGACCTGCGACTTGCAGGATCGCAGCGATCGAAGCACAGTTCAGAACCCGTCACTGCCAAAAATCGCGCACTGCCACCTACAATTGAAAAGCCTTATATTTTATCAGCATATTCGCGTCGATCGTTGTCGATCCTGCAACTCGTGAGCGCCGATATTTATCGCGATCGTTCCTCGCATCGATCCCATTCTCAGCGAATGTGTTGTCGAAACACCGCCGCCTACTGCCAACCATTTACGTCGACGGACGCGAACCGAGGCACTGCCATCGAAACATAACAGAGGACAAACGTGAAAAGAAGACATATATACATATATATATACATGGTTCTGTATGTGTATGTATATTTATAGCCGTATCTCTCTGTGTATACGCGCGATCATCCCCCGTTCAGACGCGACCGATCGATTTTTCCATTCTGAAGCGTTTTTCCTCTTTTCCACGCGTCGCTCGAGACACGGTCATTTTCCTTGTTTATGTTAGGAATTCAACAAATTTCCTGTACTAAATGTTGCATGGGAAATTCCATATTCTCGCGAAGCGATTCCCCTTCCTCAGTCCCTAATGACTGTTTTCATTCCGTTTTTGGCACGAACCCTCGGTGCCATATTTATGTCCCGTGCGCTGCCAGTTCTTCGCGGCTTTTCGCGTTCGTGTTCATCGATTCGTCTCGTGGCGTGATCACGGCTCGATCGCCGTTCCCTCTCGATCCACTCTCGTCGGCTCGCGTTAGATCACCCCGTTCCTTCGAAACGTTCTTCATCGAAAATTTCTTATCATGGCTGGGACCAATCTCGCGCGTACCCGTTCCTCGCTAGGATTCACAGTTTTGTTCTCGGGGATCTAGAATAGTTCTATAGCAGCGTATAAGTCTGCGATCGTTAGCCCTCTTTCTAGAACCTCAAGTTTATTCGCATCATCAGCATAAAGTAGACTCCCGTATAACGCTATCATAGACTGTTTAAAAAGATTACATATTTATATGTTTTTTATGTGACAGTAAATTTACATGTACAAAAACTTACTGACACAAGAGATACATATATGTGTACGGTACTTTTAATCTTCATCCGTCCCTCGTTTCACGAACTGAATCTGTCCCTCGGTGTCAAATCGACACAGTGATAAAAGATCGATAAAATAACAAGGTAAACAGTTAATTTTCTTTTAAATTTAAATTGATGAGTTAACATTTGTATCCCAGGTTTTTTCCGGTTGTGTTTAGCATTAAAAAACTTGAAATTGAAATTGACATGAGGGATGAGAGTCAAACAATTTTACTACAATTGTACTACAATTTTCTTTTATATTTCCATGGTTCAAAATATCTCTAAAAATTCTTATAATATCGTCCAATTATTTTCATTGTTACGTGGAATGGATCTGACGTTAATCAAAGATTTATTGCATCAATATTTCTGCGTCTATATAATTTTGGATGGAGGGTTAAGATCGAGAAGTCGCATTCGTTAGATAGGCAAGTAGAATACGATTCGTTGTTACCGTTCGCATGATTCACGGGGGTGGAACGGCGGGGGAGACTTTCGGCCATTCAGTCGCGCTTGATCTCGTGATATAATTGACCATAGCGTAAAATACTTTAGCGCAGAGAAGGAAGCTAGCCCTCGGGAGCTCGAAACGTCTGTCCGAAATTTCTCCGTGTCGATGCTCGTCGTTTCCTTCGATTAGTGTTCTCGGTTAGTATCAGACTGTGGACTTTATGTATTTAAAAAAAAGTGATTGAATCGTTAAGAGAGAAAAAGTACATATTTATTTATGTGATAGAGGCAGACAAAATGTTCATCTTACATAAAGATCCGCAGTCCAGTTAGTGTTTAATTAGCGGTCGGAATTCGTAAAAAAAGTGGTTGAACGAGGAGAATTCTGCTTGGCGACTGCGAAAAGAGGCAAAACGTCGAGATAAATGACAAGGAGGAGGGGTAAGGAGATGAAACGGTCATCGTATCCCCTCAGATTATGTTCGATTCATCATACGCTTGTTTTATCCCCATTTTCTATCCCCGTTCCGTCGCCGCGTAGTTATTTCCGTTTCGTAACCACCCTTCCGGTCCCTTTCTTTTCATTTTTTTTTATATCGAGGGTTTTTTCGTGTTATACTGACTTTTACCCGCGCGATTCTATAGCTGTAAATGTATATTTTAGCAAGGCGTTGTAAAGATTTTGCGTAAGATACTGTGTAGATAATCGTCGGCTCGCGAACGAGTTTGCTCGGCGCGAGGCTCTCGAAAAGACGAGCTCTCTCTCCGTTTTAGAGGAGTATCGTTTTAGAGACGCTTCTCGATCGTTGCGGGCGGATTTTGTCGGCGGCCGATGCTGCGTTTGTACATGTGTAAAACGTGTGAACGATAGGAAGAGAGACGTTGTGCGAGAGAAAGAAAGAGGGACGTCGCGAAGAGAAGAATAGACGACGCTGTGTAAATAAGAGCCGCGATCGATCGCGATTTTCGGGAGTAGAGCGAGCCAAGCTTTGGGCATCGGTTGATTAAAATACTCGAGGAACGGTACCTTTGAATAATACACCGACTTTGCTCGGTCTTAAAATCAATCGTGATTTATTTGGAGAAGCTAATTTAGCAGTCGCGTCATCGATCGAGTACCTTTTAAACAGGAATAACTTCCTCCAAATTGAATCGATTCGGTAGATGAACTGAAAAAAATTCTGCGGACATTGGATTCTTTTGGGGCAATTTTTTACATGGAAAATTTCAATAATATTTTCTATACTCGGTCTAATTTTAAGGAAGCTATTCTGCGGTAAAGCGTGTTTGATCGATCACGTGAGACTCGCTGTATTCGGCCGTAGCTCACGGAAATATAAGCACTTGTACAGTTTCGATATCGGACGCTTTCCAAATGAAATTCGCCGGAGCTTGGGAAGCCGAGGGAGCTCGAACGAACTCGAGACAGTTGGACACCGTATTTTTGCAAATCTAGAAAAAGAAAAAGAGAGAGACACGTTAGAGGAACGCGGAAACCGATTAAACGAAAGAGGAGATTTTATCTTGGGAAACGTATCCCTCTCTCTCTCTCTCTCCTTGATTCTTTGTCGGCTCGACTGTCGCGTTCCCTTTGACAGTGTTCTAAAGCACTCGCAAATCATCCCCTTCTCTTTCGAAGCGTCGCGACACCCAGCGATCACTTTACCGGAATCAGTTTTCGAGGTGGAAACCGATCATTTTCCTTTCACGAAGGCCCGACGGTTGCTCGGAAAGAATTCCGCCATCGATTCACTCTCGAGTACGACTGTCCCCGTCGAACCGGAAAATTGTCCAGATTCGATTTTTCGAGATTTGTAGCGTTCCTCGCGTTGTTTTCGTTCGCGCTTCCGAGACAGCGAGATGTGGTGTCGTTAGCTATCGAGATCTACGAACAGGCACCGTACTCGAGGGTGAAATCGATCGAACCCGGCTCGACGCGCCAGCGGGTCGGAACGAGATCGCTCGATCCGCAGACCAATAAATCGAACGATAAACTCGCCCCGCCGTTCTTGAAATTCTGGTCCCGAGGTAAATATTCGCGCAGACAAAAGGATCCTCGCGACATCCTTGATTTTCCAACCCTCTGGCACCGGTGTCGAGCCGAGCAGGATGTTTGAAACGCGTTCTGCGATCGGTCGAGAAAGATGGAAGCCTGATCCGCGTCGGAATAACGAACGACCAGGTTCGTTATCATACTGAACGACCGGCGATCGCGAGTTTACTCGTCGCGACGCGGCTTTCCGGTTTTCACGGCTCTCGGAGAACGCCACGGCGTCTTTCGTCGCGCAGCGAGGACATGACTTGTAAATGTACAAAGAGTATAAACGAAAATAAACGTAGTGGACTTGGATGGTTTGAGCGTCGAGTTTACGGGCAAAGGGGGGCCGGGGTGCTTCGCGCGGCTAATGGCACGAAAAATTCTATTTTTCGAAGAGGCCCGTGTCCGCAAATCGGTAGATATGTAAATATATATATATATATATATATATATATATATATATATATATATATATATATGGAACGCGGTGCGACTCGATCTTTCCTCGAGCACCGCGCCTCGTAGCGTATCGTGGATATAGTGTTCGCATTTATTATAAAGTCTATGTAAAGCGCGTGACCAGGGCAGCGGTCGTGACGACCGGTCCCCGACCGATTCTTCAACATGATCGAACTTCAAGATACAGAACTTGTGTCCTAGATCGGTTACAGTTTCCCCGTTAGACTGCGGATTTTGTTGCATTCGTGACGAAAATTGACTCGATGAATTTAAACGGAATAAACACTGCGACGACTGAGAGATTCATTTACCTTTGCGAATTTTTTGCGGAGCCTGTGAAGCACGCAGCAGAACAATTCCTTCTGCATTAGATTAGTCAGCTGTCAGGGTAGAGAGACAAATTTTTCTTTGAGAGATATTCTGGAACCGATCTGGAATTAGTTGAACATTAAAAGCAGTAAGATTTTTCATAAGTAGTATGAAAGCAGTTTCAGATAAGCGATCGGAAATTTGAGTATATTGATTTGGAAAGTATAATTTCTACACAAATCTGCAAAAAGAGAATTCATCTGTTAGAGTGAATAAACAAATTTTTCATTGAGAGGTATATCAATTATCATAACGAATCTGTAAAAGAGAATTCACTACCCTTTTTCGCCGTCACAGTGTTCATCCTTCTTAGGAATATTTTTATGCTATTTTCGACTCGTGAAAATGATTAACTTTCAGTGAATCACTGTTCTCTACGATCGACTTGGAAAATGGTTATTTCGCATGACGATCCGCAGTCTGTTGATGATTTTCGCGGTTTCCCCTGCTCTCGAATGTCCGTCACGAGCGCTGCGGAGTCGCCTCGGTTTAGAGAAAGGACGGCTTGCCTCTTGCATAAAACAAGTAGAGAAATAGATCGCATAGTTTCAAGTAATACGAGTTCTAGGCTGTAGAGATCTCGCGTGCGATGGCTCGTCGTGTCGTTTCGATCGGCCGTGCGCGCGTTTCGAGAGTTCGATGGAAAATCGGCGGGAGAGAAATGAAAAAAGAAAAAGGAAGAGAACGAGAAGAGAAAGAGAAGGTGCACATATGACGCCTACGACCGAGTTTTCCCGATCGTGCCGATTAGGAGAACAATCGGAAAGCGGAGCGCTCTTTCACCAGTGAAAACTGGAAAGCCCGACACGCCTGTCGTTTTTAGCCCGAGAGCGTTCGTCGCGTGACGCGTCAAACTCGATCGCTTCTTCACGACCTATTTTTTCGCGATCACCCCGACGATGTGGCAGCGTAATCTGTGATTAACCTCCTCAAGGATATCTCCGTGGCCGTGTAATCTCGTTTCGTTTGACATTAACACGTTAACTACCGCCGTCGATCGTGCACGGGTGACACGAGTGATACGATTCTTTGTTCGGCTGGCGGAATCGGGACTCGCAGGGTCAGGGGCTGTAACTGCAATTTGCTCTGATCAATCTTCACTTTTTTATCTCGCTTTACACAGCACTTTGCTTTCGGTGTTCAGAATTATCTCGAAATTTCGATTCCGTTTCGTTTTGCATCGCACTTCTTCAAATGGACACGTTTTAAGACCCCTCTCGACACTTCAGCTACCGGAAACTTGTCGATGAGTTCCTTCTTTAACCCTTAGCACTCGAAAGATGTCTCTGAGGCGCCACTAAAAATTGCTGTACCATTATTCACAATTACCAAACATTTAGGTGTCGTATAAGGTATTATTCCAATTTCACATCCATAGAATTTAAAATTTTTTCGTGTTAACTCTTATGTAGTCAACCGGATACTCATTTACTGTATTTCTTTCAACAATTTGTTAATGTTCCTCTAAAAAATATTACAAAATTTCTCTGAATGTCCATTCTTTATTCGCTAATATATTAATTTATGCAAGCATGTTAAATACAGAAAGGTTTTAAATAATCTATACGTTTTGCTTGATTACGTAAGGGTTAAAATACCTCCGAGTGCAAAGGGTTAAACCATGAACTCAAGAGGAGCTTCTAGATCATATTAGTCAAGCCAATTGTTTGTTTTCGACTTTAATACTTTTTCACGATAAAAGAGGGACTATATTCAATTAACGTTTGCGGAACGATAGTTTGCAGAAAAATGCAGAGAACCGTCTGCTACCTCGTCGCGAGGATCGCAACGAGACTACATCTTCTCACTGCCAAAAACGGGAAAGGAAAAATAATGGCGTCTCGCAAGCGTTTCGGATCAATCTTGTCGAGCGATCGTCGGAAGCACCGCGGTGTTCATTGATCCACGGTAGTGGTACACTCCACGAACGACTAATAAAGAAACGAGAGAAAAAACGGAAATGCGTAAAAAAAGATGGTACTATACCTAGGCGGAAGCGCACGCGAAGATTTTTTTAACCGAACCCTTTCGTCTTTGCGTGATTCGGAGGATAAAAAGAAGCGTCGAACAGTGCTTTGGACTTTTTGGATACTTTCATGTACAAAACACGAAGGATTTATAGCTCAAGGAGAACATTAAAGAGACAGATATTGTAAGAGAGTAATAATAATTTCACGGTTACGATATCGTATACGGTGTCCATTTTAATCTACCACCCGAATCCTTCGCCGTTACCTCCATTTATCGTTCACTCTTGCCCGAGGAACCGTGACTGAATACAGGATCGATAACGATAATTGAAACTATTTGATTAGGATGCTGTACTCATTGATTCCGGCTCACGGAAACTCGATTTCATCGGGCCACAGTTGCAGAAAGCAAATCGATTACATCTGTTAGTGGAACTACGTTACATGTTGCCCGACCAACAATTACATTACAAACATTATAATCCTAATAGAGAATCGTAAACTTGTTTGGTCCCCTCTCGCTGGTACATTTGCTATAATCATACTGTACAGTTAATGCACTTAGGGTACATTCAATTTTCTGCTGGTAGCTCGATAAACTTCTAACAAACACCATCAGGCTCATTAGTATCATTGGAACTGTTAATGGAGCGCACAATTTTCCCTTTGATGATTTTTCACGTGTAAATAATACGTTTAAACAGTTCATATGCTACACAATTAATTGTACAACTTACTAAGAATTTAGTCTAGCACATTAACTAAGAGACTGTTCTGTTCTCTTGATTTGTTTGGATAATCGAGGTTCTACAGTAACTGATATTTTATGAGACACAAGTTACCCTGGGTTTCCAGTGACCCAGCCATCGCTTCAAGCATACGCACGCCGGGAAGCTCCTCCGTTGAGTATCAAAGATTACACGTTTATAAAAATTGTATCATGAACCAGCAGGTGATTGTCACGTGCGGTGTCAGCCGGTCACGAAGACCCAGAGAAAGTATAGTTTTCCGGCGCGCGTTTTGCCAGAAATATTGTTGTGCGGGTGCACAGCGGTTTACGGAGACGCGGCTCGCTTCCGTTTCCGGCACGAACCAGCCCGCTGACAGGGAATACGATATTCCTCGAGGCACGGTAAAGCTACAGGAAACCCGATCCTTGTTCCAGGATCGGCCCTCCGCCGCACAACCTGTTGGCCACGCTGAAACGACGTCAGACCCGGCCCGACCCGGCCCGACCCGGCCCGGCCCGGCCGGCGCGCTCTCTCGCCGAGAAATTCGATAAGCATCGGCTCGCGTGCCTTTTTACGGATGAGCAAAATTCGTATCGATCATGCGAGAGGGTAAAAATGATGATATAATTAGCCGGCGACGGTGTACGGTTACCGGACCGACTCTATGCTCAGTTTTTTTCTTTCAGTTCTCCCCAATTGGCTCGCGAACTCGTTAATTACGGCTCGATGATCGGTTGCACCGACGATGAGCCGACCGGACAAACCGCGTTATTGTCGTGTCGTGTCAGGATCACGATCCATCCGTTCTTTTTCGCGAGGAGGACCCCTTGCCGCGATCTGCGGAGATCTACCGCAATCTACCCTTTGTCGTTTCATCGTGCTTTCTGCTCCCGCGCCTGCCTGAACCGGATGGACGGCGGAAAAAGAAAAATCTGCAGGAATCACTGTTGAAAATAAATTTACTGCGATTTCCCAGATCGTAACAGTAGGTATTGAATCTGTAAAATCGCTTATAAATGTTTGTATCAGGTTGGAGAGAAAGTTCTGTCGTATTTTAAGTAAGCAAACAAACACATGTTGCTAGTGAGTCATTGTAACAAGTTGTTACAAATAATATAAAATAATATTTTTATAAGTTGATTCAAATGTTTTCTTTAAAATACGACAGAACTTTCCTTCCAACCTAATAGAAGCTGAAGAAAATTGTTTGCACCTGTATTTTCCTAACGGTTCATTCCCCAACGTTTCGGAGCTATCGAAAAGCTGAGATTGCTCCAAGGAGCAGCAGTCTGGCCCCGTGGAAAGCAAGAGCATCGAGACCACGCCCCTCGGATCTTCCGCGCAGATTCCTTCCATATCCAAAAGCATTGCTCCAGGAGCAATCCTCAAAGAGAGGAGTCGTTCCCGAGATAATCTAATAACAATTAAAGGTCCACGATGGTATTAAATCAGTTTTTCCGAGCGCCCGCGTCGTTTCCGCGTGTACAGTTACTCCCATTATTCTCGTTGGCGCAGTTGCGCACCGTATGCACTCGGGGGGCCAACGAAACGAGGAATCGCGAGGACGCAGACGCGCAGGCGGCGGCAGAAAAACGAGAAAGAAGAAGAGAGGAAGACGGAGAAGAAGAAGTAAGTCACAGGCGGGAAAAACGACGGGGCTCGGTAATCGGAAGACGCGACCGATTGTTGATTTACTCGGTCGGCTTGGAAATACTGTTTACCAGCTGCCCGAAGAAAGAACGGGAAGACCTGGAATGGTAATGGTAATGGTACCGGTGCAGAACGTCGGGAACGCGGATTATACGAGCGTCCGTCCGTTTCTTGCGTTTAGTCGCCCCCCTCTTGTCGGGCCCTCTGCTACCCCATCGACGTCGTCCTCGTCGTCGAGTTTCTTCGACGAGCTACCGTGTACAGTTAAGAAGACGCCGGGATGAAATTGACCCGCGGCCCGTTGTCCCACGGTCGTTGACATTTCGTCTCGATCGGCGCCGCCGCGGAGTCGCGATCATTCTAATTTCCCCGATCCGTCCCCCGGAACCTCGGCGGTTTTCAGAAAAATTCCAGGACCAGTCACGTGCTCCTCAGTGCTCTCCAGGAACGCTTCTTGCAACGCAGAAATAGCGGCCGCCATTTTCTTAGTCGTTTAATGCTTGGTCTGTTATCCTAAAGTGATCTCATGGCTTCTCCGAGGTCATAATTGAGGATCTTTATGCGTTTATAGCGAAATTGAGTAGATGAAATTCAAAATTGTTGGAAAATTTAAAAAATTGGCGATGTCAATGTACGATTTCTCCTCTATTAAAATAAAAAGGGAAGAAATAACATTCAGTTTGGTTTCTATTTCTTGTTCTTGTCTAGTCATAATATTTAAAATTATTATTACAGTGCGCTGTAGGATTTTAATTAGAAGTAAAAATCTTCCCGATCAATAGAAGAAGAGACTCAAGTTTGTTGTGTTTGTAGGAATTGCTCTCGCTTCAGGAATTTTGACTGAAGCATCAAGCAGTGAGAAAAACCTGTTGCAATGGCCGTGAACGATGATAAACCATATACATGAACAATTCCTCAGAACATATAAAAAGAGGTATTCGTGTTGCGAATTACTGCTCGCTAAATACCCGCTACAAGCGGTTATCAATTAATGCGTCCGTTTCGAGGTATGTCTGTCAATCATCGAATCCTCCGCGTCTCGGAAGATGTCCGAATCATCGTGCAAAAAATCTCAACTGTTGCAACTCGAAAGTATATAACGGCATCTACCGGTCGGTGTCTCGTAAGGGTCCAGGTTTCTTTGAATCGTCCTGATCGAAACCGACGGTACCTCGCGAACATTGCTGCGATAATTATAAATAATCGCGAGTGATTGGCTTCTTGCGCTGATTGCAAAAAACGCTGCAACGCATTGCACAGAAATGCATCCTGCGTGATCTGCATAGTATGCCACTGTAAAATAGCATAATGTGTGTAGACAATAAGTGAAGACAAAAATGAGTACATGTAACTTAAAATAGTATATAAAATAGAAAAATTTAAGAGTACTATCAGATTATATTGAATCTATTAAACATATTAAGAAAGAAAATAAATTTCTAGTTCACCTCAGTTTCTGTTGCGATTCAAGTGAGAAATTTTTATTTTGCATAAAGAACCGCAGTCTAGATATGATATTGATATAATACCTCGTGGAATACTTAAATGTTTAGTAATTGGTTAGATACCAGCATATATAGTAATGTAAACAATATTTTGAATAATGGTGTAGGTTCTGGGCTTCAAATTCACCCTGTTGCAATTCAATGTCACCCTTTTCCAAATCAATTTCACAATTAAGAATATTTCAAATGTATTTACTGTAATTTACCTTAGTGCAGCAGAAATAGATCTCAGTTGAGATCTGAAATGCTTAATAAAAAAGAAAAAGAATATTTCAAATTAGATTTGAGTGCTAAGGGTTAATTCTGTGGTTGTAAGGAAGAAGATATTGTTGTTTAAAGTTTCGATCATTAATTTTTCACACCGGACATCGGTAAAATTGCATTATATCTTTGAGCCTCTCGAATTCGTTGTCACGATTTATTTTCTGGTGAACACGTAAATCCTGTACCCAAAAGTTCAATTAGCGGGTAAACTAAAATTTTTCAAAATTGCGACATGCGTCGTTCGCCCTTGCAACCCCAGAATTATCAGAACTACCTAATCGTCCGGTTTGGGTCCGAAGCGCGTCCAGCTCGGTGCAAATCGAAAATTCGTGCGCGCTCGGTTTGGTTCGGCTTCCGTCGGCGGCGCTTCGGTCGCTCGACTCGCGACTCCGGGTAGTCGCGAGCGCGAGTTCAGGCCGGTAAGACGTGTCTGCCGTGGTTCTCTCGTTCGTGGTAAATTGCTGCACGTCAAAACGCGCGCCGCATAAAACCGGGAGAGGGTGTCGATCGTGGTAGCTCGTGACGTATAGTGATTCAATTCACGGGAGTGTCAGTGGTATTATATCCGACGTTGATAAACACCGCGCAGTGTCATCGAACTTTGTCTCTCGATTGTGGTGCAAAACAGAGAGAGAGAGAGAGAGAGAGAGAGAGAGAGAGAGAGGGAGAGAGAGCACTCTTGTAGGCGAGAGGTGGACGACAAGCGAAACAGAAAGTTTACTCACGGCCAAGGGACGAATTTACCTCCGAACGTCATCTTCCTCGCCGGGTGGTGAGTACTTCTTCTCGTTCTTCGTATACCGGAAGCTGCGTGTCGTCAAAAGGTTCGCCGGTTATTCTCGATCTTCTATATAACACGAACAATTACACAGAACAGAATAATAATCGTTTCAGCCGATTTATCTACCAATAAACGTAAACACGGCGGAATTGACGCCACTCCATACATTATAGTACAGTTAGGCGCAGGAACGTTTAGACGCGCAAACAGGAAAATAAGAACTCGCCACAGGATGCAGTCGCATACAGCTGACTCTGGCTAACCTGTTAACCGGGGATGACGAGTTAACTCGTTCACGAACGTTACAGATTAACTTAGATTGTAAACTTGTGCAGCAGCCTTGTACAAACTGTACCGACCGAAATATATTTTTATCTGACAGATATAT
The DNA here is from genome assembly GCA_028455795.1 of Lasioglossum marginatum. NCBI lineage: Eukaryota > Metazoa > Arthropoda > Insecta > Hymenoptera > Halictidae > Lasioglossum > Lasioglossum marginatum. The sequence goes on along the minus strand of CM052260.1, from coordinate 4,624,324 downwards.
TTGATGACAAAAATCTCAAGAATTTCAAACAAGAATTTCAAATTCTGTTATATTATTTTCGATCTGTTCAACCTATTGTATTAATCCTTAGCACTCGAGTGGTGACTCTGAGGCGCCACTAAAAGTTGCTGTACCATTATTTAAAATATCGTTTACATTATTGGATTGGTATCTAATCAATTACTAAACATTTAAGTATTGTACGAGGTATTATATCAATTTCATATCCAACAAATGTAACCCTTAGCACTCGAGTCACCACTAAAAATTGCCGTACCGTTATCCAAATTATTGTTTACATTATTAAATATGTCGGTATCGAATCAATTACTAAACATTTAGGTATTGTATGAGGTATTAGACCAATTTAATAAGCAATGAAAATATTCTAGGTCGGAAGAAATATTTAATTTTCGAGTCGAAACAGCTCCAAATGTAAAGGGTTAAAAAAGAAAATAAATTTCTATGCAGTCTCGAGTAGATTTTACGCAGACAAATTTTCTTTCGCATGTAGATCCGCAGTCTAGTTGACACGCCCGCGCGATTACAGTGGACAGAGCTTAACTGGTCTTTGGGGAATGGGCTCGAACAGGTTAACAGGTTAAGATTACACGGAGCCGTTTGAACGTTATCGACCGCTCGTAAACGACAGACCGATATCCGCGGGCCACGGTTTCCGCGCCGGTCGGTTCGTAAATAAATATTACTTTTGTGAAGTTCGCGAGTGGCCGGTCGATCGATTTCGAGCGCGCTAAATGTTCGCGATTAGCGCGTCGTTCGAGGTCGAGATCGAGAATCCGTCTCTGGTTTCTCGACGCGGTTTTTTTCCGCGATGATAATAATATTCAGGAGGCTTTTTTTCCGGATCGACGAGGAACGTGAAATCGAGACGAGAACGACAGCCGACGTGTCCATAATTAAAAGCCGGCGGGCACGGTCCGACCGCGGGGATCGATACGCGTTACGACTCACTTTCGATTATCGAACGGTCCTTTTAAATGGGGGCCGTCGATCCGCACCGCACGTTTCAAAATCAATTTCGCTCGAATTTAAATTAGGAGATCACAGGACCGCGCCGGAACAACCGGTTCTGCCGCGGCGAATCATATTTAAACTCGAATTCCATTTAAATATTCAAATTCGTGACCGCGCGTTTCGAATTACTCGCCGATCGAATTGTTTAAAAAAAAAACGGCAATTAGCCGAGGTACACGGGTCCGTTCCCACCGCCTCTCCGGTCGCGGTACTGAAAATGTTGCGTGGGCATTTCGATTCATTGAATTGTTATTTAAAAACGTTATCAGCCGAGCCGATGAAATATTCGCGTGGGATTCGTTGATTGATCGTTTCATCATTTCAATATCTCAAGCGCAATTATTCCCGGCGAAAAAATGCCGCGATTTAATGCTCGCGAAACTGGAGAACGTATTGTTCAACCTGTTTAACGGGAAACGCGTATTCACGTTTCGCTTGTTTTCCCTCGGTTTTATTTATTCACGATGGGAAACGCTGAGCCGAAGTACTCGGACCAATTTCACCACGTTTTTTTCATATATGTTCGCGGTGATTCGCAACAGTTTTAGCAATAATCATTCGTCAAACGAGAACGAAGAGAACAATATTCGCGGTTGATACTAAAAATACCGAGCCAGAGTCAATATGGAAATTGTAAAATAATATTCTTTATCGAACGGTCGTTAAAACTGCAAAATGAAGGTAAAAATACGGTTGCCGAGATTCGGTGTGGCGTTCATAATAATAATTCAAGTTCATCGAGCAGCCGCCATTAAAACTACAAAAGGAGAATAAAAAGGACAGTATTTATGCTTATAAAGCATCGCAAAAGATAATGAGAGTAATGACGGTGTGCACGAGGCGAGATTCAGCGCGTTTAAGCAGCGTCGCTCTTAAATCTAACCCTTTTATGGTAGCACGCGCGCGAATAAATGAATTTCTTTAATGATTTCCTACGAGACCATCTTTGTTACCCCACGGTAATTGAAGAATAAAAGATCCGAGGGGATCAGTTTAACCCGTCAAGTGGTTCACCGCTTTCATCGCGTACATTACCATTAACTATATCGCATCGCATTAATTTCAATCGTACAGCGAAAATTAAAACGTACGAATTACGCGAAGACGAGTGAATTCCAAAGACGCAATCGAAGCTGAGTTGCTCGAGCGATTTCGTCTACGAGTGTCCTCTTTTTCGGCCAAGGGTACTTTGTTGGTAAACAAATGGTTCTTGCGGTCCCGGTGACGAAAATATGCGGTCACCTAGCTACGACGTCGTGTAATGGTTTTGCAATTCGCGCGGTGCAGCGAATTCTTCCCTGTTGCCATACTTACCGCACTGTTTATGCGAATTATAAAATTTTTAACAATGCTTTACATCGGAAATAAGACAACACTTTCGATGAAACCCATAATTTCTTACTGCGAGTGCTCTTTCCTATTCTTTCAAATTTTCTTTGCACACTACTTCTAATTTGGACCTCAAACTTAAATAATGATCACGTACTAGAATATTTGCTACTGTTAGTAAAAATAGTAGAATAATCTAATACAATAATTGGCTATGGTTAATATAAAAATTTCAACTATCGGACAGCATGTCGCCGATTCGATCATCTTGGGCGTCGAGATTACGTTCTCCAGGAAAATTCTGGAGACCTTCGTGTTTCGTTTCTGCCTTCGAAGCTTGCGTTTACATTTTTTCGCGAGAGATCGGCATGCGCGCGCGCGTTTTCCCCGGACGTGTCGCACACAACAGGTTTTCGCGCACGTAAGTGTTTACCTTTTGCTTATGTAACACGCGGCGAAGGCTGATCGCTTCGAGTCTCGAAAGACTCGTCTTTCTGTGGTTCGACGAGGTCCTGTGATCTCTCTGTCTCTTTCCCGAGGAGAAATGGTTAGACCGATCGAGCGACAAACGCCGTCGCGACCCTATCGGTGGTCTCCCTTTGGCCCTTTGGTCCGGAATGACAACGTATTTTCGTTTCTCTCCGGCCGAAATTCCTGGCGCGTTCCGTTTTGTCGCGTTTATTGCGGAGAGCGGCTCGCCCGGAAATTGAAAAGGAAAGGGAAGCACGCCCGAGAGGGAAGTGTAATCGGGAAGAATGGAATCGCGCTCGTTCGAGAGGAATTTCGCTGGCGCGAGGACCTATGCTCTCTCGGGGATGGGGTGCACACGGTCAACTGTCGCTTTCTGCAGTTGTGGCATCGGCTGTCTCGTATCTACAGGTCGTCTCATTCAAATCAGTCCTCTAGAATCTAGAACATCCACCACCTCGTTTGAATCAGTCCCCTACAATGTCTGTAAGTGATCGAAATTCGTTCAGAAATCTTCTTCGTTCCTTTTCATAGTAGCTTTTGTCTTTGATATCAAGACAATATTTTATTTCACCCCAGCTTCTTGCAATTTAGATAGAAAGTTTTTATTTTGCATAAAAATCCGCTGTCTAGTGACGCGAAAAGAATGAGTTAGGTGGTGCGAGCTATTCTCATTATCAGTCTAGTCACTATGGGTCAATGAGATTGTGCTTGTCGAAGTCGCCTAAATTGTTATAAATTGCTGATCGTTTGGACGAAGAACTGATCAATCTCCGAAACATGAAGTGTACCCGCTTGTTTACTTTTTTGTGATTTGGATTAGGTGCGAGCTGTTGAGCCACTATGAGCCAATGAGATTGTGCTCTTTGAAGTCGCTCAAATTGTTATAAATTGCTGGTCGTTTGGAGCAAGAGCTAAGCAATCTTCGAAACATGAATTGTACCCGCTTGATTTGACTTTTTGGTGGTCTGGGTTAGGTCTAGGTTAGGTGCAATCTGTTCTCAGTCTAGTCACTATGAGCCAATAAAATTCTGCTCGTCGAAGTCGCTCAGATTGTTATAAAGTGCTGATGGTTTGAAGCAAGAGCTAAATAATCTTGAAAACACGAATGTACCGGGTGTTTACCTTTTCGTGGTCGGAGTGAGATCGCGGACAGTAAAAATGAAAAATGTAGCATTGTGGAGGGTTGAATCACGGTGACGAGTAGACAAGAGCGTCTCTCCCTCTTTCTCGAGTGGTAATCCGTGACAGTGTGCATCGCAGCATGCGGCTCGATGCAGCAGCATGCGGTGCATCGTCGGTTCGTCGACTCCGGTAAATTCGAGTCATGAGCGCGCGCGCGGTCGTGTCGTGTCGTGTCTATTTAGAATTTCAGCGAGATCCGCGGAGTTGAATTCCGGCACGAGCGGTCGTATTTCAACGGGGCAAAGGGACGTGTACGGGCATCGAGAGGGTTTCCGCGCAGCGGCGCGATCTCGTTAGTATCTCGATGAAATATACAGGTGCGAGAACGAACGTTGCGCGTGTTTTCGCCTTCGCGGTCGGGGCAGATAAGAAAGGTCTCGCCGAGAGAGAGCCACACGGGGGACTGTTTATGTTTCCACGACGGAGGTCGCGAGAGCCCGAGAGAGCCATGAGTAAACGGCCGGCGAACTAGCCGGCAGCTCCGCGGATGACGAACCGCCTACCTGTACAGAAACACCTACAACTTCTAATCGTTATGGATAGGAAGGAAAATCATAGCGCGAAGTGCCGACGTCCGAGCCGCCAGCGATAATCTGTAGCAACTGAGTACGTGAAACTTATGGCAGGCGGTTAGGTACAGTCTCTAACTATGAATCGTGTGAATTCTGAAAATTTTAGCAAAATCGTGAGTCGGGAGGAACGGACCAAACTCCAGGAGTCATTTGTTTACAATCTGTTTTACAACAGATTCTCACCCTGCATATTTCGAAAATCTCATTGAAATCGACGGGTGTGGAAAAACTGCAATTTTCACGTGTTTTACAACAGATTGTAAACAAATGACAATCGGATTAGAAGATATGATTAATTGTACTGCTAATGTGTCAGTGTATTGTGACAGTGATTTCATGTTCATTTTCGAGTTTGTACCATTACGGTGTTACAAAATGCCGAACACTTATTCGCATCTAGAATATTCAAATATGTTGTTTGTTTATGGTTTTTGCAATGGGAGTGCTACAGCTGCTGTTGAAGAATATCGTCAACGATTTCCCCATCAACTAATAAAAATGTATTTATCAGAGTTTTCAACAAACTGGAGACTGGAACACTTCCCAGTGCTGTAACATCCGAACTCGCCAAGGTTTAGAAGAAGTAGAAAATATTCTGGATCTAGTAGAAGAAGATCCAACGACCAGCTCACGAAGAATTGCTGCTCAATTGGAGCCGCCCTTCGTAGACGAAGCCGAAAATGTTTAGAGGTCAATGGCGGTATTTTCGAACATTTATTAAAATAAGACTATGATAACCGGAATGTTGATGTATGAAATTTTGTTTAATTGTAATCACGCTATACAATAAAAACAAATGAAAATCGGATAAGAACATGAGTTTTTTTACATTATTTTCCTGTGTACAATCCACTCCTGGAGTTTGATCCGTCCCTCCCGACTCACCCCGTATATAATTCATTCGGATCTATAGAACGTATTTTAAAAATTTTGAATAGTAACCTTTCTTCTTCACTTCATGTAGCAATATAATCGCAACTTCTCAAAAGAAAAAATTCAAATCATATATACTATGGTCTATTATTAAAATATTATCGTCATTTTAAAAGTGTCCCAATATCACTGCAGTTGCAACGACAGATACGGTTTCGACGAGATTTTCGAAATGTATATAATTCTAGCCTAAATAAGGGCTAAATGAGGTCTAAATAATTTTTTTCAAAATTTCTTCTTCACTTCATCTACTAAACTAATCGTAATTTCTCGAAAGAAAAAATCCAAGTCATATACGGTCCATTATTAAAATGTTATCTTCATTCTAAAAGTGCCCCAATATCACTGTAGATGCAACGACAGATGCGTTTGCTTTCTTTTCCCTAGGAAGTCAACGTCACGAGGGGAACGCGGTCGATCGATCCGCCGAAAATCGAAAGCGTTTCGGGCTCGTTCGCGTGTCAGGGTCGAGCGTGACCCTGCGAATTTTTCGATCGCGCGAAGCACGCGATGACGAGGCGGAAATTATTTCGCACAGCACGACACACTTCGCTTTCCGCGTCCGGAGTAGTACTGAGAGAGAAGTACTGCCGCCTCGTCTCTTTCTTGGTATCGCGATGGAAATAACGCGAAGGTTGTAAATTGTCTGGACGTTTTATACATAATAAATAAGGAATGTTTTGTGTTTATGTACAACAGATCGAAACAACCGCAACAAACTGCGAGCGGGTCTCTACATAAATAAATACATTCTTTTAGTATGAATGTACAATATTTACAATGACTTGATTTAACCATGGAATATATTTCGCTTCATACAAAAGGAAAATGGAAATTCCAGATTGAAAACGAAAGCTTGACCCGGTTAGCGGTCAACACGATTGCTACGTTCGTGTCGAGTCTCTAAAAGATTGGAGGGGTGATTATCGTTCCATGATAGGTTGCCTGGAAAAGTAAAATGAGGATGGAGAATAAAATTTGTTTAATCGAGGCCTCGTTATCTAGAAAATCAATTTCAAACTACCGGACTCGTCCGCGTACGCGAGACTTTTACGTGAAGGGGATACGAACGGCCACGGTCAGACACGCTATTCGATGCCTATTCAACGAAACGCGCCGTATGAAACATTTTTATTCTACCTTTTTCACTTATGTCAACACTTCTCGATTGTACCACAAGCATTCAGACACCATTTCCCATTTTTTCTGAGTAAAAAAACTGCAATTTGCATACCTCAAATTATGTACCTGCAACGAAGTACAAAAAATCGTGTGCACTGAAAGCGCGTAACGAAAGTGGTTTGACCTCGTGTTACAAATAAAAAGCGACGTCCGCACAAATATTCGTAAGCAAGGATAAATTTTGTGGAATTTATATTCACTGGCTCTTCAACATTTGTTAACAAAAATACATAAATTCGATATTTCGTAGCTCGTAGATTGTTAAACTGCAATGTAACGATGCAACGATGCAAGGATGCAACCGGGACAATAACGATTGGCACAATATCGCAGCGGAATTGCCGGGAGCATGAGTCCGCGCGATCGAAAATTCATACGCGCGCGTAACCGTGAGGCCAGGCTAATTGGCGCGTGCTAAAAAGCGCAAAACAACGCTGTTACGTCTCGAACTCGTGAATTTGACTTTTTCCTGTCCAAGGACGGTGCCATTCTCCCTCTCTCTCTCTCTAGCTATCCCCGTGATTGTCGCGTGCTCCGCACCAAATGGAACAATGGGACGCAATTTAGATAAACGTCTGGTCTCGTCGCGACTCGTTGGCGGGTATCAACCGTGCGATCGTTTCCCCAGCGCCGTGTCGCGAGAGCGTTTTCGTAAGCCCTCTCGCCCCGAGGCAATTCCGCAAATTGCCCCGAAGGTGTTCGGGCAACCACGATTTCCTACGGCCCAACGCGCTCCGGTGTTTATTAGCAATTTTTATTACACCGCTCGTTTCGTCCGGTTAATCCGAGCGGTGCGTGGTTGACGAAGATAAGTGTTCAAACATTTTTATCCCTAACTGGCAGCAGGCCGATAAAAGACGTCAGAGATTTGTCGATAAAAGAGGATGTTAATCAAATTCCAGATAAAGGGAGTGCCATCTTTCAGAATACATTATATTCTACTCTACTCATTCATTTATTATTTATGGAAATAATTATACAATTATACTGATGTCATGAAACGAGAAAAATAAACTTTGTACGTCCCCTCAAATAGTCGAGTGTAAAGGGTTAACCGAAATCAAAGTGGTTCCTCGGAAATACAGCTTTTTCCGGGACATTTTTCGAATGATTTTTAATCAGAGCGACGCAGTAGCATGGCTCGCCGACAGGAAACTTAGGCTTCGGGTCGGAAGCCGTGCAGTATAGAGCGGAGTCGATTAATTTTAAAGACAAGAACTGGGGGTTCGTCGAGGCCCGGCCCCGACGCCATTCACTCGGGGCCCTTTGTCGCGTGTCGCGTTATTGTTTACGAGCAATTTCGCAGGACAACGCGTAAAAGATGTATGCGAACGCGCGAGTGGAGACCGACCCTTCGGCGAGGGGCGTATAGGGCGTAGGGCTCAGTCTACGGAACAGCGTGCCGGCCGTCAAACAACTCTTTTTACTTTTGCGCCCCTTTTCAGAGCAGACTGCAAGCATCGAGAGCAAGCTAACCCGTTGAAAAACGCTGCATAGATGTGGCCGGATCCGGCGTTTCGAGCGTCGCGACGCTCTCCGCACTTCGAGCGTACGTGTCGACGGTTTCCCATTCGTTATATGGATTTTCCCAGAAACAGACAACGCAGCCAACGCTGAAACGCTCGATAATCGACGCCGGAAGTGCTGCGAACTCGATTATTTTTAGCGAGCGACGATAAGTGTGCCTTTCTTTCATTTGCAAACAGAGAGATATATGTTTCCGAGTTGGATACGATGTGTACATATTTCGCAAGTCTAATACGACGTTTTATAATGCAATTTGTTTTTAGATTGCACTGTGAATGTGCTGTTTGCACGGCTACCCTTTTATGACGATACATCGTTGCTTGGCATTAACCCTTATGGCAATACCATCGGGCACCTGTGTACCCACTTTCAATTTCTTTCTAAAAATTCTTGAACCCTTTGGTTGACCAATAGCAAGATGATGTATTTCGCTGGAGTGATCGCTAGACTACGGTATTTTATGCAGAATAAAATTGCATAGTGAATATTCGTAAATATTCTACGATATTCTTTCCAATTTTTAGCAAACCGTTCCTCAAAACATTTTCCGATATTCTTCATTGTGTTCTTCTATCTCCGAGCGGTAATCTCCTAAAAATTCTTGAACGCTTTGGTTGACCAATAGCAAGATTATGCATTGCGCATCAGTAGACTACGGACTTTTATGTAAAATAAAATTGTATGGTAAATATTCGTAAATATTTTACGATATTCCTTCCAATTTTTAGGAGTCTGTACCTCAGATCATTTTCCCGATATTCTTCATTGTGTTCTTCCATCTTAGAGCGGTCTATCGATCGATTCGATCGATAAGAATCCGGGAATGAATTACGGCGCGTATCTTAGGCGGAAGATAAACACGTTTACAGATACTTCATTTTCGATTTTTGTCGAGATAGAACCGCATTTTAAGCGAATGCGCGAAGCGTCTCGCGGCTCCGATACGCGGCGAGGAGGCGCACGCTGTATGTCATAATCCAGATGCACGCCGAGATAAAGCGACGACACGCCGCTGGTATTTGTACGAACGAACGACACGCCGCCGCGTGTACGCCGGGATGATTTATCGTGCCGCGCCTCAAGGATGCCTCGAGCGGCCCGCGTTATCTCCGACAATTATGCCCATTGATAACGCCGCGGCCCGATGCAGGCGTAGTTACTTCTGTTTCGACGGTACCTGCCTCGACTCGACTCGTGGGATCGAGCGGGGTTGCTATCGAACCAGACTGTTCAATTACCGGCTCGAACGAACCCTGGGAAGCTCGGGGTGTTGGATAGTTCAAGGCTGATCCGAGGGTGGGCCACTTAACAATCTTGGAAAAGATATTTGAAATATTACTGCTTGCGATTGGAGCCACAACTTTTGAGTACAGCTTCTTTCTCGAGGCCTGATGCGCTACCGATGAGTCTCTGTGGGAAATGAAAAGCTTTGGAATTCCGTGGACATTTTCTGATCATCCCGTACCCGCTGAAACATATAATACATATATTTTCACCAAAGGATTAAGGCATGATAAAAAATGCAGTATAGAACAAAACACATAAGTTTGTTTAATTGTTGAGCAGAAACGGCTCGCGGCACGGAATCTATTAAAAAACCGCACTTTAAAAGGAAAACATTTTTAAGTAAATCATATATCTTACAGCAGACAATTTTTATTTCACAAAAAGATACGCAGTCCGGTAATCAGTTTTGGATTTGGTTTCTCAGAGTCGGTACAGACGCCATCCCTGAAGGATTAAAAAGTAGAAACGGATCTTCATTCATAAAATAGCAACATAGCGTGAGTGTGTTGTATAACAAAAAAATGATTACCATCAATAAGCTAGCGACAAGTAGTGCCAACTTCTTTCTTGCTGGCTGGCGGATAAAAACGAGCGAAGCATAACCGTAAATACGAGGAAGTAAAAACAATTTAGCTGGAATCGCATAAACCAGTGTGCGTCGCGTCGCAATGTCGTAGCTGCCGTCGACGGCGTGTTCTCCTCACTGTGAACCCCTCTCACCCCTAGCCCCTAGCACCCCTCGCACCCCGTGCCCGGCCCAAAATCAATATAGGCGCCGCCACTGCCGGCGACGCCACCGACGTCGTTCCACCCAGAATTTTCCACCCCCTCTCTTCGCGCGCCTTCGTTCTCGACGCCTGGAACTTGTGTCGCCGCGTTTCTCTCAACTTTTCATCCACCGTTGGCACCGCATCTTGTCACCTGGCTCTCTTTTGTGGGAGGGGCAGAGTTTCTCGAAAGAGTTAATTGATCGGGAGCCACGCCGGAAATGAGATCCCATAATGCGCTCGATGGCGCGCGCGCGGAAGAACCACCCTCTATCAACCTGCAGCGTCCCCTTACAGACGAACGAGTCTGACTTGTCAGCGCCCTTACCGCCCTTCGTTTTGATAGCTGGATCAACCAGACTGCCAAGATGGTCGCTCGTCGTGAATATGGGCTGCAGTTTCGCAATTTAACACAGTTTGATAAAACAATTTGAGCTCTGTTCAATGTATTCCTGAAGTATCATTCGCCGAATTTGAATATTCATCGAGAATGAGTATTTCTTTGCGTGGGAAGTATTATAACAGAGGTGCGAAACTTCTCCAAGTATCTCGGTGTGTTCCTCTCGAACCTCTTCCATAAACTCCCATCCTCGATGATCCTGTAGCAAGTGCCATAGACGAGAAACCTCGCTGCAAGAATGAAGCTGGTGCAGCAGTCTCAACGAAGTTCATCTTCTTGTATAAAACTGCGAAGTCGATTCGCGAGGAATTAGCATCGTCGTTGGCGTGGAATCGGAACCGTTGAATAAAAGATAGGTAGTATCGTCTCATAACAAACGCCTCCTCTTTAATCAAAGAACATTACTTACCAGAATAAGTTCGCCGCGTATCTTTTATTTATCGCTTCTGATTCCCTCGACCCGTTTCGTCGAAGAAAGCGAAGGGGAGAAGAAGAAGCTGCGAGGTCGATCATCGTTGCGTCAATTCTCTCAATAATTCGAAATCGTTTAACCCTGCGGAGCGATGCTATGAATACGCGGCCGCGTGTCGCTCGGGTAAGAGTTAATGAACTTTCACCGAGAGGGAAGGAGTGAGAGAGGGAGACGCGAGGATAAGCTAATACCCGATCAATTGGCTTTCGGTATCACTCGGACAAACACTCGGCTTAAATCGATCTCGAAGCCCCGCGCGTGTACGCGAAAGAGTCGAAAGTCGATAGGCTCCGTGGAGCTCCATAGAGCTCTGAACAGCTCCGCGGAGCCCTGCGGAGCCACGCGGAGCCACGCGGAGCCACGCGGAGCTCCATAGCGGCCCACGGAAGCCTATCGCATTCAATAGACGATCGTCGAGAGCGAGCTGAGCGGCTCGAGCAGATGCTATCTCTTATTCACGATGCTCGTCCGCAGTGAAAGCATCTTGTCGCGTCCCATTCGGCGCATAATTGCCATTGTTGCTCCTTGCCGTACGCGCATTTATCGTACCGCCGCGTGTCCCCTATCGTTTCTCTTCCTCTTCTTCTCCGATCTTCTCGCTACTCTTCTCTTCTGTTCTCTTCTCTTCTCTCCTACCGTGATCCTCCGACTCGTAAACGAGCGGATGGAGCCGAGAGGTTTACGGCTGCTCCCGGTCGCGTTTCCATCCGCTCCGAGTTTCCTCTCGCCGGCGAACTACGGTCGCGATCATCTTCGAACGCTATCGAACCACCTCAAACCAAGATTTCTACCCAGCATCCAGCTCCAGCCGACCCTGGCGCCTCTTACTTTCACCCTCGCGGACAACCGTCGATCGATCGATGCACATTTTTCCCACTTTCAACCATTGCGCAACCCCGCGGCCACAGGGACTTCCGAGAATTATTCAATCGTGTGTACATATTCTCGTCATCGGCAGTCATCTTTATGACAAAACTGAAATGGGTCCAACAGAAATGTGAGAAGACATCAGAATGTTGTTATTCTTCGGTTTCTTAAAATTGACTCGAGTGAATCCTATTTTGCAGAAAGATTCACAGTCTAGAGAACGTTCGTGTCCGGGATCACGACGCAACAGTAATCGATTCCAAATCAGAAGTCAAGGATGCGGTTTCTCTGTTACGTTTCTTTCCCGGAGTTTTATGCATCCTGTTCGCGAAACGACCGATTCGAGAGCTTCCACTTGTTTTCGTTCTGGAGAACGCGCGGAGAAACTGCAAGCTCGGGACAAACAAGGGGGCAAATCCTTTTGCCGCTATAAATTACGATCTCGTTCGCCCAGCAATTGGAAGAAACGCGTCGGAAGACGTCAAAACTATCGGCTCCGCAGTCGCAATCGAGATGGATCGCAGACTTTTAATCGGAGCACCAATCATCGACGATACGCTTCCTGGCTGGCAAGTGGCGGGCTAGCAAGCAGTTGGCCAAATTGCGTTCTCTCCTCTCTCTCTCTTCGCTCCTCGTGGCTCTTCGAGCGAGACGCAGTCTCTCGAAGTTGGGGTCGTTGGACGATTTCGGAGGATAATTTATGACGCCCCGGCGTTTCAGTCGCGACGGGGCCAGCATAAACAACCTTCGCTTCTCCCGACCCACCCCTTCTCCGTTTCTTTCCTTTCTTTCCCTTTCCGTTCGTTCCTCGGTCACCCTCTGCGGGGAGCATCGCAGGGAGAGAGGGAGATCAATACGGAAGAATAGCGCAGTTTTCGCTCGCTTTTACTGCTTTTCTCGCGAAAGCTTGAAAACAATCCTCTTCCGCCTTCGCTGGCCCTATCCGTTCCATTCGTCAAAGATTTCTCACCCCTCTGCCTCCCTGGCGAACGTCCGTGACAAATTTCTTCCACAAAGCTCTCGCGATTAAGTGAACAATTAATAGGACACATATCAGTTCAATATTAAGTAATTTCGCAGGTTGCTCCTCGTAAATAAAACTGAGTTTTGGATCGTTGGAAACGAGAACACCCTCTTAATGAAATTGATACGACCTCATCATTGATTCGACATTTTATTAATTGTGCTTAATGAAATGAACTTTCGCGAACCAATTCGTCAAAATCGAAATGAACAGAATTTCCTCCATTTTATAAGTTAAGTTCCCGAGGGCAATACGAGTAAAACTGAAATCCCAAAGCTCTTTGAATAAATGCTCAAACAACTTGTCAGAGCACATGTTGTTGAGCACATGTACAGCGAGTCGTAGAATACCAACGTCGCCACAAACCAGCATCCGAACGATCATATTCGCCATTGTATTGCAAAGTTGCACTCCTATCCCTCCAGCACTTTCAGTCAGCTTCGATGTTCTTGCTGTTCTTATTCCACTGTTCGAAGTATCATCGATCCCATGTTTTCCCAGCAACGTGACTTTTTCGCGGAAGTGTCCCGGGGCGACCAGCAGCCGCTATAGTCGAGCTTTTAATTTCGGATTTCCCCGGAAGTTCTCCACCTCCACGGCTACTTGAACCGCTGGAATAAATTTTTCTCTCTCTCACCCCCCTGACTTGCTTTCTCCGAGTTTTTTTCCCTCGTGCTCTCGATGCTGGAGCACTTGGACACCCCCGAGTCATCGTTCGCTTTCGCGCCACTTTCCTTTCCACCCTATATAACACGGATCCCTCTCGACGGCCGCTCGCTGACGCGTACGATGCACAAGGTTCGAGCGAGGCTTTGATACGAACTTCCACTCCCACAGTGGACAAACCATTTGCAGGGTAAACGATACACTTTCGATCAGGAACGCCATTGCCATCAGAAATATCCCGGGAAAGTCATTCTGTGAGACACGCCTCCCGTTTTCGGATAAAGCTCAATCTTTATTATCTTATTACTAGACAATGGATTTTTATGCATTTATGAAGAAATTGGATGAGCGAAATAGAAAATAGTACGAGATTATAAATTTGAGAAAATTGTAATGCTGTTTTTAAAGTGAAAAAATTTTTATCTTATTCCTGCTTCCCACAATTAATGTAGAACATTTTTATTTTGCATAAAGATCCGCAGTCTACTTGTTACACTAATTCTAGTAAATGATTATGTTCAAGAAAACCTTGCCAACTTAATAATAAATGCACTGAAAGGAATTTATTTATTTTTTATTTTATTACACTAATTCTAGTAAATGATTCAGTTCAAGAAAACCTTGCCGACTTACTAATAAATGCACCGGAAGGAAAGGAACAAGAATGAAGAATGTTCGAAAACGATACTCCTTCGATCGACGTGGAGGGGTGGAAAGACGCGACCGCTTCGTTCGCTGTCGAGAATATTAGGTCGTTCTCAGGGGGAAAATGTTAGCGAAGACGGAGTAGGTGAGGATCACCGAGCTTAATCCGATATTCCATTTGCTCTGGAACAGGCGCCATTTATTCTAACGCCTCCCCTGTTCTCTATCGTGAAATCGGTGTACCGTTGCCCTATAAATCGGCTCCATGATTCGTCGAGGGATCGTACGATCAAATGGGCCAGCAAGGTTTCCCGGGGACACTCTGAGTCACCGCTGCTGATCAGTTTCGACGTCCCGTCGTGCGAACGGTTCAGTTTTATGACAACAGCGATCAAAGAGCTGTTCAACCCCCAGTCATCCCTTGTATCGATCTGGTACGTTTTTGTACTGCTTGCTTGCGGAAATTGAGATTTGGACAAATCATTTGTATAAATATTTAACCCTTAGCACTCGAATGGCGACTCTGAGGCAAAATAAAAAGTTACTGTACCATTATTTAAAATATCGTTTACATGATTGGATTGGTATCTAATCAATTACTAAACATTTAAGTATTGTATGAGGTATTATATCAATTTCATATCCACCAAATGTAACCCTTAGCACTCGAGTCACCACTAAAAATTGCAGTACCGTTATCCAAATTATTGTTTACATTATTAAATGTGTTGGTATCTAATCAATTGCTAAACATTTAGGTATTGTATTGTATTATACCAATTTCGTATCCATATAATTTGAAAAATCATAGGGAATGAAAATATTCCAGGTACATAGAAAGAAATGTTTAATTTTCGAGTTAAAATAGCCCCGAGTGTGCAGGGTTAATAAATAGCGTGAAGCAGAATACACGGTCTTTCCAAACTGGTTCAAGGGTTAAAACAAGGATTGGACGTTTAGTGTCGACGGACGCTTCTGTTTCAAGATCAGTATGCCGATTCGTGCGAGCGTAGCCGGCGCCAGGAGCCGCGAATCGTTTATTGGCCGACGAGCAGAGTCGGCATTAGGGTTGCAAGGGTTAATAAGATTCGAGGCGAAGTCGCGGAAGTCGAGGCGGATGGCAGGCGATTTCTTTGTTCGCAAAGGAGGCGGGAGGGACGAGGGGCATGTAGAAGCTAGCACGATGGCACGTTAAATGCCGAGCATCGTCGCTCGGGACACGATAAGGGCCAGCTCTAATCGCTGCTTAAGTTAATTAACGGAGAGAAGAGACAGAGAGAGAGAGGGAGAGAGAGAAAAAGAGAAGATCGTCAAGGTCCTCGGGGACCGAAGTCACCGTTGTCCGGAGGCCCCTGACCGACGAAGTTGCTTCCGTTTCCTCTTTTTGCTCCGCACGATTCTCTTCCTCGTCGAGTATCGATCTCTCATCGCAGTCGATCGTCTCAAATACGTCGTTGCCGCGAATGCCACTCCGTTTTCCGATAATTACGTTCCCCTCGTAACTTTCGCTGCAAATTAACTCTTTGCTCGACGCGGATGCTCCTGATTCCTCCGTGCTCCGGAAGCCTCTGGTCCTTGTTACCCAATTTATTTGATTTTCATTTCAGTCTGTGTGCAAGCCAGTCGTCAATAAACAGCAGGAAACTACATAGTATACTAGGTTATTAAAACAATTTCTTTCACCGATGACTTCAAAAAATGGTGCATTGGGCGGATAAGGGGATTAATATAAAAAATGACGGGATTGAGGGTTTACGGTAGGAGTGGATCCGAGGGTATCCGAGCCTCGGATCAGGACCCGAAAATTAGTAATACTAGGGTACCCGATGTCGAAATCGGATATCACGAATTTCCGGGTCCCAGGCCTAGTTTACAGTGTGTTAGGTGGTTTTCGGGCCCGTGGCGTCGAATTCCTGACGGATGAGAATCGGCCAAGGTAGAGGGGAAGACGGGAGCGAGAAGCGGAGCCGAAGGGACTTGTTTTGATCTTGTTTAGGCGGAGAGGAGCAACGGCAGAGAGCAGTGCCAGAGCGGAGCAGCATAAACAGCGGCCGGAGAGGACCCAGGCCATCTCGGCCGGATGGCCATCGGCATCGGGGGCTGTGATTTATTCAGGGTTATTGTCCTGCGCGGGGTTTTTGTCCTGTGAGGAGGGCCCCGGCGCAACAACGCGCGTATATGCACCGGGAAGAGGACCGAGGAGGAGGCGGTGCAAGTCCGAAACGGCAAGAACGCACTTGGACCAGCTGGGAGCGGCGAGGAGCCAAGAAGGAATAAAGAGGAACGAGGAGGAACGGAGAGGAACGGAGGATGCAACGACATTACTCAGGCAGGCCGACTCCTTCGCCTTTTTCTACTGTGCTCGAACGTGCCACCGGGTGCATTGACATCGCGGTGTCGACGTAATTCTCGGTACGACGCTTCCGTATCGGTCTTACGTTTTCATTATAGCTTACGCGGACAACTTGTTACGCGAGTCCCGCGTTTATAAAATACTGAGCCGCGCGAGAGCGGCTGAGAGCAGTGTCGCCCCGCCAACCACCGCCAAGTCAAACAGGATTCCGCTGCCACTCGATCACTCGGTACCGAATCCTTCTCCGGCAGATTCAGACCGAACCCTCGAAACCCTTCTCTATCGCTCTCGTTTTCCAGCGATACTCCTTTTTCCAGACACTCCTGCGATGCGAAAGAATTCGATCGGACAAGAATATCAGCAGGCAAAATTATTTTGCAGAAACCACCTCTAAAAGGCTCTTTCTTTCCTAGCGCGACTGAAAGTCGCTGTACCATTATTTAAAATATTCTTTACAATATTAAGTTTGTATAAATTGTATCATGAAAATATTCCAAATAGCTCAGACAGTTAGCAAAATCCTGTATCGACACACACAAAATCAGTGTCATTTTCAGACAGTTCCGTCACAAGAGACCAGTATCTCACAGACCTTACTCCACGACCATAAACGCCAAAAATGGCGGCGGAGCAAACCAAGGGAGTTCCTCGACGGAACTTTGCTTTATATGCTCGTAGAGGCGTCGGAACTTGTGACGGAAGGCCTCGGTACGTGCCCGAGCGGTGAGATACGCGACAGCGTGGTTTCCATGGAAATTTTCGGGTGTACTGTGTGCATCCTTTTATGAAGCTAGTTTCGCGAGGAAGAGGGTCCGAAGCAAACTGCAGTTTAGGATGCGTTAAGCCGCAGTTAAATCTAAGCTCTCCGGCTCTCTCGGGCTTCTCCGTCTCGCAACGTAAATCTTCGCTGTCGGCGTAACACCGTCCACAAGCGGCTCTCTAACACCGTGGGCGTAGAGCAAGTTTTAGGTTGTCCGGAGCTTCTGCGATGCTCGGACGCTCCTCTCCCTCTCCCTCTCTCTCTCTCTCTCTCTCTCTCTCTCCCTCTCTCTCTCTCTCTCTCTCTCCCTCTTTCTCTCTCTCTCTCTCTCTCTCTCTCTCTCTCGCGGAGAAAGTATCGTCCTCGAGACGCTTGTACTCTCGTTCGACCCTGTCTGTCATGCGACGATGCGACGCCCAGCAACCCGTCTGTCTGACGCTGTCTAGCCGTTTCTCCTGCAGGAGATCGTGCCACTTTGCTGTTCACGGCCGCAGCCTTTCAAACAATATCTCGTTTTCCAAATCGATCAACCTTCAACTTACCTAGCAGTCTAAGTGAATACCTTAATTCAGGAAAAAACATTGTTAATGATCTTAACTTCTTAAAAGCTACTGATTTACATAACAAAATCTAATCTTACACACATGTCAACCGATAAATATGAAAATTAAACCTTTCACTACACTATACATACGTATATGTAATCCACTGCTTTAAAGTGTATCAGCCCTTCGTGGTCGCTAATAATCTAGCTATTGACGCGATCTTAATAAATATAATAAAAAATATCTCGTTTTCGAACAGAGTTGATTCTGGAAGATCGAATCACGTCTGAGAATGCGGTCTTTCTCGGCAAAACATCGCCAAATTGTTGCTCGTTGACGTTGCAAGATGAAACACCCGTTTGCCGGTGATTAATGGAAATCGATGGCGCTCTTAACGAACGTGATTTTCCGTTGCACGCATTTTTCTCGAAGGCCGAGGGGCCGAGATAACATCGAAACGCAATGGAAGGCAACCGCTGGCACCTGGCTTCGCCGATTTCAATCGACTCGCGCGACTTTCGATCCCGCTTTCGGGCTTTCCGCATTCCGCGTCTGGTCCCCGCGTTGCGATAATTATTCTCTCGCATTCGTCGGAGCAGCTGCAACGCGAAGCAATGGCGGGGTTGATAAAATTCGAGAATGTCGAGTATGTCGTTCCGAATTTATTCCGATGATGAAAGAGAGAAAGAAATCAGCATCTCGGAATCGCGACAAAGAGAAGAAACGCAACGGAAGCAGGGTGCTCCGGTGTTCCCGAGCGGAAACGACGCGCGTTTCGACCGACTGGCTCTCATTTTCGCAGGCGGGCCGCTGAAATTTCGGCTGAAAGCGACTCGCGTTTTCTTTCAGAGGGAACGTGAAAGGAAGAAAGAAAGCAACGAGATCCTCAATGGAGCGGAGCAGAGCGAAGCGGAGCCGAGCCGAGCCGAGCCGTGAAAGGCAAATGCGCTCGACGAACGGCCGCGAGAGGGAAAGGGGAGCCGGCTCTCGTCTTTCTCCTTTCCTCCGATCGGCTTGCCGTTTCGCTAGAACGAACTAGTTCCGTTCTGGTACATAGTCCTACATATACACTCGAAGAGAGAGAGAGTGAGAGGCGGATTAAACGAGAGAGAAAAAGAGATAGAGGGTCGTGTCGCGCGCGTGAACGCGACTTAAAACCGGTCCCACCCACGCGAGCGCGCGCGCACTCGCTCTCGCGAGGGTTGCACGCTCGCAGAACGAACGAGATAGCTCGCCGGACGCGGCCAGAAATGAAAATATTCTAATTACCGGAGACATTGTTGCGACACGGTTCGAGAAGGCGCAACGACGTTCGTGATGAAGCGGTTTCCTCGCTGATACAGCGAGTCGGGTCGGTACCGAGGCGGATTCGTTCGAACGAGTAATCCCGTCGCGACGAAAACCGTGACCACCGACGAGAAACTGCCTTCTTTCCACGCTAATGCAACCGCGAACCCAGCAGTCGACTAACCACATAACTGCTATCTGGGAACTCTGCTGTTTGTCACCGCCGGACACCGCCCTTGCTAGGATAGCACATTTTTATTTGATTTGCTTCGTACGATTTAATTGAATCGATGTAATGTCTGCATACTGTTTTATCTCGCTTATACATTTTCATCGCGAATGCATAGAAATCTCTAATTACAATCATCACGAGTTAGAACATTTTAGGAGTCGTCAAAAATAATTATCAAATTAATCTTTAGTCATAGCATTCGAGAGGACTCCTAAAGAAAACTCTCTGTGACAAGTCTTAAGTCGGCACCACAAGGGTAGTTTCTTCTGTTCTGCTCGACAAAAAATTACGAAAAAATTCATGAACAGTCTACTTCATAGCACACATGACAGTGAATTTTTTCAGAATTTTTCATATAGTGCATCGTAGTTAAAAAAGGTCTGAACAAAATAAAACCGGGATTACCAGAAACACAATGTCCGTATAAAGAGGCGAGGGAACCAGAGGAAGGGAAGAGGATTAGTAGGTAGGTTAGGAAATCGGTTTAAGAAGATTTACGACCCCGTCGGAAAATGACTCTGACTCCGGTCGAAGCTCGTTTCGGACGTGTGCGGAATGATTGTCGAAAGTTGGCCATCTAATGGGAAGTTTCCCACGCGGAACCAACCGATCCTCCCCTGTGTCTGTGCATGGGGGAAGAAATTGCAGGCTCGGTGGCACGCACGAAACGCCGCGGCGCGGCGTGGCGCACGGCTCACCGCTTTTGCTCCGGGTCAAAGAATAGGCTGCGGCTCGCTCGAATATCGACAAACTGCATTCCTCGGCCCAGTTTTCCCCTCGCGCTTACGATCGGCCGCGAGAACGACCTCGTAAACTATTAGAGCCAGGGTCTCCGCGAACCAGCCGGAACGTGTGTCGGAATCGTTAATAAAATCGTCGTGTCGGGTACGCTCCCCTGTGATGCTTTCCGCTGTTGGCCAACCGCTGCGAATCGCGGTGGCCAACAGCCAGTTTGTTCACAGTCCTCCGAACAATCCTAAGAATCCACCAAAAATTAATGACTTCAGGAGTCTTTCAATTTTACGAGCAAATGGATCGTTAACCTTTCGCATGATAACATCGAGTCAGACTCGGGATCAAAATTAGGAACACCGTTTGTTCACCATCACAGATATGTGACATCCGCAATCTCGGAATTTATTGCGAGCTAGCAGAGTCAATTTTATACACTTTCTTATCTAAAGTTTTTCTAAATTCTTCTGTAGGGCTTTTTATAAAAGTTGTTTATTAAATGCGCGTGTTGCTCGAACCACTGTCTGTTTGTTAACATGCCTTATCTTGAATGTCTGAGCAACAGCCATATATTATAAATAGACTGCGGATGTTTATGCAATTTGCAATTTTTGTAGACGAATTGGCATATCTGAAGGTACAATTATTGTAGCCTTTTTAGAGCAGTTTTAATTTTAGCAGTTTAATTTTAGAGAATTATTAAGCATTTTTAGAAAATTTTCAGAAGCCATAATTTCATAAAGATCCGCAATCTAATTATAAACTATTACAGAGTCAAAGCTTATCTAAATTCTTTTAACGTTCCATAAAGAAGTTGCGTTTGATAAAACTTTTTAATAACGAAGGCGAGCGAAGATACGCAGCGAAATCATGCTAGTGGTGAAGCCTGCTTGATCGAATAAAAGTTTGTCATTTTAAGAACGAGGTCTCCTATCCCCATAGCCGAACATCAATAAACTGAACGAATGCGCTGAATATGATGAACGAATAAAATTAATAAAATGAATACGCTTGCTAACGAACATCTTTTCAACGGCCAAATCTTTAGCCTGTAGCTGCGCCTTGGCCTGAGCTCGCACGCAAGCGATTCAGAGTCTTAACGACCCAATAGTTTCGAGACAGGGTTAACGAGTCACTCCGAGGCCAGGGTGAACAAAGAGCAACGAATTTCGATAAAATCGCGAGAGAGTCCTCTATCCGAGTTGTGGAGCTCTCGGTAGCGGTCGCGTCGCGTGAGTGCGTAAAGTACGCCACGGAACGATCCCGCCGGCGGATTATGTTAATTAAACGTAATGCAAGAAGCCGGGGGAAATTAATCGCGTCGCCGGCTCGATCGCTCGTTAATGGCGGCGCTGGTTCTCTCCGGCTGGGTAGGCTCTCTTCTTCTTCTTTTATTTCTCCATGATCTCCCCTTCGTCCTCTTGCACTTTCCTCTTCGAAAGAGAGAGGGACTATACTCCCCCGAGCAGGGATATTTTTCTATTGGTTTCGAGAGGTGTCGGAGATTTTGCTCGCTGTTAAAGCGGCGCAAACAAACGCGCCTTTGCCGTGCTTCTATCGAATCCCATTGAGTTTCGCCGCCTCTGTACGGAACGCGAAATGCATCTACTGTCAGTGGTAAATTAACCCCTTGACTTCCAGCGCCGAGCAAAAACGTTTCCACTGCAGATCTTTGTGTGCAATAAACATTTTCTTCTTCAATTTTAGGAAACAAGAACTGTTAAAAATTTGTTGATCTTTGATCTAAAAAAGTGTTAATTTCCTTTGAACAGAAATAAAGTTCTAATTCTCCGTCAGCAATGTTTAGTCATTCAAAGAAACACAAGAATGCGATTAATTATTTTCTCCTTTCGGTATCGTCATTCTCCGTGCTCGTTTGCGTTGGTTTGCGCTCGTTTGTGAGAAGTCAGCCCGCAGAAAATCCTCGAGCGAAGCCGTCCCCTTCGCGATTTTTCCTTTTGGTCGTGGAGCAGCTTTTCATCGAGCTTTATTAATTATCATCGAGCCCCGTGATCCGTTTTAACGAGCACCGGTTCTCTCTCTTTTTCTCTTTCTCTCTGTTCGCCACGAATATTCCTGCCGCGGCGCGCATTGTGTCCTCCGCGAAAAGGGAGAACCCGGGAGGACCGGGTCTCCGCCGAAGAACAATCGCGGTCTCTCGATCATCGATCCTGCTGGATCCCCATTCTGCTGTCAGCCGACCGCATTCTTGCTGGTTCGTTCACTATCCTTCGAAAACCCTTCCACGAAACCGCTCCCGGAGATTCGGTGGAACTCGACGCGGGTCTCATTTTTCACCTTCTTCCTCGTCCTCTCTCCCTCTCTTTCTCTTCGTATACTCTCTCCCTCTCCTCGTCCTCTCTCCCTCTCTCTCATTCCACTTTCGTTTAAAATCCTTAACGATTAACCTCTCCCCGATCAGAACTTCGGCCATTTCCTTCGCGAAAGTAAGAGCGCAGCTATTATGCACCAAGGAAACCCTAACTGTCTCCCATGACACGCATGAAAGTTTATGGTTAGCTGACAATTTTCAAGATACAAATGATTAAAGTTACGAACCTTTTCATTCACCTTGAAGTTCCAATTTGCTGCCATAGAAATTACAGTGGGAAAGAAATAATTTAATTATTGTATAGTGTCTTCTGTTTGTTTGCTTGTCTTGGCAACAGTCTTAGATAATAAACTATTACAATAGGCAGCAAAAACCGCAACCAATAAACGAAGCTCGATAGAAATATTTGATATCATTCTGAACGAGCGGAGGTTCGAAGTAATCGATCAAATAAATAGCATAAGAACGAACAACCGCGCGAATGAGAGAACAAAAAAATGTTTCACGCTACAAATCGACGATGCTCGAATCAATTAGAGTTCTTAGGATTGTTGTTCCGTCCAGTAAAAAGAGTTCGATTCGATCGATCCGCAACACCGGGTCGAAGAAAAGGTGTCCGATCCCCTGATTGGCAGCGCAATGTCCGATCCTAATGCGCTAAAAGCAAAAAGGAACCTATCCTTCGATCCGTCGTAGCTCTAAGTCTCGGTCCCGAGCCAAGAACCCGACATCCTCTACGATTATTACCGATGTACGGAGGGGGGCACAGACTTGCTCGATGAAATTGAACGTTTTTTGCGGACGGGTTTGTGCCGTGACAATGGCTGTTGGGTAACGGCTTGCCCGTGGAACGCGGATACACAGTTCGGCAGGTTCGCCGGCTCGGTTAAGGCTGATTTATCGTCCCGAAGACGTTGCCAAATTGGCAGCTCGCTTTGTCGAAACTCGTTACGCGGGCCAATCGCCGCTCCGGGATCTCCTGCAGTCCGAATTTTGGATAATCTCGACGAGAATACGTGAGATCGTTCGCAATTCCGCCGGGAGAGCCCGTTTTCCCCCTATTTGGCCCCTATTGGCCGTCTTCTTCCGCCCCGTTTCACCGTGCCCGTGGCTCCTCTCGCCGTTTTTTGCCAAGTTTCGCATCCTCCAGAAGTTGGCGAGTCTGTGCACTGTTCACAGTCTTCCGAACACGTAGCAGGACCGAGTCTTAAAAAATTTTGCGGCCCTCCACCTCCAGTGTGGTTGCACAACGATTTTTTGAGGGAAGTCTCATGTCCAGCGAAAGCGAATTATTCGAGAGTCCATTCACTTGTTCGTCTGATCAGTGGTATTATTCTACTAGGTCCGAGAGCAATCTTCCAAAACATCGATTTTATCTACTAATAGTAGGTTCAATGACCCGTCTGGCTAGACAACCATTTTATTCTACAGCAGTACATCCAGTGGTCAATTTGTCTGAACAAGGATTTTGTTTCAGCGAATCTTGCTATGTACTCCATTCAATTTTGGACGTCATAATTATGCAATGTATGAAAAGCTGTATATATGATAACCCGTGATGTTTCACTTTGGTTCGAATAAATGGTACCTGTTCCAGATTACACGGAGTCGTGTCGATTCTCTCGAATTGAATTTAAGGTTGAAAAACACAAAAGCACGGGTTTTGCGCAGCCACCTATCCGTTTGGAGGACCGGTGGTGCGGTCGTGCGGAAGATCGCCGAATTCGCCATTGGTTTTTTGCGCTGGCGACCGGATAAGAAATTGAAAGTTGTGTGTGGGAAGTCTTAAAAGGATCGCGCGGGCCAAGACGGGCCGCGCCGCGCTCGTTTCTTTTCGCGCCGATAAAGGAGGCGAGTTCGCAACTTCGAGTCGAATTCCCGGGTAGGTAGGAGAGACGGAGAGTAAAAAGAGAACGAGAGAGAAAATTCCTGGTTTTCGTTGCGATGCGCGACCGTGTCGCGATGACGTAAGGACGCCGAGTTACAGCTTCCACGACGACCGTTCCCTATAGATTCGCCTAACGTCACCGGAAGCTGTAATAATTCCGATGACGACGCGCTCCCTCGCTCAATTGCGGCGCGTAAACGAGATCGCTCGGAAACGCTCCACGGATCGGTCGCTGCCCGTGTTAAACACCGTCGAAAATCCCATGGAAACCCGCTGAAATGCCACTCTGTTCACACGTATCATCCGCTGATTACCATTGATTACTGTTCTTCACATTCAGTGATGAATTTTCATTTTCTCTTATTTTTCAACACCACCGAAGACTAATACATATATTGTAAAATAAGATACTTTTAAAAATACAAGGTGGTCCACCTAAATGTAGTCACCTAAATATCTCTTTTATTTGTGATTACATGTAAATGGTATCACAAGGTGAATGTTTTTAAAATTTTATTTTTTTCTTAAGGTCTTTCTTCCGGAGTTTTCAAGGTGATCGATATTTGTTTTCTTGTAAATGTATATTCTTTTCCTTGTTATGTTATCACCAGACTGCGGATCTTTATGCACTTATACCAAAACCGAGAAGATGAAATTCAAAATCATTAAGGGAAGAAATAACATTGAATTTAATAAAGATCCGCAGTTTAGTCATCAACATTTAGGTGGACTACCCTGTATAAAGCTCATAGACTGCCGGTAAAATATCGTGCATATAAAATATCTGCTCATAAAATATCGAGTTGGCTAGAAAGTTCGTTTTCATTTTTCCAGAGCTATTTTCCGAACGATCCCTATCGATCGATAAGCAATTAGCTTGTATTCATAGACTCGCACCACACACGACACACAAAGCACAGATCACGTTGATTTAATCATTCGCAACTAATCCTCCCGGATGGAATTCATTGGAGGAGTCTCTTCACAAACGAAACAGCGACTCGCACGTAATTCGTCACCCAGCGAATTCTTACGCAGGAAACGAAGTTTCGGGTGGGCGTTTTCGATTTTTCCAGAGGACGGTCGGAGGTTTCCAGCATTTCTCCGAAGCCAGACAAATCCGCGCGCAATTGCAATTTCCGCGCGACGATGCGCCCCGTCGAATGCAATTCCCCTGACGCGACGCGACTCAACTTTCCGCGTCCCCGACGAGAATTCCGTCGATGGAACAACGCTTCCGGTTCCCAGCGACATGAGCAGAAAATATTCCGCCTGAAACCCTTGAAACTGTTCACCCTTGCTCGCATTTAACACCGTAAATGTTCTCCGGCAGTTAAACTGGCCATATCGCGCGGTAAAAGGAATTGTGTGTTGCGGCATTGTTGCTTAATTTTGACTCTGACGTGATCCGACAATGTTCAAATCATGAGCAGACTGCGGATTTTATGCATTCATGACAGAAACGAGTTCGGAAATTCGGAAACAAGTTTCACCTTGTCCAACTTTTATTTTGCGTACAAGTCCGCGGTCTAATTATAATAATTAGCGATCGAGGCAAAACAGTTTATATTTCCAGCATCATCTCGCATGGAACTGGAAATGCTTACCGCAATTTTTTTATGAATTGTATCTCGAAAGAAATCGAACGATTCCAAACGTTTTCTGCACTTACTCGAAAACAGAAGCGCGAGGAAATGAAAAACTCGCGTAACAAGATCCTGTGCGGACGTGTTAGGGTATTTCAGTGTCGTATTTCAAAGTAGCGCTTTTGAAGCGGGCAAGTACATATTGGCAGGCTAGCATTATCACTATTATTCGTTCTGGGAAGCGAGACGACGTGTGCAAAGTCAAGAACTGCGGAAGGAAAGGGTTCGTCGATCGGAAGGCGTAGTCGCGTCCGTATCGCGGGTAACAGTCCCGTCCATTCCGTCGAATCTATTTAATGCGCGTTTTATCCGTCCATTGGGCTGCACTATAATTTAATCCCATCTGTTCTTACTGGTTTCGCCTGGCGCGGCCTGCGGAGCACGTTCATTCACCACTTCGAGAGCCCGAGAACGAAACGCCGCGCAGATGTGCGTCGAATGCGTGCACGCATCCGTTCGGCCGCGGCCGTTCCGTCATTATGCTATCAGACGATGCAATTGCCAATTGCCAGTGTCGACGGTGAACTTTCTCGACGATCTCGCCTTGAACGGGTCCGCGAGGGGACGCCTCGATCGCGATGGATCCACGAGAGCTGACATCACGCTTTCCGATCGACCTCCCTCCCTTACCAGCTTATTATTGCGTCCGTCGTTGACTCGACACTCGATTAACCCCTTCAGCTGCTATTTGTTTACGGGCAATTATATTGACGCGTAAAATCTCATTCTATTTTAGGTTCGTTGCTTAAACGATTGGTTATCGTCAAGCCGCTTCGTTTTTAAATAATTTCTAACTACTGCAGATCATCATTGAACGCTTGCCTATTTCACTTTGCGTGGGATTTCTTCTCGAAAAAGCTAATGCGCCGAAGTTAACCCCTTAAGGGAGAAGAGTGGACGTATCCGCTGCAGACGATCGTTTAATCTATCTGGACAATTTTGTATCTAATCAAGTGTACATATCCTCTGAACATGCAGCTTGATTTTAACTATGAGATTATTGATTCTCATCTGAAAATAGCAATACTATTATGGAAGTAACATATCGAACATTCTGCAATTGTGCATCAGTCGCGCTTGTTCGGCGCCTGTCCGAGGACGCAACAAGTCCGAAGACGGCACCGTTATCCTCACCGAGATATTTAGACGACAGGTGTTTACGTAAGCTTTTTAGCCCGAAACGCGTCGGCGTAAAAAAAACTGATTGGCCAATTACGCCGACGTCGAACGACCGTCTCGTTCCCTTGGACTCGACGTAATTATTATTTTCCGAGACGCCGGCCGATCGAGGGGGTTACTCCGGGTTAGGGAAGCCGTACACGCTCAGTTAGACGGTCCCTGAGGTCAGTCGTCGGGTGCATTGTTTCTCTCGACTTAACTGTGACGGGGAGGAGCAAATCAAATTGCGAATTCTACAGAATATTTGACGTTAGTTCCCCTTCCGCGGTAGGTAATAGATTTGTAGAATATGGAGGAATATTCTTCAAGGGGTTGAATAGAAATGCTTTCCCTTCAATTCTTTTATTTTTGTAACCACCACAAATTTCATCTATTCAATTTACGGGAAAGAAACAATAGCGTGCGATTCTTTCGCAAATGCTGAATCGGCCGTGTTAGGTAGAAATTTTTTTTTTGATCTCGGAAATTTGAGAGTTGTGTGTTACGTGTGTAATAGATTTCCAGCGGAATATGGAGTATTCTTCAAGTATGGGATTAAATAGAAATATTTCTCCTTCAATTCTTCTATTTTTATAATTAGCTCTTTCACCTACTCAATTTGCGGAAAAGAATGCTGCTTGAAACAATAGCGTGCGACTCTTTCGATCAATCCAAGCGGTAATATAATCGGTAAATCGTGCTTTGATCTCGGAAATTTAAACGACGGTCTCGGTTAAGTTCGTCGGCTATTCGATAGAGAGTTGTATGTTACGTGTGAGTTTGACGAAAAGCGGAGACAGTCGATTGAAGAACGGCGCGCGTTGTATCACGGGAGTCTTGGTACCTGGCCAACCGGTCTAAAACTAACGCTCGGAAAAAGAGGACAATGAGCATGGTTTGCGAGTGTCGCCGACGATTCTCTCGTGAGACTTTCTTTTTGATCGATTCGATAAGTCGGTCCCGGTGTGGGGAGACATTTCGACGAGCGGTCGTCGTTCATTTCGGTACGGGCTTTAAGGAATTGAGGATCACCGACCTCTCGTCTCGAGGAACCTTGGTCTTGTTTCGCGAGATGCGCGTTCGACGCGATCCATTCCAAATCGTACAGCTCGGCGGCGTCGTAGTTTTTCGTTTTATCATCTGGTTCACCTTATCAGAGAATGATTCGGTTTTACGACTAACAAAATTGCCCATCAATTCCCACTCCTCCCTGCGGACAATGGAGCTCCGTCTCAAAGGGTTAATAAAGGCGATTCAAAATTCGCAAGAACGTAGACAAAAGATGTAAACTTAACACTGGGAACGAGTGTGTATTTATTCAACGTGCAATGCAGACCATGCAAATGGAGGAGAGTTCAGGAGAAGATGGTGTTCACTGGGATCTCCTCCAGGAATCCGAAAATGTCCTCCACGAGTGCCAGCGGACGAACTCGGGACTCTTTCGAGCCCGGCAGCCCGAAGAGGACTTCCAAATTTTAGCACCTCTATTTAAACGTGGCCAAAACCTTAAAAATGAGCTTTCTGCTCATCCATCTACAAATAATCCTCGTGAACATACATCAATAGATTAATTTTCAATATACTTTCAAGAAAGAAATTCACTTTAACTTACTGATCGCAGTAACGAAAGACGTCCGGTTTCTAGTGGTCGAAGATGATCTCGTCAGCTGCGCCGAATTCGTAGCCTGAGGCTGCGGAGCTACGGCGAAAGAGAGAGAGAGAGAGAGTAGCGACCGACTCCGGGGCAATAATTAAAGTCGTGCAGAGGCAGCTCGATCGGAGCCGCGCTGCGTCAAGGATCGCGCTAATTGCAGGAGGTCGAGCAAGTTCACGGTAGCGCGGCACGAGAAGGTTACTGTTACTTTTCCTGGTCGACATCTTCTAGCTCCCTCCCGGTGTGTCCCCTCTTCTCGATTCTCGCTCTTGTCGATCTCCTCCGTCCCTCTCTCTTTCCGTCTATCGTTGCCTCTCTGTCCCACGCAGAACGACGGCGCGCGGCGTTCAGTGCATGCTGGCTGGACAAAACGCGAGTAGAATTTCTATGCTGATTTTCGGCACTACAGAACTGTGCGAGGACTATTTGCAAAAATCCAATTAGTGGTTATAATTTCTTCCGGTCCAAATTAATTGAATAAGTTCTTCGGAATCGAATAGAACGCGGTGGGACGTAAAAATAGTTTAGTCGGAGCCCCGTGCAGAGGAACGAGGCGCTGAGAGGGAAAGAGGAAGAGACGAAGAGCAAACGCGGAGACACATGGGAGGATGGAAGAGAAGCCATGGACGGATGATTGGCTCGTTTCTCGAGATAGCCGCGAACCCGGTCGCGGCCCGCAGTCGTCGTAGCGTTCGGTAACAGAAGAAACAGCGCAGCGGCAAGCAGAAGCATCGACTCTTCTGGGTTGCAGAAGTTGCGGTACTGGTCTAAAGGAATTACCGTTAGAAGAGCTGCACTCGTCTTACGTGCTTCCTAGACTCTCCTCCATGTTACACATCTGTGTCTGTGTCTGCCTGTCCGTGTGTGTGTGTGTGTGTGTAGAGGGGTACGCTTGTTTGCCTGGTCTGCGTGCATCGTCGTGCATCGGCGTGCATCGCCGGCACCGTGCGCGCACTGCACACGGCCGAGCGCGCTGTCACGCGGCCACCGAGCTCGATCCACGATATACAAGGTGTCTGTCGCGACTTTGAACCTGTTCTCGTCCGGGACACCGACACCGCTCGATGTTAATTGCCGGGACAAGGGACACCGGACCTCGCGATGCGATTTTCTGCCATTCGCGGATCCCATTCGTTCGCCGTTATCCTCCGTTTGTTCCTACAACCTGGAGACCGAACTCTTAGTCTCAGGAACTCGACGCTCGAACTGTAGTTTGACAATCTTCTGAAGATTCTGAATATTCATGTTAACACTAAAAGGGTCTTGTATTTTCTGCCTGATAGAAATGAGAACACTGAGCTTCCTCGTTATTTGATTACTCTGCAATTTTTATTGGAACAGACACGCTCCTTTCCAAGTGACAGAGTACGTGTCTACAGCGGCAGGCAATAATTGAACCATTTTTGGCGAACCAGAATTGAAGTGGTAGCTTATGTAGACTACAAGAACGACGAATGTTGCAATTCGCGACTCGTGTCTCTCCAATTTAGGACAAGTACGATCCGGCCTCGTACAGGCGTCTGGGTCGTTTCGATTAACCCGTTAAATAGGTAATTTATCGAACCTCAGTTTACATTTAAGTGTAATACGGACGGGACTAAATATTGTGTTCTGGTTGCCTCTCTGTATGTGACTCATGATCATCTAACTAAAGAAATTGTATCTATTTCTTTACAATTGACTTGCAAAAATTTTCTATGTATAACAGAGGATGTTCGATTTGAAATCTTTTCTACTAGTGTTTGATACTAGTTTCTTTCGGTCCCAGTACGCGATAATTGACTCGCGATGTTAATTGACCGTCGCCGTTGATCCACTTTAATCCCCAAAATATTAACGCGAGCCAGGGGTTCGTACAAATAAATAATGGAGGTGCAATCTGGTGCATCCGACTGGTGAACTGGTCCCAGATGAACGGATTAGCCGGTAGACTGGTTGTAAAGGACGAAAGGATTAGAAACATCGAGGACAGAATATCAGCCGCGAAGTGCCTCGTCAGACGGATCCTTTGAGATTTCGAGAGCACTTTGAAGAGGAACCTGTGCGACAGCTACCGGATTATAATCCGCGTCGTACACAGTCTTGTTTAACGCTCCGTTTCAATGATATAACAGTAAACGGGACACCTGGGGTCCGTGCCCTTATCGTTAATTAAAACTGGCAGTAGTTCGCAGATCAAATAAAATTCGCGACCTTAAGCGGGCAATCGATCGAGCGGATTCTTTTGGTGAATCGATCGCGAAACCGGGACGTTGCGGTTCGTGCGAAAACCGCTCGATTCAATTCGTCTATTATCTAGAAAATTAAGAACTAAGGTATTCGTAAACAGATTAATTTTTCAGCCAAGATAATTTCTGGATTAAATGTATGCACCCAATAGGGAATAAAAACAATGCGGAGCATTCTGTTGGTTTCTAATGATAATTTTATTTTTTAACACTAAATGTACCTAGCACTAATAGCGATTAAAATATTTTAGCTTACAGAAATGACAAAGCTCTATTTATTTAGGTTTTGTGCAATTTTGATCACAATATATGCTTGGATAAAGAAATTTATCGGATCAATTTCCATGTAAGCAACTTCATGATTTCGTAGGCTTAGTGTTAAAGAAAAATATTGTGAAAATATTCCGAGGTTCTTGCCTGCTTATATGTAAGGAAAAGTCGGGACACAAATAAGTAGAAATGAAAACGATTTTGCTGAGGCAGAATCGCGCATTAAATGTAGCCGAGGCGTCTGGTTAAACGAGGCTCGAAGACGCCAGGAAGAATTCAATTTGCCGAAAGAGATCGCGAGCCCCGGGGAAGACGCGAAATTTCTGTGTATCCGACGCGGAGATTAATCGACAGGATACGCGAGCGAGAGTTTAGGGCTTGCCGTCATGGATAAACTAGTTACAGCCGATCCTTAACGAGGCTGGATATATCGAGGGCTTAAGGGAATACGGTGAAATTGGATTTTGAACGCCGATAGACAACTTCGTTGAATTTCGATCGAGGACGGCTCCTCGCGGTTCCGCGGTTTCAAGCGGCACCTACGCCAGTCGAGAAATTTTGCATCCGATTAGCGCATTATGTGTAACCAACTTGGTGAACGTTCATTGAAAATTATCGTGCATAATAGTCGGGGGATTACGGCACCGTTTCATGCCGGATCGATCACTTTCGGTTTCTACGAACAGCCATTTGCAATTTGCATTTGCGTTACTCTATGAATCTCGAAAACACTGTCCGGAAGACAAGTTTATATTGTAGCTGAGATTTTGAGGTATATCTTCTTTAAATTTTTGTGAACTCTTACAGGACTAATTAAAAAATTTAAACCACGTTCAAAATGTTCCCTGATTGAAATGAAAAAATCGTTCACTCGATTCAGCAAACAGTTTCCGTGATAAATATTGTTTCTTTACATTTTTATAAAACCTTACAGGACTAATTTTACAATAAAAAAATGTCCACAATGGACCAATGTTCCCTAATTGAAATAAAAAGCTTGTATCAACGAAGATACAAGAATACTGTTCAAGGAATTAATTTCAAACGGCGGCAATGTGGGTTAATCGCGTTAATGTTTTCTAATTGAATGCGGGAGATGGCAGCACGGAAAATATTTGCATCGTGTGGTCTAATCGATGAAAAATCCCGACCGCCCGTTAAAATAGCTGCCCGTTATAATGGCCGTCGCGGCCGATAACGTTTCAATGCCGTTAATTAACTCGAAAAGACGGTCCGCGATCTAACGGTGACGGAGGCGAAAATGTCTGTCCAGTAAATTGGTCGGGTCAGGAAAACTTTCACGTGAATGGAAACAAATTGATAACAATTATCTCTAATCGTTTGCACTTTCATCGTAATTGCCCTTTCGTCGAATAGGTGGCGGTTTAACGCAACGTATCTGATAAAACGAGAACGATTAGAATTAACGATTAAAATTACCGTAGCCTTCGTGGGTGATTCTATCCTTCCAGTCTTGTTAAACAGGATTTTATCGAAAAGTCTAATTAGAGACCACCGTCCGCTTGAAGGAAGAAAGAGAAGCGTGAATACCGGTCTCATGTCGTTCTGTGCTATTAGATAATTAGATAGACGAGTACTTTTACTAATTATAATTTTTCCAACTTCATCTTCGTATATCTTTCAATTTCCAATTGACGTGATGAATTGATAAGATATAATAATTTTTATCGACGGCATGAACTCACAGAAGCGCTATCTTATTTACTGTAGTAAACAAGAACCATTATCGATGAAAAAATGAACGGTGTGGGAAGGAATATTTCTGCGGAGTTCGAACTGCGAAGGACGAAAAGAATGAAAGTATCTGAAAGCAGTTGGGGCTTTTTCGAGACAGAGAGGATCGGGAAGGGCACGGTCGGCAAAGGTTAATCGAGAAAGCGGGGGCGAACAAAAGGGTGGAAAAATTAGTACAGTCTGGAGGGTGTTCGGTGCTGGCTGTACCCTATACGTGGAGCGTTTGTCGGTACATATAGGTGGTCGGCACACGGACCACACTGTACGCGGTCTAGAGTGTTTCTTTCCCTCGCTCCTCGCGCCCCTGACCCTCGCACTTGGCCACTCGGTCATTGTTCGGCTCACAATGAACCGTTCCGATATACCCCGGCTTGTCCGCGGGCTTGGCTCCGCTTCCTCTTGGCGTCGCGACTTATGCGCCACGCCGCACCGGCACGCCTGTTACGTTCCTCGCGTCGTCGCTTTAATTAGTACCGAGCTAGTTTCTAGCTGTAGGGCGAAATCACCGGCCGATGGAACCACCACTGCACGTGACCATAAGTCCCGCATAGAAAGACGAAACAACGATTTTCCGTTCGTTACAAAACTAAAACTGTTTTACAGTCCGCGGACTTTATTAAGTTGCGAAAACATTTCCAAAATCATAAATAGGCGTGGTTTCGCCCCTGTCTCTGTGTAAAGTGCCTTGAGAGGCGTAGCTGCATTGCGTTCGCTCTTAAAGTGCCCTGAGGGGCGTGGCTTCCTTGCTCCTTCTGTATAGAGAGTTCTGAAGGGCGTGGCTCCATTGATCTCTATTTATATGTGTCCTCAACAGGTGTAGTCTCCTTTCCCTCGCTATATTATGTCTTCGGAAGGATGATTCCATCGTTCTCTCTATACAGAGTGCTGCAAGGGGCGTGGTTTAGTCGACTAAAAGGCGTGGCTTTGTTCCCTTCTCTACGTAGAGTACTTTGAGAGATACGATTCTGTGGTTCTCCACTATGTAGAGTGCTTCGGTGGGTGTGGTTTATTTGCTCGATTTGTGTAGACTACTTCAGGGGGCGTGGCTTTGCTGCCCCCTGTGTGTAGAGTGCCTCAAAGGACTCCAGTGATGCAATTGTAGCTAGGATAATGTTTCACAAGGTAATCTGTGGTCCTCGCTGACATCAACTTCCGCAACCTCGTCAGAAATTGTATCAAAGCTTCTAGCTGCTCGATAAGCAATAAAAAAGGGGCTTTCGGTGCAGACTAGAGGCCCTTTCGAACAGAATAGAGACAAGCTCTAGTAGTAATCGAGGCAGAAAACCGTAACGAAAGAGTCGAGCGAGAAAATGAATACGCGAGCGCGGAGCCACGAATCCATCGGCGGCCGACCCGTCGGAGCGTTGCATGATTTTTATCGCGCCTCGTTTCTCCGCGGATTGATAGGCCTGGCACGATGATTAAACGCACGAAAAGGTCAGAGACGGGAATTTCTCGTGGCCCGAACTAGCTCGGGCGCCCGCGCGCGCGACCCGCTCGTATTCTCTCGTTCTCTTTGCGGAGCGGTGCAGAGCGGCGATCGGCCGTTATTTATGCGCCGTTGCTCGCGCTACGGTTCTTTCCTGTTATTTGCTGGATATCGCGGAGAGCGGTGCGGCGCGCTGCGCGTCGTTCATTCTACTGAACTTTTAATAGTTTCAACCCGGAAATTCCTGCGTACCCTTCACGATCGCCCCTTCTCCATTAACCGAATCGTGTTCGGGTCACCCGCGGCGATACTTTGTTACAGATCGAACACCGAGAGAACTCGCCGCGTGTGTGCGTCTCGCAAATAATTCCGTGATCGCGTAACACACCGACGGGTCACGATGCCGGGGAAATAATTCGCCCGCGATTGATCGACGTCGATCGAGCCACGGTAAATCAAACCCCGGGATCGAGATCGCTCCTTCGCATCCAGACCGATAACGAGGACTAACGAGCACCGCGTACGAGAATTACCATAACCGACTGGACAAACTTCGAAATTTTACTGTCCTCTAACCCTCGCGTTCTCGTCTAATCCTCGCGCGCGATGAATTCCACCTGAAAAGCGGACCTTTGCTTTCAACTCGAATTCTTCTTGCTGAAACGTAGAAATTAATTGGACATCCTGTTCGGATGCGGTGCACTCGAATTGAGAACTAGATTTTGCAGAGATTGTCAATGTACATCTATCATAACATTTTTTATCGCGTTTCCTCTTTCAATAATCTTAGCAAGTCGAAAATAATATTCTATAATGTCTTTATATTTTATTTTTTTTATTATAAATCAAATCCGCGATCTAATAATATTAACATATTTATTTAATCTCTTGCCGTAAAATGACGTCTCAGTGTCATTATAACTTCCAGCCAACAAAATTAATTGGTAGACTGTGGTTTTTTATGTAAAATAAAAATTGACTGTTGTTTCTTCCCTTAATAACTTTAACAGAGGAGAAATCATATATTGACATCTTCAATTTTTAAAATTTTTCACCAATTCCGAATTTCATGTACTCAATTTTCCTATAAATGCATATAGATCCGCAGTCTATTCATTATTGTTAACTGTCCACCATAAACTAACGTGATACAGAGCGCCAGAGGAAACTGAACGGTACGATTTAATGCGAGGCCCGGTAATTGAATTGTAAGGCAAGAGGTTAATCGATTCAGTCTGAAATCTTCATCACGACTCTTTATCTCTAAAATTGATTAAGGGGTGAGAGGCCAGGAAAAATGTAAAATATTATAATCTCGCGAGCGCCGGCGGTGTATGCATAGCGATGTCCTTTCACGACGAGCGGCACGCGCCGAATTAATTGCCGTATCGGGCTAATTATCGCTTACAGACGGCCGCGCCGTTTAATCGTTGAGAAAGCGTCGGCCGTATCGTCGACGATATCGAGTTAGCCTTTCCCCGGTCTCGACGGACTTTCTTATCGAATTCAGTTTCCTCTTCTACCTCTAACCAGCTATCGATGAATCGATTACCGGCGTACGAGGTATGTCAAAAAATTAATCGCACTTTTTTAATTACGCGGAAACGCAGTTGCCGGAAGTAGAAATGGTCGATATGTAAGCTGAAACAAATTAGAAGACCTGGTACACCTGAAGTGGTCGTCGTGTTAGCGGATGGTCGAGAGTAATCGGTTGCAAGGATTTTCGTTGGATTAGCGAGAGAGAGAACGATCGACGGTTAGAAGATGAAAAACGGATATCGTTTGGTGTGTAGTCACGGCTGTGCTATGCAGGGTTCATAACCCGAGTTCGAAGGCGGGAGGGAGCGGTGAGTTACACCGGTAAAGCTTCTTAATAGGGCTCTAGGATCGCGGAGAAACGTTGTACCGAGCGCGTGTACCTCGTTTGTAATTAGCGCTGAACCGTACGTACCCCAGCCCGGCCCGGCCCGACTCGGCCCGACTCGGCGTGCAATAATTCCTACGTGGTTTGCGTTCGACGCGAGCGAGCTATAGCAGAGAGCTATACTGTAAAGGAGAGCCTGAGCACAGCCATGCGTGGAAAATTTACTCTATCGAAGGGGAATCGTGTTTCGTTCGAATATGCCCGCGCTCCTTGCCGCTCGCCGATTCGAGCCCACGATGCAACGCGAACAACCACGCCTAAATTTAACGCTCGCGGTCCGCCAGGACTACCGGGCATACCTTAAATGGGTGGGGTAATGGATAGGTGTATCCCACGTGGATAGAAGAACGTGGACCCAGCCAGATCGATTCAATTCATACCGATATCGATCTACCCAACCGTCGAGCCTCATTGTCCCAACCATACGAAAACCAATCATACTTTTCCCTCCTTCGTTGCTCCGATCCTGTTGCGCTGTCCTCTGCTCCCATTTTCTGCGGAACGTTTTCTGAACGGCGTGTCCGATCATTCGACTGCGGATTTTTATGGAAACTATTAGATCGCTCGGAAAGTAATTTCGTGTAGAGATGCCATTGCTTCCATTTGTTATTGTGGAAATAAAAGAGGTCTGGAAAAAGAATATCGCGAGTGCGAGTTACAAAGTCGTAAAAAATCATACACTCAATTTTTTGCTAAAGAAAAACAAAAAATTTTCTTTAGCGAAAAACCGCAAGAGACCATAGAACAAAATGTCACAAGTTTTATTCTAAATGATAAAAAATTGGCTTTCACTTTCCCTTGAGGAAACGAAGTGACTTTCCTTATTCTCTTAATAATTTTGTATTTTTAAATCCTTTAAATGTAAAAAGATCTGTTGACTGAATCCTAGCAGATCTATTTCTCGGCTGTCTACGAGAGCACCAGCACCTTCATCATCTGTTTGCCCACAAGCAAGCACCTCTATTTACACAGACGACCTCTCCGAAAACCGAGTGGTTAATCTCGAGGTCAGCCCTCAGCCAGGAAAATCGTCCGATTTATCCTTCGAGCAAGCAGAAGCACAGAATAAATAAAAAGCACCCTATCCCGATGACGCACGTCCACCAGAAGGCCGTTTCTAGAAAAAGGGACCGTCCTCCCTTTAAACTAGAAATGCCTGATCCGAGTTAGGTGATGTTGCGTGGAATAGACGCGTGAGAACCGGCAAGTCGTTTAATTGCGTCGCAGTGCGTAAACGTATCCCCGTGAACGTGAACCCCGTAAAAGCGATCGTGGACTCGCAGCTACGTGCGCACGCACGCACGCGTGACAACGCGCACGCGGACCACTAATTACGAGCATCGGTCCGGCTCCATTAGCAGCTCTTACAGGTGTAACTTACGCGACGAACGTGCTTGCTAGTGCTAGCTACGACTCGATTCGGGTTTTCAAGCGCGAGTAATAAGGCCGCGCACCTAATTGACGAGACCCACGCCCATGTGAGTTCGCGCACCCTCGTTTACATCCACGCGTCTCACCCTCTCCAATGAATGTTTACTCTGTTTACACCGCCACTTGGCAATGTGTACCGCTTCTCGAGTGCTACGCGATTTTTCCTCCTGCCTCCATTCACCCCGAGCGCGTAAAATTAATTACAGGCTCGCTGTTTCGCAATTTTGCGTAACAAGCACATTTGTAAACTACATCTTGCATCGTAACACCTTTTCTCCGTGTTCAGTAAGTCCTAGACTCACGCGGATTCTTAGAAGCGAATCAGAAAATCAATTCCGAACTGTAAATTCGTTTCTTGATTGCCAGAACGTGAGCTTTGTCGGTGCATATGTGAGAGAAGCGAAGATATATGTTTACTCGTGTACAACGTAGGCATTCAGCTATTTATGAGTGATAAATTTTCCATGACCATAATTGGTTTCTTCGAATTTTCCTTTCAAATGTCAAATTTTTGTTTCCGTTTTTATCAGCCTGGACTGCATTTGCATCCCGTACACAGAGAGAAGGTTAAATGACGAAAAGACAATTACAATTTTCCAGTCACAATATAAAATAGCCGAATATGCATAAGTTTAGTCGTCCCCCATTTTCACCATAGAGGGTGAGCCATTTTATTCGCAAACAAACCAACCCTCCCTTCTTCTGAAGTGGAGGCAGCGACACCCCCGCGAGATACAAATATTTAATCGATCAAGGGACCTTTCGTGATTAAAACCGTTTCGCTCCACCCACGTTAAGTCTATAAAAGAGTAAGCTCTTCAAAGGAACCGTCGGCGAATCTCCAATCTGGTGAAAAGCGCTAACAATTTGCCTGTGCACGCGGTCCTCGGGCAAATCAAATCTCCTGAAAAGTGTTTTTACAATTATTTCCAATCCGATTGACAAATTTCAATCGTTCAGGAATAGGAATTGAAAGCTAGGAGAAGAACAGCCAAAATAAATTCTTGTTAAGTATTACTGGGAAGATCTAGCAACAATTCTAAATGAGCGAGTAATAAGTTCAAAAGCCGGATGTGCAATTACTGCGGAAGATAGGATAAGTGGAGGAGGAATTCGTTAGTTATCATGGAAGAGAGTTGTTTTATCTTAAACTGTGAATGATATATCCAACACAATTCAACACTCAGAACGGCGGCATCAACCGTACATTTCATCGCGAAAAAGCAATCTGCTCGTTGTGTCCCACGCTTGAATCCTGAGAGAGACCCAATTCACGACACAGGAGAGGTGTCATAATCGTCGAGGTATAAACACAGTCTCGCGTTCTATGAAACAACTTATAGGGTATCGCGCTGCCTCAAATCGCACGAGCAATCGAGAGATTGCTGTTCGAGGAAAGGATATTTTTCGAGAGCAGGGGAGCCAATTGGTTTCCTTTGGATCGCGTTGACGCGATCAACTCTCGCGATCCTTTCATCTCCCACACGGTGTTCGCTCTATCGCGCCGGATAAATAAACACGCGAGTGCGAGAAAT
The DNA here is from genome assembly GCA_028455795.1 of Lasioglossum marginatum. NCBI lineage: Eukaryota > Metazoa > Arthropoda > Insecta > Hymenoptera > Halictidae > Lasioglossum > Lasioglossum marginatum. The sequence goes on along the minus strand of CM052260.1, from coordinate 4,584,806 downwards.
GAAACGCGCACGGCCCGACCCGCCGCGCGAGTGGCCTGCACTAATTGATTCGTCGAGTTTTCCCCTCGTCTCCGCGAATTCACACGCACTCTCGCCAGTGGGAAGATTTTTAATGGCTCGCGATTCGCGCTCGTTTTATCCCAGAAGATTCACCTAACTGTACCACCCGCTCGCAGACTGTTGACTGTTGACAGACTTGTTGAGATTGCTTGTGGCTGATCAATGGATCGTTCGAGCTTCTCGTAAATTCGACCCCGATCTCCCTGTAGCAATTTTTAATGGCACTTCAGGGTAGCCATTCGAATAAGAGTAAAGTAAAGACTAATTCTAAGAACACTGACTGTAAATGCTGAAGGCAGATAGTGATCTTGTTCTACCAAATGACTTACTAGGAAATATAGTCAGTCCACGAACAATAGGATACGATGACCCATAAAAGTGCTCACTTCCTCATACGTTCCTCGGAAACGCACTCGCAAGTGTTAAGGTCGATTTATACTATCCGCACAGACACGGAACGTATCCAACCAGACAAATACATATTTTATTTAGGCAATACAATGCATTTGAATAGAAGTATGTATACGTACAGGCCGACTGTCCGACATTCTCGCGAAGAATACTTTGTCCATACTAATTGCTTCCTTGAAGTGCTTATTCTTCGTCGTTAAAGTATTTTCAATTTTTCTGAAAAGAATATTGAACAAATTTTTCTTCGTCGTCTATTAGTCTTTTCTAGAGTATCCAATATTCTCCAGCTTCGTCTGTATCTATTAATATAGATATCACAGCCAAATCTTTTACAGTTAAATGAGGAAACATTTTTGCTCTCTTCGAACGTCTTTATGAATCGTCGTCCTACTTGACTGATCTGTAGACGTGCAATTAGTTCGTTGCTAGACTTCCTCCATTTTCCCGACACGTGGAGAACACACTTCCAGAAAATCGGCAGAGTTCCCATTGGTTCTCCCGGAGCAGTTGCTGACACATACTTCCCGCCCCTCGTTCGCGTATTTGTTTCCTCTGGCGAACGAGGTGTCGGATTACGAGATCGCCTGCATTTTGATCGCGTCCCTTCTAGCATCGAGCTCACGACAGAGCCGTCTCTGTTCCGCGCGATGCGATAACACTTGGGCTCATTGTCGGTTCGTTATCTGCACGCGGCCGCGACGCTGACGGTGCCTGAGAACGAGAACCGGGCCCCGAACCACTCGAACCGTCACCGTTCGCCGATTTCGCCGACAGTGCTGTGCGACGTCTGCGACGTTGAAAGTTGAAACAGAAGACGATCCCTGGAAGTCTAATCACAATGTAAGCGAAAAGTTAACCGGCCTAGTGCTGCGTGCCCGTCGGAGATGTTAGTCCTTCTCTCCGCCTCGAGTCGAGTAGATCGGTCCTCGTTGTCAACTAGTTCAGACCCTATCAAAGTCATAGTTTCAACGTACCATCGATTCCATCAGGTAGATCGTATAACCGCGTGTGTCAGTGCTGGATCGATCTAGGAGCTGATTCAAATCAGAATTTATCGCGATCGATTCTTCCACGAGCTACCAAAAGTTCTTGAACGCTCTCGAGGTAATCGTTGCACTCGTTCCACAGAATTATCATCGTTTCGCTGGTCTCGGAAGAATAACCTGAACAGAAAGGAGCAAGAATAGGGTCCATAGTGCAGGAGCTATCATACTATCTACTGACGAAGACACTGTAAACGCAGGACACAGGTTCACCTTGTTTCATTAATGGCCACGTAATTAGCAGATCTACCAAAGTCACCGTATAACCGTGTGTGTCAGTGCCGGATCGATCTAGGAGCTGATTCAGGTCGGAATTTATCACGACAGATTCTTCCATCAAAAGTTCTTGATTGCTCGCGAGGTAATCGTTGCACTCGTTCCAGAGAATTATCATCGTTTCCCTGGTCTCGGAAGAATAGCCTGAACAGAAAGAAGCTAGAATAAATAGGGTCCATAGTCCATCAGCTTCCATCCACTGACGGAGACACTGTAAACGCAGGAGACAGGTTCACCTTGTTTTATCAATGGCCACGTAATTAGCAGACCTACCATTCTACTCTCTGTTTTTCAATGCCTTCCTCTATGTTTCTGTGTATATATTCTGTTTTCTCTCTCTCGCGCGAATCGCAAAAACACGCACATCCTTGTGCATTCGCAATGGCGTCCTATATTCGGCGCTTTCCACCAGAGACGCGCGGTTTTCGTTACGCTCTGCATGGTGCGTAAGTGGTTCCTTCTTGTTCTTGTTCTTCTGCTGTCTCTTCTTTTTCTCGTGCTTCTTCCTTACGCTCTTGCTTCGACAGCTTCCTGCAAGCTTTCTTTTCCGGGACCGATGTTTGCAACGTTCGAAACTTTCTACGACTGTAGTGTGTTCCTCGAAATCGGTCCGATGCGCGACAAAGGAGTGTAGTTCGAAACTTGTTTGACTTCGCGCAACGTGTTCCAGTGATTTTCTTTCTTGGCTCTCGATTGTTCAGGGAACAGCACAGAGGTGGCGAAACTGCGACTGAAGTCGAGCAGCTCCCGGGGGAAACGGATGGTTGTTTTCGTGGAAGTTTAAATTCGAAAGTGCCTGTATTTTTAGAGAGAAACAAGCTTGAAAATTGGCTCGGAATTCTTCTGGAATATAGTAAAAATAATTGTGCATTCAAGATAAAATTAGCAAGATTCCCTGATAATTCTAAACGAAATTTCAGAACTCACTTCCCTATTTAACTTCATAAATCTGAATAACTAACAGAGTTTAATCGAACAAAAAGGATACGGAACAGGAAGAGAAACATATCATAATTCTTTTAGAGATAGATCCTCGGGTTCGACGCGTTTTCCGCGTTGCGAGCGGCGGCACAGGTCCGGGGACTCGGCGTACCGGTAAATCGCGGCTTTGATTTATTCAACGCCAACGCAATTAACCGGCTGTTATTCGAGATAGCCGCGACTCGGAGGTGGATGTATCCCTATCGTGCTTCACCGAACAGCTCACGGTATCGAAAGCAGCTCGAACACAATACGATGTAATCGCTTGTCGTTCGCGGAAGGCTTACTCATTCCTTGCAGCGTGCGCTCGCGCAAGCGTCCACCTGCGAGACTAATCACCAGTATTTTTAGATGGGACCGTGTTCGAGCATTAGTGCAGAACAAACTGCCCGTGTGCTCGTAAATTTTATCGTGCCTCGAGGTGAACTGTTAATCGACGCTCGCGAGACGTTGTGATTAACGCGTCCCACAGCATCGTTTCTCTCTCTAAAAGCTCATAACCGGACCGCGGATCTTCCTGCAAAACAAGAACCGTCTGTATCGCTTCCTTAATAAATCTGATCAGTTGACGACACTGTTTTACATTCGAGTCAATTTGTTTTTTAATTTATCTATACAGGTCGTATCAACATCCAGGTCTGTAGCGACCACTAGAATTTATACATATCTGTATACATGTCTGTATCGATTGCAAGGTTTAGAAACTAAACAAAATGTTATTTTTTCCCTTAAGAATTTTAATAGATGAGAAATCATACATCTTCAATTTTTTTAATTTTCTTACAATTTTGAATTTCATCTACTCGATTCTGCTATGAATGCATAAAGATCCGCAGTCTAGTGGTGACTGTTTGTGGATCTTGGAAATAGGATAACTTGAATAAAATAACTTAAATTTTTGCGAGTGAATTTTGTCCTAGCTAGTTTCGCAAATATTTTTTGACACGATTTCGAATTATTATTAATAAGTCTGGCATAATCTCACTAGGCAAGGGGTTGATTGGTGGATAGGATGGCTCGAAGGATAGTGCACCGTTCACGAGGTAGAATAATTTTCCCGAGGGCGAGACAGCAGTGAACAACGCGTGCAATAAAGAGGGATTAGCATGTGCGTTCTTGATCGGAGCGCTAGGGAAGATCGGAAAGGATTTCGTTGATAGATAGCCCGACCAACAAGGTCCGTTTCCACAAGGACAGACGATAGAGGGAACAGGCAGGAGATAGACGATAGAACATGGCTCGGGGAATATCCGGCGACCATGATGAATTCGCGGAACACTGCGCGCGTCTTCCGGTAAATCGGAAACGTATCGCGATTTTTTCCAGTTGCAAACCTTTCTATCTGAACTACGAACGTCGGTCCGTGTACGATACTGCGTTCGATACCGATAACAGAACGGATAGAACGCAGATAGAGAGCGCAACCGAACGTGGAACGAATCGCAAGCATTTTGCACGCGCGTTTCGAACCGAACCTAACCGATCCGATCCGAGACGGGACGATACGAACGTCCAAAGCGGACCGATACGCGCCATATTTAATAGCGATAACGGCTTAGCTAACGACCGATCGCGTCCCCGCCGGCCGATACCGCGAATGATCCATGGATCGGCCCGCTAGATCGTCTCCGGCTTCTTGCGGCCTCTGGAATCGCGGATTTCCGTATCTCGCTTGCTGTAGTTCAACTAGACCTCCAATTATCGGTGACGTCATCGATAAGTACTGACATCATAAGTACTCATACTTATTAACAGACTGCGCATTTAGTGCATTTATATTATTCTCGACTTTTTGAAATCGGTAAAAGAGAAATTATAATTTCAGTTAACTCGAGCCTCTTAGAACAGACCCGGACAATTTTTGTTAATTGACAAATCACATTTCAGAATGTGTCAAGGTTATTTCCAGAATTGGACAGAATTCTTTCAGTAAAATCACAACGAATATTAGTATATAATTGCTAACAAGTTCCAAGAAGTTATAATTGCTTTTATTCACCTTCATATCGTCGAGTCTCAACAGTCGAGACCTCGTAAAGAATAAGTAAGGTATCCATAATCTGTCGATAATCGGCATCCACACCTTGTACTTTCGCCAATTCCCGTAAAAAAAGTCTAGTGGTACATTCTATCGTGGAAACGCCAGTAAAGGGTTTTTGCACGCTGCGGTTATTCCACGGTTTCCCATTATTTCCGAGGGAAAGAATCGCGTAGCGTCGTCGCTTTGCGTGCGTGCTCGATCGGATCTCGATCGAGAGTAACGGTACCCGGTTTTTGCATTTAAACAGATCGATCGGATCGCGGCTTCTTACCGATCGTAAACTCCCGCGGAATTGCCTGTTTCGAGTGCCCTGCAAAACCGAGATTAATTTCTATCTTCGGCCGCGGATTAACGCCGCGTTCCCTCGTGTTTCGATCGCGTTCGATTTTATCTCGTCGGCTCGTTTCAATGTTACTTCGATGATAATCGTTTGGCGAGCTCATCTCGCGATTGTGAAATACTGCTGATAAGATACAGCCTTCAAACATTCGCACCGATTTTTTACCTTGAGTTTGTCTTATTTGTTTCGCTTTTTTAAATATTTTTAGAGAATTCGTAATTTATTTAATCTATAATGAAATTACGGATGTTTAAGTATGCAATAAGCCGCATATTTTCATGAATATTGTATATTTTCACAGATTATTTTATACAAATTAATAGACTGCGGATCTTTATGCATTTATGGCTTATGAAAATATTAGAAAAAGACTAGAATATAAAATTCGATAGAATTTTGTACAATTTCTTTGTTCATTGTTCAAAGAAATTGGAAAATAAACGTCCGCAGTCTACAAATTAAAATCAGAGAAATATTTTATTCGTCGATTAGAAAACTTGTTGTGGTCAAGACAAAGTAAAAGTCCTATCAATTGTTGTACAAGTTACATACGCTATAAATGCACATTAATTATGTCTTTCTCCTGCAAACGCTAGGTATAATAATATACTTGGCTAGCCTAGAATCAATTGCTTCTCTTCGTGGACAAGAGCTAGAAATAAGGTGCGGCTATCATTAATTTCCAATTCGGTGCTTTGAGATGTAAATCGTGTTCCTCCGGAATTCTTTTCGCATATTAACTTCTCGGCACTGTGCAGGCTAGAATTTCAGCACAATGGAAAGCCGAAGGAGCGAAGTCGCGAGACCTTCCCTCGCAAGACTTCGTGCGCACATTTCTTCTTCCGCTTGAATTACCAATTTATTCTGTCTGAACTTTTACAAGCGCTCGTTAAAGAATCGCGAGTTGTCCGCGAAAATTACGAGCGCCGCGTTTGCGCCGAGCATTCATTTCAAGGAGAAACTTTTTTCGCGAGCAGTTGCACGCAGTTGCGCGCAGTTGCACGGGTCCTAAGAAATCGGGTTAACACAGAGCCACGTTCACTTGTTCCGCGGACAAAGCTGTTGCGAGAGCACGCATAATTGCGCGTAAACCTCTCGCGAACGATTCCCGAGGAAAGTTTTATTCTCTTTTTTATCCGACGAGTCCTTTCTCCGACATCATCGAATTTTTCTTATCGGACTTTCCACTTCGGCGAGACGATTTATTGCCACTGTTCGCAATTTCAGCTCGCCTCCAGCTTAGAGTCCGTTACAGATTTCTGTAAACCGCAGAATTTCATTTTCGTAAAAGGAGATTTTTGTATACACGCGCGTCAGCCTTCGGAGAGGAGAAATTAATTGAAGCGGTTCGACAGGAACGCTTTACGAGAGAAATACACTCGGTCGCCGTAAAGTGCACCCTTTCAGTTGCTCGGAATAAAAATAAAAAGATTGTTGTTTGAACTGAAACAGACGAGATATGATGAACGATGAAAATAGTTCCGCGAGGAGAGAAAGGTTACAAATAAATTGGAATGAGTCTTTAGATAATTGTCCAATTGCAATTTAACACTAAACCTACCAACCCCCGTCGAAATGACCGGTTCCAGGTTTTTTATTTTACAATTAGAAAAATAATAAAACTGATTTCGTAAGAAACGATTGTATAGATATCTTTAGTAGTGCACGTATTACAATAGGAGCCGCACAAGATCTAAATAAAGTCAATCTTGTCATTTTTATAAGGGAACATGTACGAGTTACTTTTAAGGCTCGGTAGGTTTAGTGTTAAATTGTGGCAGCTAGGGGAATTTTGTTTGTACAGGAAGTTGGAGGTGGGTCGTAGAAATTGAAAATCTCGTGAGAGGTTTAGACGACGTTGATTAGCGAGCTGTGCTAGGCGGATTAGCGATGGATCCTTGTCGAGTGGACTCCGTGGGCGTTCACGTGTACCGTACTCGCATACCAGGCCAAGCGCACCAGTTGCACTTATTACCGGAGATTGTACGCTGGCTCTCGTTTACATCTTACATGGCCGCGCGGGGAACGCGAACCTGCACCAAATACGGCTGCAAATCTAATTAACTGCACTTTCGAATTATGCATTCTACCCCCGGACCACCTCCGCACCATTCAGAGCGCCGTCGCAGCCCGCTTTTTGTGGCCAAAACTATTGTAGCGTTATTTCAGGGTTCAATGTTATATTATTATAGGTCGTTGGATTCTCGATACCAGTTAGAATATTACGGACTAAAAAATATGTGTTACTATTTAAAAAATTGAGGTAACTTATATTGATTGAAACTTATGTAAGCTCACTTTGTGTAATGAATAATTTAATTATTTAATTGTAACTCGAATTCCATAGTTTTGCACTTTAAACGTTATATCTGCTCGGAAAGTTATCTGAAAGATGTAATATTTTGAATTTCAAGGTTTCTTATTCAAGAGAAAAAAAATTTTGTTGTAATCTGGAAGTCGAAAAATTGAATTTTCACCACAAAAAGCGTAAATGCTCCAGAATCCGCAGTAACACGACGAAGTTGGGTTTCGGAAGGAAAGTAGAAACCGAACCGGATCCCGTCCATTTTTGTCCCGGGGACTTGTTGGAAAAATTTCTCGGCAAGAGCGAATTGCTCCGATCCGATCCGATCCGATCCGGAAACCAGTCGTGAAACGAGTTTCCCTCTTACAAAGTTTCGATCGGAGGCACACGCCTCGACCGATTTACAACCGATCCGGGTTTCCGTTCGCGTGGAAATCGCGTGTAGCGTGTAGGCCTCGCCGCTCTTGCGTTATTTACGCGGCGAGGCTGTTCCCGATGCTCGAAAAACCGTGTCGGACGTATTTATTTGCTCGTAATTGCGAGAGCCGAGGAATCCGAGGAGCACGCGCCCGTCGATGATCATACGTTTCGTCAGGATCATACCGGCCCCGTAGTATGTATACGCATAATTCGTCGGACCTTTAGCCACTTTTCTGGCTCCTCTTTGGCTCGTTTCAGCTCTTATTCTGCTCGTTAAATTTCTGCGTGCACATTGTATCCTCCTTTAAGACCGTAATTTCAACTCGTTTTGGTTTACCGAGATTTACTGGATTATTGGGATTGCGAGGATGTATTTATGGGGATGTACTATTTTTGTAAATGAAATATAGTCACTTGGAATGCTCTAAGGATCCAGGAAAAGAATTTTGAATATAATCCTTGGGTTTTATGTAATTTCAGCATAGATCCAGATCAATAGCAATTTCATAAAATATTTTTAGACCTCGGAACCTGTTCCATACGAATTGGTTTGCTTATACAAATCAATTTTGAAGCACTGTCAATCGGTTCCACTGCTCGCTATAGCGCCATCACTCGTAAACAGGGGATTAGCGTTTTTCCACCGTTCAAACAGTTTTGTAAACGTCGAGAGAGTAATAGATACTACCGGGAACTTATCAATCTGAAATAATTTTTTTAATTATGTTCACTGCACTCGCTATCGGTGCCCCGGGTCGTCAGTTATCTGGACAAGCTGGCTGACAAGTTGATCCGATAAATCAAATGCTCCTGCTATCGGAACCGCAACCTAATAACGATTAATCCTGTTACGTTTCACGCTGGCAAATAGGAAAACTTTCCTTCTGTACCCTGTACCAAATCTTTGTATCTGATCCAATTTACCGAGTCGTGCGAACTTGTCACAAGATCTCAACGATTGTATACCGATGGTTGTCTTCAACCCTCTGAATAATCATGACGGCTCTAATATTTTATTAACACTGGATCCAGGGATCATTGAAAGTTTTTTATCACACCATATATGTTCAAAGAAATAAATCATTGATTAGTTCGAGGTGACCATGTTACATTAATTTAGAAAACTAACAAGGATTTTTAGCCACTCTTTTTATAGTATATACCAAACGAAATAAATTCTGTAGAATCTCAATAATCGTAAATTAAGAACATCGGAACCCATCATTTCGCTTAGTGTTAATGAAAACTAGCTAACTCGTAAACCGAGTAGTATAAACTTCGGAATCGCACTTTCATGTGCAGCAAAACCTGCCAGACTGCAGATCCGATGCATTCACGAGTAAATACCGATAGTATCTGCACGTTTTAATAGCGAGGTGGAATCTATGCCGCTAAAATCGTATCGATTTCAATAAAATGATCTCTAAAAACGGACATTTGCATAAAGATCCGGCGGGCCGATAATAACGAGCGTATCCGGGCAAGAGCAAACGGAACGAGAGCCAGCTGGGAACGAAGAGAAAATAATTATACCGCGAACGGTTCAAATATCTGGATAATCGGCATTCTGTCGATACCGCGGAGATATCGAGCAAGCACTCTGCTCTCAAAGAGACCAGTGGAACTTCCAATTGAAAAATCGTATCGTTCCGGCCGCGGACGCGGGACCTTTGAAGCTTTCAGATTTCCCGGCCCTCGTCTAGATTTCCCTCGTTTGTCCGGTTGAAAAGACGCTTTCGTGCGGTCTATCCACGAGCGCTCTATCCACGCGGCTCGCGCGTAATCAATGAGCCGTGAATACGCATTGATTGCCGCCCCGTATAAATTCGATGGCTGTTCCTTCCCTTCCCTGTGCTTCGCTAATTTCATTCGCTGTGATACGGGATTGACAATGAGGCCACCGATACGACGTGTCCGCCGAGAAGACGATCTCTCGCTCGAGCTGCAAATAAAACTGATCGAACAACCATTCGTACCGTCCCGCTAGCTTCTCCTTCGTTTTCTAGATAGCTCTGAAAATTATAGAGGAACAGGCGAATGTCATCTCATTTTCCCCACCACGCACTGTGCCGTTTTACTTTTTATTCTTCTCTGTTGCTATCTGTATACTCGCTCAAACTTCTGCTAAGATTCCTCCGTGAAATCTGAGACTTCTCAACGTCACTGTGCTATAATAATCAACCTCTACGCTGACACCCAGGTGTCCAGGAATTTTATACTAATTGGTGTTTCAAATTCATCTTCTAATTCAGTGGAAACTTGAGGAGGATTCTGTTAATAAACTGAACAATGGCTCCAACCTTTTCCTCATTGATCAGCTCACTCGTGAAGACTACATCTAACTCTAGCTAACTTTCTATCACTCTTTCTCATTGTTTTATCGTCTATAAGTGTTCGTTCACTGCGAAGTGTCCGCAGGTTCTTCCAACTTACTTCAGCTTTCTGTCTTCTTTCATGTTTCCTATCCTGCTCTTTGCTTCCGATACTAAACGGCACATACTTTCAGAGATCCAGGCGATCCAGGTTCTCTCTCGCTCGTCTGTGAAAATTGTCGCGTTCGGCGCAGGGATCGCCACTACGTCGCAGAACCACCTGATTCTAGACAGGTACAGGACGTCGGGTGCGACGGTTCGATAAAGATGTCGAGGAAGCCGTCGTCGCGATGCTCCTGAACCCGGTGTGATGTGCCGTAGTGGATCTCTCTGCGTCGTCTTTCCATCGATGAGGAACGATTCCGAGGGACGTGATTCTTACTACGAAAGAGACACAGGAAACAATGTTTACAAACTTTGTACAAATAAACCACACCTCCTCCCGCTTCAATGGACATGTTGCTGGTGTAACATCTGCTATTAGTATTAATCAATATTTTACTTCAATGCGTACAAACAATGGACATATTGCTGGCACAATATGTGCTATTAATATTAATCAATATTTTACTTCAATGCGTACAATGGCGTAAGGAACACGTGACTTATCAGTAAACTGCGGATCTTTATGCAAAATGAAAATTGTTTGCATTAATTGCGAGAGACAGGAGCTGTGTTCCTTTTTTTAATATTTTTGTTAAGCTGATGTTCTTAGATTCTTTTTACTTCTTTTGTCATAATTGCACGAAAAATCCGCAGTCTACTTATCAGTGACGTGTCACAGATATCAAATGAAAATTAGTTTGTTACACATTTATGAATTCTGATGAAACGAGCGTCACCATAGTCGAACCTGTCGTCGATTCTGGTAGGAAATGTGTCGCGAGGCGGATTCGTTCCGCTTGTCGCCTACGCGCTCGAAGACAATCGAGCTCGAACGGTGCCACGAGGATCGGCTGGCTCGCGATCCAATTTGTATCCGACCTAATTATCGTTGTTCCCCGAGCGTGGCTGTTGCGCCACGTCGACTCTCGAACACCGAGAGCGTCGGCGGCCCACGATTTTCCCGAACGCCGCGCCGACGTGCTGCTCTCGAACTCGAACTCCGCCTCGCAACCCGATTTTATTTTCGAGGCGGGAAATTGAGAGACGATCGAGCGACCATTCGAAAAACCGGGTCAATCACCCGGCAATTATTTATACTAACAAGGAACGTCTGGCGAGCGACACACGCCTTTTCCCGGGCTTTCTTTTTTCCTTGTACACTGTGGAAAGTGGAAATAGCTCTCGACGGTAAAAAATTGAGGTATTAGATGATTACAAAATTAACCTACATTTTTTTGCCGACTGTAACGCGATCTACAATTTTTGAGATTCCTTTTCGTAAAAATTGCGTAGCTTTTGCGATCATCAATCTCGACAGAGAACATGTTAATAATTACTGATATATTCTATTGTAATTGTTTATGTTAAGAAGTCTCTTTGAACCGAGCAATATCAATTGTATTCTTATTATTGATAATCAATTGTACAAAACTCTGCAGTGTCTATTTTAGAACTGTTGGCTTCTCGATAAGAGAGAAGACCTGAATGTTTATAATTTTAATAAACCGATTCAACTGTGGATGAGCTTTACAAAATGTGTTGCATCTTTCAAGAAAATAAAACAGCATACTCTGCCACTACAAATATTCATGGTTTGTCTTTTAAGCATTTAAATATTTTTACAATATTTATTTGAAGTTCCTTAAAATTCCATTAAGGAATATAAATTTTCATGAACACAGTGATCGGCGAATTCAGCCTTGGTCCCGAATGAAATTGATCTCCGGAGATAGACTCGCGTGGAGCAGAATTCGCGTGGAGACCGAGCATCATGGTTGTCGTTCGCCTCGGGCACGCATCTTGCATCATTTCCGGCGCGTGTGCCCGATCGTGTGATCCGCGGAGGATAATTAACGCGAGCTCCGCGCTCTTCTCTCTCCATGTAGGGCTTTCGTTGGCCATGCTCGAACGATTTAATCTGTAATAAATCACAGAGAACGATCCGGTGTTCACCGGGTTGCTCGTCTCGGCGAGAGAGGCTTTTTTCCAGCCGTCGCGTCGACGAATCTGCCTTGATTCGTGGCAGGCCACGTTAATTAAGCCGAACGGAAGCGTCGCAGTCTCAGCTAGGTCAGTAACAGTACCGTCTTGTCGCGATTGCGACTCGGCATCGCACGCGGAACGACCCACTTTCCACGGGGAATTTCGAATTCGCGTGTCCGCCGCGCCGTTCGCGCTCGATCGCAAAAAACAATCGATCCCCTCGGATCAGGAGAGCCGGCTACCGCTCCCGTAGATCGTCCACTCACCCGACCGAAGAAGAAACGCCGGTACAGTTGGCGAATATTGCGTAACTGTACGGGCAATCTCGCGCTGATTGGATGCACACCGCTCCGTATCCCGTAAAAACGAGAAACAAATTCGTAGCACTCACGCCAGCCATTACCGCGCCGCGGATATTTCGCTTCAGCGGAATAAACATCTTCGGCGTAAGGCTTGTTTTATTAGATCGCCTACCAGCGCATACTTGTCGTTCCAACGAGCGCCGATGCTGGCGAAAATCTCCTTTGGTGATCTCCTCGGCAATTTACAGAATTATTATACCGATAGAAATTGTTTAACTCCGTTTAGACAGTTGTTCAGATTGAAGTTCCTTTTTTAATCCTTCCAGAATCATTCCTAATCAGACGTCGTTTTCCTTCCATTTTTCCAATCTTTCTCGCACGATTTCGACTCGCAACTGGGTTCTCGCGCGCCACAAGCTCTGGTCCGCATACCGCAGAAACAGAGGATAAAAATTCGCGCGACCAGGATGACATAGCAATCGCGTTCTCGCCTCGTAATGCTCGGCGGAGAAGCCAGGGGGCCGGAAAACCGTGACCAGGCGACACAGAAACGCGGCTGACGCGTTCTTAACGGCATTCCCGCCTCTGAAATTGCATCGCAGGGAGAGGCCTCGATATTCGGTCAGGGTCGATCGACTTAGGACATCCGACACACACACACACACACAGGTTTTCTATGTCACGTTCGGCGATCGTTTTTCCCGGATTCTTCGAGCGCCGAGGCCGCGAGAAAACGCGGAACCTAATTGCAGGCTAATTACACGCGACTGTGTCGGTCGATCCGCCAACGAGCACCGGTCGCGATTCCGTGCTCGATCGTTTAATTTGTGTTTCCGCGCGATCGGAACGCAGCTGCCCCGAACGCAATTACCATCGGAAACCCGATTATCGGTCGAACCGTTCGAAACGAATGATATCTTCGCGTGGCATTAGCGGCAGCTCGATTTAGAAATTTCGCTGAAACTACTGAATTCTCGCTCCGGAGAGCAAAGAGCTGATCGGCCACTTTCTATTCTCACCCCGTGGTCCCGCGAGTCTGTCAAGTTCTAGCCACGGATTCTCGAACGTGTGCACAAACTTTCGGTGTACGTAGAAGTTGCTGTGGTTTTTCGAAATTTAATAATGCGGTGTTAAAGCGTACCTCTTTGTGGATAAGTACGTATACTACGGAAGGGATAAACCTATTACAACCCTTTAAAAAACACTCTTTTACGAACCTCTACCCTATCACGTTCCCCCACCGTATTTACGACTACAAAGGCTGTTTCACGGCTGGATGTGCTCTTTAGAACCTCCTAAACTTCCTGAATTGGCTTTTCCGAGACCCCATCAACATTTTAAGCACGCTATTATCCGGCTGTATCCACCGTAATTATTCCTCGAAATTGAAAATTTCATTTCTGCAGTGACGAGCTCTGTTAAATTTTCTTATCGTAAGGGGATGGAAGAATTAACCAACACTATTGCTTTCAATTTATTCCAGTTTTGTTGTAACGCCGAGTTGTGGATGTGGACCATGAAGAAGGAGGCACGCCGTTATTTTCTGAACGATTTGGACGATACTCCGAGCAAACAGGGACGCGGGATTTACAATTTGACGTAGAGGGAAGGAGCATGGGGACGAGATATCGAGGCTGGGGATCGAGCGGTGTTCGAGGGCTCCGGAGAATGTCCATTATTGCACCCCTTCGGACGGTCGCACGCGTCCGGTCGGCTCAGAAAATATTCGCTCGTGGTTCTATCCGCGTTCGAATCGCGTCGCGAGCGAGAAAGACAGCGTGGGTAGTCCCTCCTTTCCACCTTTCCACCTTTCCCGTGGGCTCCCGGTGGCCATAAATCCACGGCCGTTCGATTAACACGTCCCGCCGCTGTCCCCTTTTCTCGTACCGAACACGTCCATCCCCTCGGCCGATTGGCGGCCACGCGAGCATGAGCAAGAGCAAGAGCACACTAGCAAGAGCGTGAGCGCGCGCACGCCTATCAACGACTCGTTGATAAGCCACCTCTAATTTATTCGTTTCCTACAGGATAACCGCCGGCCGGTCGGCCACTGGCTGCCAGCAGACCGACTCAATCCCCTGTGTGTTCCTCTTCTCTTCCTCCCCTCGGACTTTGCCGCCCTTGCCCTTGCCCATTGGCGCCGCATTTTAACCGTACAAACACCGAGGGAAACCTCGTGTTCCCTCCTACTCTAAGAACATTTAGAAAATTATTTATTTCTGGTCCCTTGTGAAATTCACATTTATTTTCAATTTTCAATTTTTGTAGACGAATTTGAAGAAAGTGGAATAAAATAGAATCTTATTTCCAGTGGTAGTAGCCCTTGCAGATCTGAAATAAATAAAAATTGTAAAAAATTGTAAATTCTGTCGAATTTTATATTCTACCCTTTTTTGAAGATTTTCAGATGTCATAAATCCGAGTTTGTCGACTCGTGAAAATCCCCTAAATCGAGTCCCGCGTTTCTCTATCCGTCGACGGAAACCCGCATCGATTTTCCTCGAACCCTCCACCGTCCCATCAGAACGTCGGAATATGTCTGTCAATTATTTCAGGGAACTCCACCGGAACTTTCCACCCTTTCGCTCGGCTTCTTGATCCGCACCCCCAAATTTCGAATCTCGACGAGGCGGTGCAGACCCGTCGAAGCGTTCTTGGAGTATCGCGTTGCGGAATAGACTAACAACTCCCCTAATTCATCTGTTCTCAATCTTCTTCGTCCCCCTTAATCGTAATCGATTTGGCTGCAACCCTCCTGAGCCTGCACTTCGAAAATACGCCTCCAATTTGAGGAAGAATTAAATCAATTTTCGCTCGATGAATGAAATACATATTGCACTACAATTATCCATATGCTGGTTTTCCGCTATCAAATTCTTTTTATAACTCCTTCAATATCTTCATTGACAAATCTGAAAAATTATTGTAAAATTTTAAGTTCTTATCTGATCACTAGACTGCGGATTTTTATGCATTTACGAAGAATTTGATTGGATGAAATATAAAACAGTAAAAGATTAGAAAACTTCAGAAAATATTCTAATGTTTTTAGTGTAACAACGTCATTAAGGGATGAAATCAATTTTTATTTTACTCACAATCAAAGCGAATCATCTATGTTTGAGGCATAAAAATATGCGTTGAGACAATGAAGTATAAAATGTCGGTTATCGACACAAGGGATACGAGGGTTAATTACAGAGTAGCATTGCATCGATGCACATTGTGCAGCGTTTTACACACTCGTGTCGAGCAATTAATCACAGCTCGTTACGTCAGGTTCGGGAATTCGACCTTCGCGAGACGAATAGCGATATCGCCGATGAGGATGATGCTCACGATGACGATGACTATGTCGGGGACGGTCACCATGAGACAACAGTCTCGGGCGTCGTACGCCACTGCACCCTCGTGTTTTCCGCGCGGTGCATCGTGTGTGCACGCGTCGGGGAAGAAAAACCGCGCGAATGTTTGCGCGCGCGCTGAACTCACGCACGCACGTATGTACGTGGCCAAGCAAGTAGATACAGGCAGAGGTAGTCTGGCAGTCAGGCAGGCAAGCAGACAGGCAGAGGCAGGCGAGCAAGCAAGCAAGCAAAGCAGGCACGGGGTGACTTGGTGATTTACGAGTGGCGATTTCTCGTGCCGGGGCCCTTCTCGCTCGCCCTGTCGATCCCCACGATAGATTCGACGATCGGGAAGGCGTACTCGACGGATACAGACAGGATTAACCCGATGCCACTCAATTTTCGCGGCCGACAACTCCTCGTCGGTTTCCCCCCTTTTTTTCTCCCTCCCCCCGCCCGGTTACCGTCCGAGAAATTAATAGCGGCGTCGAATTTGAGTTACTCGCGGTATTAATAAATTTCTTTGAATAATAACCCCTTCTCTCCCTCTCCTTTTCTCTCTTCTCCTCGGTTCCTCTCCAAACGAAAAGCTCCGGAATATCGAGGACGAATCGCTACAAAGCGCCGCGCTGACGCGAGCGATTCGTCACGCTGAGTCGACCACGGACTCGCAAGAGAGACCGAGACGAGCGTATCGGCGCCGATAGCGAGCAGGATTTCGATGGATCCGATCGACGGAATCGTTGCGAGACGCTCCATCGACACGCTCCTCGATCCGCAAAGCGGCCGGAACGATAGAGCCGTCTCGAGCGTATCGCGACCACGATCGTTGCCGTTACTAATAAGCAAATCGACTCTCTGCTGTGCGAAATATTAGACATTAAATTGCCGATCAGCTGACTGCCATTTTGTTGCAGTCGGGATTTTGCGGCTAAAATACGAGTAAATTGAATGAAGAATTCTTAATGAAATCGATTCTCTCTTGTGCGAAATGTAGACAGACGAATCAGCCGACTGCGATTTTATTGCACTCGCGGTAAAAATTAATGGGTGAAGTACGGACGAACTGAATGAAGTATTCTTAATGAAATCGATTCCCTCTTTAGCGAAATTAGACAAACAAATCAGCTGACTGCGATTTTGTTGTAGTCTTGATAAAAATGTGTGGCTGAAACACGAATGAATCGAATGAAGTATTCTTAATGAAATCGATTCTCTCTTGTGCGAAATGTAGACAGACGAATCAGCCGACTGCGATTTTGTTGCACTCGTGATAAAAATTAATGGGTGAAGTACGGACGAATTGAATACTGTCGATGATTCCACCGCGGGACGTCTCGGCCCGCAAAATCGAAATTGAATCGTAGGGCAGGGGTTAATGGCCGCTCGGAAGCACACGACTAGAAAGTGGCGGCTGCTCTCTGCCTCGATCTCGGACGAATAAATCGAGCATTGTTCGCGAACGACCGCCTCGGCTCGCTTCTTTCTAGCCGCGTATCGAGAAAGCGCGTCGCGACACACCTACGCAATCTTCAATCTCCATGATTCGACTTTTCTCGCATTAGACACGGTTTCGTCTACTCTCCTCTTTCCTAGACAGCTTTATGTAAAATATAAACTTCCCATCTGATTCGCAACAAACTGGAGTAAAGTAGTAATTTAGTTTCTTCCACTAACTAACACACTATCTACCAGCAATTATTCCATAATTTCAAACCCTTGCCCAAGCTCATGGGACATCCACAGGTTTAAGTTCCCCCTTGTCTTCTCTAAAGCCTGCGCTTTGACTTCGTCCCCGAATCTTGGAACTCGTTAACTTTTCATTTCAGACTCGAAGTTGCAGCTGCCCTACTAAGGGAACGCTGCAGTCGAGATGATAATCCAGGTTCAGGCCTTGCTATTTCTTTAATGCAGGCCTTTGATCCTGTAGGATCTGCAGAATCAAATCCCCCGGACGTTAAGTTTTCATTTTGGATCTGAAGTTGCTCTCCTAGTCCCTTAATGCACTTCCAGGGGCCGAAGAATGCGAACCGTGTCCCGGGATATTAATTTTAGACTGCTGAGCCGGGGCTTGCAGTCTTAATTTTCCCATTGAATTGAATAAAGCAGAAGTTACATTGAAGTGTATGTATTCTCAGAGCAAGTTTGTTCTCGATCGTGGAACTTCGTACCAAGATGTTTGTAGCAATCGGTCACTATTGTTAAAAGATTGTCCATTTCTGTGTCGGATTGTCGATGCGCTAGAAATAGTCGGTTTGCAGAGCCAAATCCAGTTACCCGATGAATTCTGGACAGATCTCAAACAGAATCCGATTTGCCTTTCCGAGAAAGGTGTGTCGCTCGAATACGAATGACACGGAGCAGTCAAAGCGTTAATTGCTCGCCGAATAACTCCCCCCGAGGGATCGTGACGGACGTCCGCTCCTTTAAATGCTAATCTCGTCCCATTCGATATCGATTAATCCCCGGGGCCGACTCCATCGGACGATTTTTCTCGGAATCTGTCCACCCCGGTCTCGATGAATATTTAATCGAGAGACGTCAAGGCGACGCGGCCCACCGGCAGGACGCTTTTCATCTGGAACGGGCCGACAATATTTGTTACGTCACCACCGGGCCGAGAATGAATGAACGAAGAAGGCCAGCCGGTGCGCAGCAATGAATGACGCTGTTAATCGCGAATCTGGAGTGCGTACTACGCGGACGCGTGATTTAAAAGGCCGAGCAACGGGAACCGCCGTACAACAAGCCGTGTGTTGCTTTAAAACAGGGTGGTCAGGCCGAGCAAACATTCTTATCACACTTTAAAAATATGTGACCTGTACAATTTTATTCTTGTTTCGGAAAATACGTATTCCTAAAGATTACAGTATTCCATGGATCACTCGAATAGAGTAATTATTTCCAACGCTGCACTATTTTCTACAAAACGTACTCGGCGCTTCGAGATTAAACGAGTCGCTGGTAGATGATCTGGAAAAAAATCCCCGAGTGCAAAGGGTTCGATTTCCAAATTCATCAGACCAATTACACTGGCAGAGGGTTGAAACAAATTCAGCGCAGTGAACAGATTAAATAGAAATTGCACAGCCACTAATAACATTGCGAAATGAATGCTGGAATCACGCAAGAGATTTTCGCGAAGTAACGCGTTCTCGTAGGTACGCCGTAGATGAAAGTAATCCGTGCAATTGGGTTAATTACCCGCGCAGCTCGAAAATAGAAATCGCGATTTCGAGGGGGTGGCACCCGGGGGGATCGTTTTCTGCAGGCTCGATCCCGTAGGTAGCGATATTTGCGAAGCGGAGGGCGTAACGAGCGAGGGGATGCAGCGCCGACGCAATCACCGAGGATCGATTGCATGGAAATAAGCGAGGCTGCATTAGCCTAATGACCGCGAGCGAACGAACGCGGGTGATCCGATGATCTACGGCCGCTATCCTACCGAGGAGACGTTCCGTCGCATGGATCATGGTCGCGCGCGAGCGATCGCGATCGCGATCGTGATCGTGGCCCCGGATCGGCGCAATTACGCCCGGCCATTCGTCACTCGGCTATCCGCGAATTAAAATCCTCCGGTGGATGAACAGCTGCTGCCTTTCGTGGTAAACAATCGGATAAACTGAATCGACTAATGCCTGCAGCCCTGCCATATCGCGTGCTCGTTTCTTCGGCTTGGTCCAGGAAAATAGTATGCACATCTTAAAGTTACTCCAAACGTTTTAATTATAATAACATTGAACAGGTCGATGCAATGTTCGTCACACAAAATTTCTCTTTCATGGGGTTAACAAACCTTACAGTGTTTTATTAAGTTCTACAATTTTTTGGTTGAGCAGGCCTCACAGGAATTTCTTTTGGTGGACTCTTTATAATTTTTTGGTAGACTCTACAGTGGTTTGATAGTCTCTGAACATTTTTTATAGGACTTAGTATGCTTGGGGAAGATCCGACAATCATCCAACAGGTCTTGCAATAATTTGGTATAAATGTCATAATTTTCTAACAATCCCTTGAATAAGTCTGACATCTATATCCTGAATGTTTGTTCACTAAAAGTTCCTCGTTAACGCGATAATTGCTCGGATCCTCACTTTCCACAGAAGAGTGCATTCCACGAGATCGCAAGATAGTCACAGCGCACGCACAAGTGCATCTATTGTGCCCGAGGGAGAGTGAACAGCCGAAATCGGGCTATTAATTGGTCGAATGTAATAGTGGCCGGGGCGTTTGTAAATTCCGTGGGAGCGCGAACGTAGAAACGCGCGGGGTTAACGAGGCGATTTGAGGCGCGAATCGATTCGGGCTTGTGGTTCGAGAGGCCTTGCACCATGGTGAAGACGGTCGGCCACGTACTCGCGATAAGGTCATTTGTATTCCATGTTAAATGCATCGGGCCGTTCCTCGCGCTCTATCAACTAACCGGAGTAATGGCGTGGCTCGATAAAGAACGCAAGGGGTCCGAAGGATAGAGAGGCGATAAACCGAGCGCAAGAGAGCAACGGAGCCGCGGCCGAGCGGGAGATTTAAGCGCGGCAATTAACCAACCTTCTGAGGCCGAACTCGCGTTTCCACGATACACTTGTCCCGATAGGAGATCCCCCATCGTCGCCGAACTCCCTCGCGTAATTGGACGAATGTATTTCGCGCCGGGACGCGCATTCTTCCGTTCGATCGCGATACCCGCTACCAACCACCCCTTACTCTCTCTCTCTCTTATTCCGTATCTCGCTTTCGGAACGTAGCGCCGACAACCGTGAATTTCGAGCCGGAAAAACAAATACGACTTGCAGCAACTTTATTACCTTCGAACGTTTGTTTCGAAAAACTCTCTGTTATCCCGACTGGCGTGCCCGCGCGCCCGGAATAAAGCCAGCCAACGAGAGCCTGGTAAACCGGGGAAACGGGCATCGATACGAGAAACGTGATAAAAAAAACTGAATGGAAAAAACCCGCGGCGACTGGCGGTATAGGAAAAATAGAGCCTGGCCGTATTTACCAAACAATTATCGCGTTGGCGCCTCAAGCAACGCGGAATTCGGCCGCGCTATGAACGAACGCACTTCTTGCCAGTCCAGCATAAAAAAGAACTGTTACTTCAACCCCGCATTTCTAGAAATACGTGTCCATCTGAGGGTTTCTGTCGATAGTTGCACTCGAGAGTACTCTCAATTTGTGTGTCCATTTGAGAGCACTTCAGATATTTTTTTGCTCTCGGAGGTTGACGTGAGAGTCAACTCTCGGAAAGTCCTCGGAGGTATGTGGCCATTTGAATTTCATGCTTGTAGCTCTCAGATGAATCACGATAGTTATAATAATAATCGTGAACAGAATGGATGCGCCAAAGTTTGCTGCAATTGTTGCAACGTGCTTAATAAGAAAAAAGAAATGTTCCGAAAAGAGAAAATGCTGGACTAAACTATGGATAATGCGACGCGATAAAATGTGTAATGTGTCCACATCGCTCTCCGCTAGCACTCTCAATACCGTGTACACTGACGAATTTGACTCTCGAAAGTAACTCGCGATATGTAGTTTTATTCTCAGATGGACACTGTATCTTAAAGCAAATTGAACAGTATCCGGGCTAGAGGAGAAGTGACGTTCTCGCGAGTCTAATTGAAGCGGCAGTGAATCGGGTCGGTTTAGGAGCGCGAGGCGCGAGCATGATCGCGCCCGTATGCATTATTTCCCGGGGTAACCGTCTTCGGGAACGGTTGGCTGGTCTTGTCTCGAGTCGGAGGCGATGTTGCATGAAAACCGCGCGAGTACGCATCGAATCGGAGAATCCTCGGTCGTTAGTAGCGCGCGACGAGGATCCTGGCATAACCCGTTCCCCGCTCGGCTCTGCTTGCAGCCTAAGAATGTCAATGCATCCTAATGAATGTCGATTCGTCGTCGAGATATTAAAGATATGTGTACGCACGCACGGGCGCGGGCATGTATCGCTGCGATAGTATTACAGTACTGTACTCGCTCTGCTCGCTCGAATCTACCTAAATTCAATGGGGCAACAAGAGCCAGCCCGATGCAATCTGCTTAATGAATATTTTATGGACAACGAGATTTTTCCCAGCGCGAATATTTTGTTGGAAACGCGCGCGGTTCGAAGCGGTTAGGCGATATATCCTCCGCGCAACTTTGATCGTTCAGCCTCCACGGACCTCTCCGAGTCGACGACTTTACTTATTGCCTCGACCTTATCCACGGACGATGTCCCGAGACCGTCGTCCATCGAACTACGGGGCGCCAGAAGTCTTTATGACCGAATACGTTATCGTTGTCTCTTGCCCCATCGGGCGTATAGCTCTTGCTTAGCGGGCGCAGAACTCGTAAAACTTCACCGAGCCTTCCCTTCCTTCGCGCAGAAATTTTGGAACGGAAAATTGTCTGCGAGACTGTTCG
Source organism: Lasioglossum marginatum (assembly GCA_028455795.1). Classification (NCBI taxonomy): domain Eukaryota; kingdom Metazoa; phylum Arthropoda; class Insecta; order Hymenoptera; family Halictidae; genus Lasioglossum; species Lasioglossum marginatum. Next base: position 4,562,415 of record CM052260.1, on the reverse strand, counting down.
GAAATTGACGAACACTCTTCGGTTCGCCCTGGTTTTATTTCGGAAGTCTGCGGGAATCTGTGGACCTGCAGTTCAATTTGAAAGATCCGCTTTCTGTACTTTTTGGGACACGTTTGCCCCTTTGCGAATCCAAAATTAAATTTTCAAGTTCGCCACCTGCTTCGGGCGATCGGATATTCTGCATAATACATTCGTCAGCTTTCATCCTTTCCTGAATTTTAAATAAAAAGATGTCATGAGAATGTTCAAGAAAGGCTAGAATATAAAATTCGATAAAAGTTTCTACAATTTTTATTTGTTTTAGATCTACAAAGGCTGATCCCATGAAAAATAGGATTTTATTTCATTCAACTTTGGGAAATTGGAAAATGCATAAACATCCGCAGTCTACTGATCAATAAGTATATTATTGTATATTGGTGTCTGTATAAATTGCAGGACACAGGAATTGCACAGAAATTTTTTTGCACTTGATCTAGATCCTTTATGCATTTGTTAGCTTTTTAAAATTAGAAATGCCAAAAGGTTTCGTTCAGACTGTCAACGTGGGATTGTTTTATATACCAGTTTCAAACAAAACATTTACGGCGACATCGTAAATTACCTCGTTATGCTAACAAGTCACCCATGCAGTCATGCTAATGGGTGAAAAATGACTCGATCGTATTGTGGCTGTTTTAACGAAACAAAGAGGCTGGAACACCGCTTCTAGCACTTATCGCGCCAGTTCTTGTTAAGCTAATAGTTGTCTATACTCTACCCTGTCCTCATACTCTGCGCAATTATTAGCATTAGCTTTTGTACAGGCTCCTATCTCGATAACGTTGCAGTAGATCGTTTAGCAAATGAGTACGGTTCCTTCTGTTTACGTTGCGTTGTATGAATTTCAATTGTGCAGTTCCTTTCTGAGTCACGTTTTCAAGTCGTTTCTACGTCGCAATCTTGCACAATGTCCTGCAAATTCTACTATTATAATACTAATTAAGTAAACGATGTCCCCTTCCCTAATTCAAGTCAACAGAGGAAAACTCAAATGTACTGTTTAGTTACAGCTATTAAGGCTGACAAGCACTAATGAAAATTCAGAGGAATCAAAATAAATTTTATTCAGGAAACAGAAAGGATAATTCTTTTTATACAGAAAATCCAGCGTAAATTGAGAGATGAGTGTACAAAAATGGTAGAACAAATTCCTGGCCAGCTTTTATAAAAATGAGCTTCATCTACCAGAAGCTCGTCTTTATTAAGTCGAAAATTCTGTTCGCAAGAAATTCGAACGGAAAATGAGAATAACGCGGGGAATTTGGTGAGTTTCGCGAGTGAACCGGATGGAGGGAAATCTGCGAAGGACTTCAGCCTACGCCACTGATCTCGGCAGAGTCCTGCAGAGAGCTGTCGAAAGAAGCTCCTGCGTACGTAGGATGCGCCAAACGGTACCGCAGGAATCCGCGGAATTCCAAGGTTCCGCACACAGGATACTGGCGACGACGACGCCAGCCGCGGTATCGATCGATCGATTCTCGCAGGGAACTTCCCAATTACACGCCGCGTCGAGGGGAAGTCCCCGATTCGTCGATGGAAAGGGAAAACGAACGAGAGAGAGAGCCCAGAGAAAACCGTCGTTACAACGTTTCCTGTTCGATGCTCATCTTCGTTTTCGGAACATGTCCGACAACTATGTCTCCAGAGAAATTCGATTCGACAAAGTCCAACATGCTATAGGGTTTTGGGAACGCGCTGCAAAATCTGCAGGATTTTGCGGTCAGTTGAATTAAAAATTCTATTTCACTCCATTTTTATTTTGCATTCTTCCATTAGAAGAGCACATGCTGAAGGATATGATTGGAGTGAGGTTCTTTACGATTAAAAGAGAGACAGTGTAGTAAAACAGATAACTTTATACTAATCTTTATTATCAATGAAAACAGCGAATAAAAACTACCAAGTATGTCTATTCACTGGCACCTCGATCGTCATTTCGACTGGTGACGCATACATTACATTGTAACCGCAACAATTCTTGTATCTTGAGTTCTTTCCAGAACTGTTTTATTTCAACAGCACAAATTGCACCTCATCCGTATGAACAGAAAATAATAGGAGAATCGATTACCCGGCGACTGCGGGAGTTTCGGGAAATTGTTTTCGAAACAACCACTCCCCGAAGCTGTTTCTAAGTTTCTACATATTGCTGGCAGAGTCGCGGGGACTGAAATGCAGAATTCGCGAGAAAACGCAGCCCGGTTATATGGCCAGGAGCGTTGAACGTCTCCAGAGTCTCCATCCTGTGGCAAGCGGTAAAAGTAACTTTTCCATTATCATAAACACGACTCCGGCAGCCGCGTAATACCAGTATAAAAACCGTGGTGGAAGGGTTAAGGATACAGAGGGAGCTTGAAAAACACCGGTTGCTCGTCGAAGAACGATCGCGCAACGGATTTTTCCGGCTGGCAATCGGAGAACTAGTTTGCCGCGGAGCGATCGACTCGTTTTACCTGTCGATCGGACGTTAACGATCTCGGGCAAAAGAAAAATTTCGACACGCTGCTGATGCTGCCGGTGCTTCTAACGAGATGGACACGGTTCCCCGGCGCGGATTGGCGCGCGGCGTCGAGGAAAATTGATAACGCGTCGAACGAGAGTCTAATCTCTAGAGCGGATATGCTCTTTCTCTCTCTTTCTCGAGCGATCATGGTTCTTCTCGCGGTGCCGTCTCGAGCAGGCCGAGCGGAATCGAGAGCGAACGCGTAGGGGAGATGTACCTTCCGGCGAAATTTCACCTTACGCAATTAACCCGACGCGGAGCGAAGCCGATCCAAACGGGCACAGGCAGATTCGAGCGGACCCGTTCCGCTGTTACGTGAACGGGCCCCTTACGCTCACGCGTGATCTTGCCTCTGCACCTGATCTTGCCTCTTGCCGCCGCTACCAAGAATCTTGCCCTGGCAATTCGTACTCGAGAGACGCGTGCTCCGCTACTCGTCGTATTTGCGGATCGGTTTCCAGGCAAAACGAACGAGTCGGCCTACTAGGTAATTAGCCGTTCCGTTGCTGGGCGTCAGGAAACCCGTGTCCGCGTAACGGAGCCACTTTGTTTCGCTTTTGCCAGCCGCGCACACACCGGGTGGCTCGAAAACCCCGCTGCAAATCGAGCGTCATCACTAGACTGCGGATTTTATGGATTCCTAACAGAAATTAATAAAAGGAACATTCTAGAAAGCTGTGAGAACATTAGACGAATTCGAACACATTAGTACATCATTTTTTAGAATTATCGAAAGAAGACTCACGTGTTTAATTAACTACTGTTCTTAATTGTAGGTCAACAATCTTTATTGCATGATCGAAGATATAAAGTGCAATGATTCGTCATAAAATTCTTACGCTGGACACCCAATTGCAAGCCTCATAAGCCACCGATTTCTACTGAACGATCTTAGGACGACCCCGAACAAGTGATTCGCCTGTTCGATCAAGCACCTTTTTAAAATTGGACCACTCGAGCTGGCTCATTGAACAACTTGAGAATTTTTTTCGAGATTAGAAGGATTTATTACTTGCAGATATTTCTAATAAAAGCAAGAGGATCGTCCTTAATCTTCGTTCCTAATGACGTTCACGTAAACACGTTCGCTAGAATTCCGAAGCTCCGCAAATGCCACAGAAAGTCTAATTATCAATATCCTATTAATTCGAAGCTATCTGGTATTCAGCCGATATACAGGGTGAGTCACGCAATAGTAGTGGGTTTGATCTAGATCTTGGTGCGACTAGGAGAAAGAGAGTGGCAAAGGAAAGTCGATTTTCTCACGTTTCTCCCTTCTGCATTTAACAGTGATCCTAAAAATGCAGCGGAACAGCATTTTTCTTTGACGCAGGTGGACAGTATGGAACACATTGATTGCAGAAAGACGTCAGAGTATATTGCTGGATGAATATGATCAGTGTATCCACTAGAAATGAAAATTCAAGGTCCCTCGAAGCCGTTTTCCAGCGCTCGATACTCTCTCGCTCGCCCCTTTGGAAAACGGCCGATGAGGCAGCCTCGAAGAATAGAAATCGACTTATTCCAGATCTCGCGCACCTACCTAGTCACCCACTCACCCACCTACCGTTCCCGGCAGCCTATCCACTTCTTCTCTCGTCTCTCTTTCAGACGAAGGCTGAAACCCGCCTGTTGCGAACGCAGCCCGTCGTCGTCGCATTATGGAAAAGTTCCGTTCGTGTGTACCAACACCAGCCCCGCTGACGCTATAATACCGCGAGCGACTTTGTAATACTTGTCCACGCCGTACCGGTCTCTACGCTCTCTCTTTGTCTTCGTCGAACAACGTTTCGTTGCGAGTGATCTCGCAACCTCGCGAATTGTCGTGCTGATAATCGTGCGATTCATTACGTCTACGATGATTGTTCACGCGATCGAGGAGAAGAAATCATTCTGGACACTTTCGTGCCAATCTTCGACCCCTCCTTCGCGTCTTCCGCGGCTCTAAAATTGTTTTACGCTATCCTAATCAACTCCTTCACGCTTCTTTGTGTCTGGGAAGAGCAGACCATTTCCTCAGTGGGTTTAACAATTTTCTTGAGAGCTCTAACATTGTTTCCATCGACCTCGCAGACCTCTCATTAAAGAAAAGTAAAAATTATATTGAATTAATTCAGTTTAAAACAATGTGATGCGAAATAACTGATAAACTTATTTTTTAAAATGTTGACTTAGACCACACTTTCTTAATTATGGGCACAATTGTTCTCTTGAACTTGGCAATTGTTTTACGTCGCCAAACATTCGCAGCAAGCGAATTCAATTCACAAGGTAGAATGTGATCGAAGAAGTCGCTCGAGCAGATCGAGAAGTCGATTGATCGGGATCGAACTCGTTCCCGGTGGCAAGGTTAGAAAATATTTGATCGTCGGGATTGGTTCGGCCGATAACGCGACTGCTACGGCGCAAACGTCGAGCGTAATCGACGAGGAACACGGGGAAATTCAATAGGGGATGGCACTTTGTAGTTGCGAGCGTTCGTTCGATTGAATTCGATGGCTCGCGGGAATTCACCGGTTAGCGGGTCCACTTTGTAATTGAAAGACCGGCCAGACGGTGATTCGTCGTGGGAACGAGTCTGCTTCGTAGAGAGAGAGAGAGAGAGAGAGAGAGAGAAAGAGAGAGAAGGGGCTTTCTCGGATGAATGAGGCACGGGTACAAGTAATTCCGCGATCGTGTTCCCCTTTCATTCCGGCCGCGGCCGGTCGCGTATCATTTCGTAACGTTTTGTAACCGCCGCGTCGACCGGAGATATTTCCTGTCAACGCTCGGGATCGTCGACTAATGAGATTCCTCTCTCTCTAGAGAGCAGGGTTACCAGACGATGTCCCCGCTAAATGCTTCCCTCTCTTCTAGCCTAGCGATTCTCTGCGCGAGGAGAATACGTGACGTCATGTTGTCCCCACTACCGCTGTTATTACCCGCAAGCCAATCGCAGGCACATATTTGACTCGCGCGGAGAGTGGGCCGAGGGGAATTTGATGGTGGAGAGGGAAGTGCAAAGACTTTTTCTGGCAACGTTATATAGGATCGCTAAACGTCGGACGGAAAAGCGTAAGCCGACGTTGAGGACTCCACTCAAGGGCGCGGTAAAACGGCAACAAAAAATCGTGCGTCGAATTTTATAGACTCGTCGCAGACGGGAGACTTCGATCCGATGCCTCACGGCAATTCAGAAGCGTTCGAATTGGCAAAATCGAGAAAACCAGCAATCCGCCCTTTTACGTTCGACCCTCAGCGAATGAAGAGTCTCGAAAGGAAAAGTTGAGTGTGGCAGCGAGAGTAGAGTCCTTGGTCTACGAAACGAGCCCGGGTAGATCGTTGTCCGATATTCGTTCGCGAAGGTAGGACCGAGGAGGAATCGCGTGCTGCCCGCCTCTTCCACTTCGCCGAGCGCTCTTTCCTTCGAACTACGGTCGCGTTAATAGAGATCGTATTCTACTCTTAACGATTTGCAAGTTGACTGAGGGAAAAAATGCGCAAACGGCGCAAGCCAGACCGCCACTATCGGCCGCGGATTATCGCGACTCCTCCTCGAGGCTCATCGGGAAAGGCTCGCTATGAAATTTCAGGCTCGCGTGTGCAGGCGTCGCGTTATCGCAGTTGCGCGATTTTTCAAGAACCGATCGGCGTCGTTGTCGTTAACGTCCTCGCCGAGACTCGTATTTAAACAATAATACCGAACGTCTCGAGTGCCCGAGACCAGGGCCTATCGCAGATTACTCCATTTAACGCCCTCGCGCGATCGTTGAGGGAAGAGCACTCGCATCGCTCAACAAACATCGTAACCTTTGATTTTCACCCGCTACAACTCCGTGAGAAAAAATCGCACGGCCATCAACCTGGGCTTATCTGAAAGGGCTAGGTTAATTTATGACCAACTAAATTAGCGAGCGAAATAGTTTTCCTCTTGGAAACAATGTCTGTGTTATGAGCTTTTAGGTCTCCTCTTTATTGTGGATTAAGAAATTTTGATGTACCATTTTCCGTCGCCGGTTTACGGTAATTTGAAGGAGAAGGAAGCTGAGGTATATGTTGTACAGACATGTTGCACATATGTTGTATTATCTATTTCCAGAGAATTTGATCGGTCTCGCAGCGGCGAACGATCGCTAGACGATCGACCGCAGCCCTCCAGCGAAAATAAAGAAATTTCGTTGCGCATCTCGCAACCCGATACGAGCAAGAAAATCGATATCGTTAGAAACTGCATTATACACGTAGGTCGCGCCGGTGGAAGAGAAAAACCATGCATCGTTCCCCATTATAAAAGTACGATCGTGTTACTCTCGGTGTTCTTCTCGAGGGAGCGAAGCTATCGCGTCCAGGATGTCCCGCTGATCTACAGGAAACTGAGTTAACCTGTAAGTCAGGATGCTCCCTCGGAGAATGGGACCGGGAGATCGCGTGTGCAATCCTCCGCGCCGATGGAAAAAGAGGAAGAACATTTCCTCGTTGCGATCCGATCGCCTCCTTACGCAACCAGCAACTCGGGCTCCGCTAGCGACTCTCCTCTTTCTCCGAGTCATTGTTTTCACCGGGAAATTGGGGAACGCGGTTCCCAGCGTCCTTTACGGACGCCTCGTACTTTCCCCGGAAATTTTTCGACTTGTTCCGCGTCCGATCTGTTCTCCATCCTGGTTCAAGCATTCCGAACTATGAAATTTATTGAATTGATTAAATTTTTAATCTGAGCGGTTCAATATTTTTCCCAAGAGAAATATCCTCCACAAAAGGAAAACAGCGAGATGACTACAAGAATTAGGGTATATCGACGTTGTTAGATTATGGGTATATAAAAACCACACTTTTTATGTGGGAAAAAGTTTATTAAAACGATGCTGGAGGCATGTTGAGAGGCACGTCGGCACTTCTTTATGAGAATGAAGAATGAGAAGAATGAGAATGAAAAACGCTCGGGGTCGAAATTACAGGTTTACAATTATATCTTCCTCCTAAAGAAATAATAGATTAATTTTGTTCTTTATTTATGAAATAAATTCCAACAGATGTATTACTATCAATAAAGTTATTTCGAAGAAAAGAAATTCCGGTTCGTCTTTCGTTCCTTACAATTCATCTAGACAATTCTCATCTTGCATAAAGATCGGTTGTCTACTTATGTTACTGTGGAGGATGATCGCTCATTAAAATTTCAATGGTAAATTGATACTGTAGATTGTTCCAACTGCAACGGTTCGAAACCGTTCCTTCGGAAGGCAGACAGATAGCGAGCGGATCGATGGATTAGTCTGGCAAAATAAAAGCGATATCGGCGGTTCCATTCATGTCGAGCGGAGCTGGTTTCAATTGGCCATCAACAGATGGTATTAACGCGTCAGCTCTCTGCGGCTAGATAAAGACGTGTTCTCTCTGTCGTCGTCTCCTTGAATAACGGAGCGGTGCAGCAGCACTAGCAACGCTCGGCAATCTTGAATGCAATGGTCGATCGGATGCAGGCCTTGAACCGTTTCGCGTAAGAGGCTGCACTGCACAGTGCACACCTTCGGAAGAACGGCAACGCGAGTATTCCGGCTCGATGCGCCATTGTCTCGGACAACAAGCCAGCTTCTAGGAACTCGAGGAACCCCCAGCACACCGATCGATGCAGAGAAGAAGGAAGACGCGGAACGATCTATTCGCGCGTGCACTTGACATTTTGCAAGCCACGCCACTGCCGGTGTCAGCGGCACGCGTCAATCCGACGTGGTCCTCTTCCAGTCACGTTCCCGGCGAACAAACGTGTTCACCGGGATCTCTTAATTCGTTTCTTTGTCCCCTTCTGAAACAACCTGTCCGCGCCGCGAACCTTCGTTAACTCTGGACAACTAACCTTCCCTCCAAATGACGAACATTTCACCAGCACGTCCGGCGATTCGCTCGTGAAAGCTGACTACGTCTGCTCGAATATTGCGGATTCAAAAATTCAATGCTGAACACGATTATTCAGTTCAATTTCTTCAGAAATAAATAAATAAAAGAATATAACAGGCATGTGGTTTATAATTTGTCTTTGATGGGGATTTTTATTTGACAAGGATCAAAGATCTTTTCCTATACAAATTAGAGAATAGTGTAGGCATGGTTTAAAATTTGTCTTGATGGAAAAATCCTTTCAAGAAATTGTTGAAATATTAGGAAGGTCGAAATCCAGCATTCAGAATTATTTGAAACTTGAAAAATACAGTTCTACGATCCAGAGAAGATTTCGTATCGACAATACTACATGCAAAATCTGCAAATGCTTCCATATTGTATTTAGATAAGGCTTGTCGCGAAAGGTACACGAAAGGAAAGTTGAAATTTGTTGTACAGCGTTATTACACGTATCGGAAGACAGATTCCTGGCGGATAAGCCTCGCGGAGGAATGAAAATAAGCCGAGAGATTAATGGACTCGCGGACGAGGCACGAAGAATGACGAAGAGGCCGACGAAGGTGAAGGGAACGCAACAGCGAGAAAGAGAGAAAGAAAGAGAGAGAGAGGGGTTGGTCGTGGACGAGGTTCTCAGCACTTTCACCGAATAACGCCGAGCGACACCGGTCGCTAATTGCTCCTCGTAATTTTAATTAATCTCCATCTGGTACCCAACCCGATGGCAAGACGGAAATTTCTCGTCGCGGACATCAAAGGTGAACGAGCGACGCCTTCGCGCATCCTCCTCGCGTTAATTACTGGCACACGCTCCACGATCCCCGACACCCCGCGTCCAATTCCACCGTGAATTTTAGTCGGCGTAATCGTTTCACCTGTTAACCGGCACATTTTTCCAAACAACTAAGCCCCTTGATCAAAATTGTCGCCCTTTTACAGCCACGCTATGCCAACAATTTCTGATGAACTACGTAAACTATTGAAATACTTCTGTATTAAAATACTAAGGTGTTAAAATACTTGAATATTAAAATACTTGAATATTAAAATACCGAAGTGTTCACATACTGAGGTGTTGCACACCTAAAGTATTGATTAGTGTAATATGCAAATGATCGATACCAGTGACAATGCAACCCTGTGGGAATAGAGAAGAATAGCGGAACCTTCCGACGATATTTTTCGCTCGCCTCTGGTTTTCTAGAATGCCGGGAAACGAGAGGACAGCCTCGTTCCCCGAGGAAGTGCTTTACAGTCGTCGCCGGTATTAAATTCGACACCGGATGCCTCGCGTTCCGGCCTCATCCTGTTCCCCATTCGCGCAAATAATTTCCAGGAAGGTGCTCGAACCGCATTTGCGATCTACAGTATTCAACGTGTCCCATAAAATTAGAAAAATGCGAGAAACGTAATGGAAGGGACGTTCCATTCGCTTCATTCCTGCTGCGGGTCCAAAGTAAAAAAATTCTTCCTTTTGATACTGTACAGCACGATTTAAAATGAATGCAAATATAAATTTTTCAAAACCTCTTCGAACTTTTTTTCTAATCAACAATTACAGAAATCCCTTCACTGCTAAACAGCGATACGCATTAAAACGCACATCTAGTATAGTTCTAGATGTAAACAGTGACATATGGAAGATTCTAAATTTTCACAATTGTACCAGAAAAGTGCAGAAATCGCAGGAAGGGGTGGCGAAACTCAGCAAACTGCACACCTCGCAGTTCCCCGTCCTTGAGCGCAGTCTGTTAGTTTTACGGTAGCAGCAGCCATTCACCGAGACCGTTCAGGGCTCCCGTTAAATTCGCCTAATCGGCTCAGGGCATTTCCGATCCGTCCCTCTCGTTCGTTTTCGGTCGGAGCACCCGGCGAGCCCTCGATTCGCAGTTTGTTTCGGCAGATGCGAGAAAGGGCAAAACGATCTTTGGCGAAAAACACAACGATCTGGCGATTTCCTGCACGATCTGGCGATTTCCTGCACGATCTACGATTTCGGTTCCTGGAAACAAAAGTGTGCATCGGTGTGGTCCGACGTGGCGTGTTCTCGTCATGCCACGCACCACAAAAACCAAACGGGCGCGTGGTTCCCGTTGAAAAAATCGAATTACCGAAACCTGTGCCGGCACCCTCTCGGTTTTCAGCTGATAATTAATAGTCTCGGGAACCAACGGCCCCGTGATCCTCTTTCGCCGACGTTTCTTCGATTTCGCCGACAGTGATATTCGACGGCGATATTCTAACAGCGATTTTTTCATTTTTCAGATTCTTCAACTCTTCCTTCGGCGTTTTACGAAAGAGTCGATGTCTTCAATACTTTTTGGTTTATTTTGCGCATGAACTATTAGAAGGAAAAAAGACAGTACCGAATTAATGAAGATGCTAACGAAGCGATTCATGCTCCAATGTTTTGAAATTTCTAATTCAATTCAGTTGGTTAGCCAGAATCAATTTTTCGGCCAATCGAATGTAGCTGCCATTTACCCTATCATGTTGACGCAACTTTAATCCTTTGCAGTCGGAGCTATTTTAACTCCGAAAGTTAAACATTTCTTCACAGCTAGAATAATATCATTATATACGATTTACTAAATTGATATAATACTTAAATGCGTAGTAATTGATTAGATACCAACATATTTCATAATGTAAACAATGTGTAAACAATTGAATGAATTATTAGGAACACCAGGAAGAAATGTTGGTCTACAAGAAAAATGTTTAGAAACTTAATAAATGAAACTGTGAACAACATTAACTTTATTCTTTATTCTTATTTTGTTCGAGGGTTAATAACAAGTCGATCGTGGTCCATCTCGATAGATCGATTCCAGCTACAGCTTGCATTCGGTTTCGTGGTTCAAACATGGTTGGGAAAGATCCAAGCAGGCATAAGAAACCACGGCCATAGATAAAGACGTAGAAACGAAAGACTGTACGCGTTACACCGGCGCGACGGCCGATAAGAAGATAAGGATTACGGCGTGGCGCATACCAGCCGCCTCGAGTTTTCATATCGCGTTCCCGCTAAATTGGATTGGATTACAGGCGGAGGAATGCCTGTGAGAACGGGCTGCCGCTGTGCTGCGGGCTACGTCCGAACAATTTCGAACGTGTTCCGCGCCGCGTTAATCTCCTTTGTCCACCCAAAGCTACTGTGCTCCGCGAATCAACGCGGAATCGAGCACACATACACTCTCTTCCTCTCTCTCGAGCCACCTCGACACTCGACGCGTCGCAAATGAACGTTCATACCGGGTCCACTTTGCATTGCTGAACCGGAAATACTCGGCGATCTCGTTCCGTCCTCTAATTTTCGCTGGTTTCACTAAAATGTCCTCTCGCGCCCCCTCTGAAACGAATCTCATTGAATTTATTAGATTGATTTTGTGCCTTCTGAAAAAATTTATGCGAAGATTGGCAGCTTTCGAAACACTTGTATAGTATTGCTACAACCTGTACGGAGTTGGAAACGATCGAACTAAATTCTGATTTTTATTAGGTCGTTCGGAATGTACCTTCGTTTTTCTGGACTGCGGATCTTTGTGCAAACTAAAAAATGTTCGCATTGATTGCAGAACACAGGAGCCAAATAAAAATTGTATTCTTCTTTTAATTACCCTATTAAGCTGAAACTAACATGTACATTGATGTCCTTAAATATTCTTAACATGAGCACTGCTTTAAATTGTACGTGCCCATTTTTGTCACAAATGCATAAATTCGGCAGTGTAGTTATTACTTAACCTTCTTTTAAATCGCTAAATCGTGGTACATCTTGACAGCTGACATTTCGGACGTCATACGCTACCTTGCAGGGCTGTCTAAGGGCTTGCACGTATGGGCAAAATTCAATGTAGTACTAGCTGCAGTTATTCGAAAATATTTCAGAAACTAAAGCTGCTTACACGTATGGGAAAAAGTTGTTCAGAATCTTCACCCTGACAACATATTAAAAAGTCATTGAAATCGATGGGGTAGAACCTTTTATGCACAATTACGAAAATGTGTAAAGTTCAATTAGCGAATTGATTTGAATGAATCTGTTCAATCGAAATCATATATCGTATCTGTCCAATTTTTATGTGACCCGATAAATCGCGTTGACTCGACGGGATTTTCGAGGCCACAGAAATTGGCAGTGAAAGTGTTAACTCGGAAAGGCACAGGGAATCCGCGAACTGCAGGAACCGTGGTCGGGCCTGAAGACATTTTCAGCGGTCGGATTCAGCATCGATTAAGCGTGTTTGCCTTAATTTCGAGGGCAATGAAGTTCCGGTGTTTAACGGCTCGCGTCGCAGTTATTCCCCCCTTTGGTAATTAGGATATTCGTGGGAACCGCTTCATTAAAAGAGCATTAAAAGCGCTGAACGCGTGGTCCGCGCGCGCGAGTACGTGGCGTGCGTACGTGCGAGCGCGAATGCGTGCACGAGAGTGCGCGCGCGTGAGTGCGCTCGCAAGAAACCGGTCCCGAACCGGCCAACAGATATCTCGCTATTCCTTTCGGATTAAAGGGAAATAACGCGCCTGCGTTTCTATTTATAGCCAGTTTCAGCTTCGCTCGCGAGCAAGAGCGAGCACGCGCGGATCCGGAGAGAGAGCAACAGGGATGAACTCCTCGCGAGAGGCTTTTCGACTAGCGATTTTTTCTCCCCCCGTCGCGTCGGCGTACATTTTTCTCTCGTTTTTTCTGCGAATAGGAAATGAAACAAATCGCGGGTCCGAGCTAATTGATCCTTGAGTGGATTTGAACGTTAAACATTTGTTTTACGATTTTCCTCTTCTGCTCGATCGTCTCCTGAAAGCAAAAGGAAATCCGCGTGATCCAGAGAGATCGCTCTCGCGTGTGCTACAAATTTCAATTTTCTTCTTTTTTTTTCACTTGAAAAATTGAAATTCGGACGAGCACTCACATCAGCAATATATACCATTTTGACAATTTTGTAATTTTGCTTGTAAATCAAAAACAGATGTCGCTAGTGAGTGATTGGGGAACAGGAATTGACAGGTTATCTGAAAGATGGCAAAACGTTGTTACAAATAATGGAAATTATATCATTGAATAATATTAAACATATAATTGAGTGATTGGGAAACAGGAATTGACAGGTTATCTGAAAGATGGCAACAGGTTGTTACAAATAATGGAAATTATATCATTGAATAATATTAAACATATATTTTCATAAATTGATTCAAATAATTTCTTTAAAACATGACAGATTTTTCTATATTAATTCAATCGCTCACGATCGTCATTTCGAGATCGAATTTGTTGGAATTAAAGGCATCGTCGCGGATTCTGTATCCGAGTATGGTCCCTGCAACTATGTTGGAGGGATAGTTTCTCGTCAACGTCGTTTAGCAGCGATACCGTTGCACTTCGGTTTCCTTACATTTCGAATCGAGTGACTGTCGAATCGTTCCTCCGTTCGCGATCGATCCTCGCGATCGTCGAGCCGGTAGAAATTTGTCCGACGATCGAGTCGATCGATCGGTCCGCCGCTATCTTCGATCTAAGCTCACTCGGTTGCAAGCGGCACGGAGACAGCTCGACAAGGATACCTGATGACGACGATGGACAGGTATCGATTTTGCATCGTGCGACCCACCAAATCGTCTCTCGAAAATTCCCGTCGACTGCGATGCACACTGACAGTCGAAACTGGCAAGTGATTAGCTCGTTTATTGAAGGATAATTCACTTCGCTATTAGGCAAAGGATGTTCCTGCGATTTCTAGACTCGAACGGACATCCGATCAATGTAAACGGGAACTGATCCTGCGCGCAACCGGTTCAATGATACAAAAATCCTGACAAACCCAAGTTCGATACCATTGGGAACAACTATAACATCCGCGATTTAGTTACGCACGGATTGTAACTTTGTGGATAGTATGCTGCTTGCGTAATTAACTGGTTAACATGCTCGGCGTGATCGCTCGGAAGCTTCATAGAGGAAATCATAATTCGTATGAACCGAGAACAAAAGGAGAACTAACATTTCCCGAAACTGGCCAGTAATTACTCGAACGAATTACCATTTTTAGAGCTTCCAAATCGCTTTTACTGTACGACCATGTGATCATTAAACGGCTGTTGTAATTAAAAGATCACTGGACTGCTTATGAAAATATTAGAATATTGTCGACTTGTTAAAATTATTAAGAGAAGATTACTTTCACTAGACTTCTTAGAATAAAATATTGGAATATTTTCGACTTGTTAAAATTACTAACAGAAGAAATTGTGTCTCGAAATTAATGCAGATAATTAATCATTTTTAAGATTATTCCATTGATATCAACAGGGTGGAAAGACGACGACAGGCTAATTGCAATCAATCTAAACTTTCCATCTCAGCTATCCAGTCTCGTTACATTGACCCGAATTTGCATGCTCGCTGCCAACGTGTGAAATAATGAGGAACGTCTGATCGACACTGGCAAAAAAGGACTGGAAGAACGGTAACGACTTCCGACACGAGTCACACAATTCCGTAAATCACGAAACGAGCAATCTGGGATCGTTCGAGTTCGGTAATTGTCGAGCGCCGGCACGGAACGCGGCCATAAAATTTCGAGCACGCGAAAACAGCGAAAGAATCGGCTCGGTGTGCGAATCGTCAACGGAAACAGGTCGGCCGAGGAGAGGATCGCTCGATGGCACGCGCTCGTTGCGCAACCATGTCATAATACCCCGTCCTCGAGGATCGAGGTCGATATTGATGCGCGCCGCGAGCGCACAAACCGCGAATTTCCCTTTCGCAAAGCGTAACATCAACCTATCCTTCGCAGTCCGCAAGTTTTGCACGTTTTGTGCATGATTTGTTGCAAATATGCAAATACCTTGATCTACAATCCAATTTGATTTCTCGTTTGTTAATTCTCAAGAGAACAGGCGGAACTTTTATCTCGGAAACTATTTGTTAAACGGCAAGTTTTGCACATTTGTGCGCGATCCATTTCTTCGTTTGTCCATTTTCAAGAGAACAGACTTGTGCATTTTTATCTCGAAAACTATTTAATAAATCGAGTCGATCTTTTCTTTATTTGAACCGGGAAGGTTCGGACTATAGCCAGACATTTTTTCATTCACGAATTATCTTCGAGAGCAGCGAAGCTACAAAATTAACGAATATACAAGAGCAAGAAGGAAATTGCTCGGTAGCAGCTCTTAAGAATTAGTTTCGCGATGCTGGTGACAGAAACTCGACTCGCATAATCGTCGTCGGTCTTCCACGAAGGGGTTACACGATAATAATTCGTTGGTTCCTCGATTTCTATCTCGATAGTCAAATTTCATCGCTTACGAGGATTTTCGACGAAGCTCGTTCGGCGAATTCGTGTCGAGACCATAAGGGACCATTGATTCCGAACAAGAATACACGGCAGGTAACTGGATAAGGAGGAACTCTGAGAGTCTGGCCGCGATAGAACGAAACTCGCGTGCGTTATTCACGACGACAGGAATCTCCGCGGATCGGAACGCCTATGCGCTGCGAAGTTTCCGTGGAAATGGAATTCTTTATCGCCTGTCGTTTCCGTCGCGCCAATCTCGTCTGAGAATTCGTGCATGAAGGAAAGGGATCATCTCCGAGACCGAGAATATCGTTTACTCGCGTTTCCCCATCACGGATGCCCAACCTGCGATTGCGTCGCGGATTCAGTGCAATAAACGCTACTGGGTTTGCGAAAAAGATGATTTTGGGCTAGCCGGAACTTGGAAAATAAGATGTTAATAAACCTCTAAAAATTGAGTATAAATCACTGAGGACTTCTCGACACTTTATTTATTGCAAGCTTGTTAATAGCACTCTCAATGGATATTTTATATAGAAAAGAAGCCTACGGAAATTCTTCTAGGTGATAATTCTAAAATAAATTATTAGGTGATGTTTTTGGTACTCACATAAATTTTACTATATTGCTGGCCCTTTGGTGCAAAAATTAGACAATGTCCAAAATCAGAATTTACCTCATTTTTGCACCAAAGTATTTTATTTGTGGAATAATTCACAGTCACCGAGGAGACTCTAGACGCGCCGTCTGGGTTCAGAAAATTCGTTGAACGTCCCGAATAACGACGTGGGAGAGATAACCTATCGGCTAGGCCCTCGACGCGGCTCCTCCGCGAAGCTAGGGCCATTCCCTCGCGAAAATGTCCCCATGGTAACGCCAGAGCGGAAGGAAAATCTCGCGGGCGTAAGTGCTCTTAACGCAGCCGTCGTTTCTGCGCGACTTTACGGTCGGATCTCTGTCCCGGATGGAAAGTGCCCGATAGAATTCCTCTCGCGACTCACGACGGAATCCCGAAACGCTCGAACCAAGTCCCTTGCAGAGCTAATGGCCACCGGGATCCTTGGCTTCGAATAATACTGAAGCAAAACGAACCGATGCAATCCTCTTACGTATAAAACACAAGACCATCCTTGGCCCTTTGGAGCTCGTGCTGACTCTAATAAGCGTTTCGAAATGTATTATACGAGGCCAAATTGTTAGTTCAGGTTGGTCTGCAATGAAAACTGCTATTTAAAATGTGAAGAGAAACATAAATCTAGGAGAAAAAGATCAGAGGTGGACGTTACCTATTTAATACTTTAGATTTTATTTTGCCTCAAGAAAATTGTATTTTAAATAAGATATACAATTTAGAAAATAAAATATTTCTATTTTAACAATCTGAAACACGCATGAAATAAAATATTTTATTTTCGAAAATTACTGCATCAAATAAAGTATTTCATTTTTAAAACTGTACGCATACTTTGAAATAAATAAGATTATTGGCTATTTATGTTGGCAATCCTAAATCAGAAGTTCACACCTCTTTGGGAAAAGCGCATTACGTTTTATTCGGTTTGGGCACGATGTATGGGAAGCATCGTTTCCTTTCGTGTACAATTGATTATTAAATACAAGCTATGATTAGTTCTTAGTATGTACAATGTATTAATTGAAATGCTATTTTACCCAGCTCTGAAAGAAATGAATTAGATGAAATAGTATAAAAATATTGATCTTGAAGAATAAGTAATAACAGAAATGTTTTTAAATATGCGGAAAGAGGAAACGTTTTCCCAGCGAAGTCAGATGAAGCAGGCAGCAGAGTCTGGCGGAGTTTCCTCGCGGAAGCAGAGCATCGTCGAGAAGAGAAATAGAAAAGCGAGGTACAGCGAAGCGTGCAGAGCAGAGCTCGCAACGCACTCTTGCTTTCGAGACCGTTGGTTTCCGGCGTGGATCGGAGCAACGGAGAGGAAAGGTTTCGAAGAGCGCCGAGGGCCATCCTGCGCTCATTTTCATCGCGGAACTTCAACTTCGCTCGACGAGCTCCGTGCAGCCTCTGCACATGCATACGGGCGCGTGCATCCTCTCCTCTCCTCTTCTCCCGGAGAAGAAGATCCGTGAAGAGCTACGGTTTGAAGAAGCACCGAGAAAACACTGTTCTCTCCGCCTCGTGCACGAACCCCGTTACTTCTCCGAGCGCCACTAAAACACCGACAGCAAATTGTTACTATCGTTGTCGTTATTATTGCGGTCCGCGGCGATACCACCGGCGCCGTTGCGCGGTGAATAACAATGCGCGAGCGAATGGTAATCGCTGCAACGTCCTCTAACTACTTTAATTGTAAATTACCATACGGTTGACAGAGGTATTCATCTGCACCGCCAGTTTAGCGCTTTGACGACATTCTTATCGGAATTCCGGGGAGATCTCAGCTGCACTCTGCTGTAAACAACGTCGATTTTTCATATTCTTTTCTGTGAACAAATTTCTAAAGTTCTCGGCACTGGGGAGAAATTATTTTTCCAGTTTGATACGGTGGAAAGACGAAGAGAATACAATGTTCCTTCTTCGAAGATGATTTCACGGCGGATTCTCAGAGACCTCGAGACGTTCCGGGAAATATCAGGCAGTTCGAACGAAAATGTAAGCCGTCGAGACAGTGTGAATTTTGATTCCAGAGAATTGTGGGTCGCGGAAGTCATCGCACATGATCCCGTGCACCGTGTTCCCCGTCGTAATCCGTTTACGGATCGGCGGCAAGCTGATTAGCAGTCTTGCGTGCAAACGACCGGCGACTCTTCGAGAATGGACGGTCGACCGGTCGATCGTGGTCTGCCGACAGTTAGCGTAAACACACATACACCTGGGGCCCCGGCGAAGTGCAAAGTTCAACCGTGGTCCTTGTCAAATATAAAGTTACCGGTCCCTGGAGCGTTCGCGAGTTACGAAGCCCCGGCAACCAAGTTTACCCTCGACTTGAAAATCGAAGTTGCAAGGCCCGGCGAGAACGTGTCCGCAAACGCGCGAGTGGGCTCCATATCGATCACTGGCTTCGTCTGCTCTTGTTCTCAAATATCGACTCCGATAACCGGACTCGAAATCTTCGTTTGATCTGCGGATTTTATGTGTAAAAACGAGCTGCTGTTCTTAACTGTAGAGATGCATACATGAGGAATTATTCAATTTATTTCTTCGGGTATAAATTACAAAAAGAATGAGCACAAATTTCAATAGAGACGATCTTGCTAATTTTATAAATTTCTTGGAATTGATGCCGACAATCTGTGCATGAGATTTTCGTCGAACATTTACGATTCGTTAAGAAACAACGCAAAAGTAACGCAAAAATCCAGTAATTTATATTACGATCGCGATCAGCTTTCTAACTGGAATATCGAGCTGTGAATTTCTCTGGTTACTTAAAAGCCTGAACGGATTTTCATTAACGATACTGTCTGTTCTCATGCGGAACACGATCGAACACTTCATTTTCACCGAACAGCTGTTTTCGTGACGCTGGATCCCGAAAAAAGATAATACCGTAATCGGCCGACTGTAAATCTTACGCACGAGGATCTTTATTACGATCTTCGTTTTATTTTCGTTATTATTGAGTCACGATGATAATCTTTATTGTGTTTTTAGTGGGTACTATTTAGTCTTTATTAACCACTACATTTTCGATCTTTACGCGGTGTATCTTTGAGCAGTACACTTTCGATCTTTATGCATGGGGATTTCTATCTGTAATCTTTATGATGGTTTTATTACTGTCTAGCTTTTACTGACCGATACACGATGGCTCTTTATTGTAATCGGTAAAGTGTGGACGTTATTATTGTTCAATCTTAAATTTGTGGATTGTTCATCTTCCCAAGCATAAAATTACACGAAAACGTTTAGTTCAAGAAAAAGATCAGAGACATTCCTACGTTCTTCTCTTAGCAAAATTATTTCAGAACATGGGAACGTGCAAAGACATTCGCAGTCGTAAGAAAAATTTCGGAAAAGATAATAAAATTGGCGGACGCGTGGAAGAAGGAAGCGATCGCGGTGTGTCGACTAGATCGAGGAGGCGATCTAGAGGTAAGACGATCGTCGGGCCGATCGAGCGCGTTTTTGCTAACGGATCGATTCAGAGTCGCCGAGGCCAGGAAGTTTCATTGTCAGCGTGCGATAACGGTGAATTAGCGGTTAAAAGAGTGCCTTGTTTCGTTGCAGATGCTGCGCTCGCCGCACCGTCCCCGTCTGTATCTGGCCGGCGAGATTGCGCTCCGATTATGGTGAGTAAATTCTCTCTCTCTTTCATTCTTTCTCTCTCCTTTCTCTCCGCTATCAATTATTTACGACGCAGCGGCGAGCCGTTGTTCCCCGGTTTGATTTATGGCGAGTCGCTCTCGCCCGATCGCCGTTCTTTCGATCCACGGCCGCTGAAAAACCCGATCGAATTTTCGTTCCCGTTCCAACGATCCTCGACCCTTCCTACATTCCCCTTCGCGTTTCTGAGAGCGACTGTACTCCCGAATAGATTGCACACGTCGTAATTGCACAACGCCGGTAGACCCATGTGTAACGCGAGCAAATCGAAAAATTGATTGAAAAGATTGTATACTGTATACAGTCCTCCTGACCAAGGTACCAATTTTTATTTTTTAATTTCTTCTCTCAGTGGTCAGTATTTACATATTTATTATATCAATTGAAAAAAATATTTACTACAAACGAGAAGTGATTTCATTCAATCACAATTTATTCCAAATTGCGATTGAAAAGACTGTGTACTATATACAGTCTTCCCGACCAAGGTACCAAATTTATAATTTTTTAATTTCTTCTCTCAATGGTTAGTATTTACATATTTAATTATATCAATTGAAAAAAATATCTACTACAAACGAGAAGTGATTTCATCCAATTACAATTTATTCCAAATGATTTTTGCGACGATGTAGCGCACGAATGATCCAGTCCACCCCATAAACTCGCAAGGAAACACTTCCGGATCCCCAGTAATGGTCAATCCAGGGACCAGCAACGATCCCAGCGATAATGTAACGGAATGATTCGCGAGTTTCGAAAGTCAGAGCACAGAAATCGCTTGGGACCCGCCTGATCGAGAACTCGTAGGATCTGGGGAGGTTCTCGAGCGAGTCAGTTAGCCCTCGCAAGCGTAAAGCTCGGGAAGAAATCTCTTTTTCATCTCGAGACAATAGCGGCTGCTCGAACGAAAGCGCTAAAAGCCTGCCGCGTTGCTTAGCGACCCGGAACCATGCTAAAACGAATCATCTCGCAACGCTGTTTCCAGTTAACCTTTCCATTCTTCATCCCTCGAGCGTGCCCCTTGCTTCCCAGCATCCCTTGCATCCTTTTCCTTTAGCTCTCATCTGGCTCAGGCCCTCGGTAGCCGACAAATGGCCGAGGGAACGATCCGAAGCTTTGCGGCTGAAGAAAAGAATCTCGGATTCGTTTTCGAGATTTCTGCGAATTGGATGTTCGAGAAATTGGATCGGCTGATGCAAGCCTCCCGGTGATGTACACCTCGGATGCTCGCTTGCTCCTGATGTATCTCGGTCTCCATACATTATGGAACATCCACACCCATCGCCGGCCTCCACGGCGTGCTTTATTATTCTCCGCGGCGCGTCGCTCGCGATGATATCGCAATAATTTTCTGCTGTCGGGATGTAGGTCAGCCCACCGGGGCGTTGCGGAGCAGATGAACTTTGAATCGCGTGTTTGTTTTATCCGTGCGATAATGGATTCCCGTTTACCCCGGACACCCTGCACCCACGGCTTAATGCGCCCGCGATTCCGCAACGACTTCATCGAGCCAACCCCTTCCAGCCACGTGCGCCGAAACTGCAACAGTTATGATTTGTCTGCGGATTTCGTGCATCTATCAGAGAAATGGGCGCGGAAAATTTAAAGCAATAGTCACGTTCGAAAGATTTAAGGACGTCAGTCTAATTGTTTCAGTTTAATAAGAGAATTAAAAGAAGGAAACCTTTATTTGTTTGGATCATGTGTCTTGCAATCGATGTAGACGTTTTTAATTTTGGATAGCGGATTTTGTTCATTTATGACGAAAATGAGTAGGTATGTAATTTAAAATAGTAAAAACATTAGAAGATTTTAGACATATTCTTATACTATGTTCAATCTATTAAACATATTAATCCAGGTAGACAATTTTTATTTTGCATAAAGATCCGCCATCTAGTTAATATATCCTTCCAGCACTTCGCGATCAATTGTTCGACATTTATTTCTAACGGGACACATTAAAATTCGTGAAATTGTCATCGCTATTCGAGATTCAACATCAACCGAATCCATGTCCATCTCTAGGCGAAAATATTTCGTTTCGGAGATCGTGAAAATGATTACAGAATATGGCCGAAAGAATATTATAAACGTCGGAACGAGCTGAAACAGATAAGCAGAACTTTTTGACGGGTAAACGAGGAAGCGAAGTGAAAGGTGTGACAGGATTGTTAAAGCGCGCGGTGCTCGTTCAAAATACGGATATTGTGAATCCGATTTGTAGAAGGAAATCCCGTCGAATATACATATATATATATACACGCTCCGCTGAAACAGAGTCTTGTTAAAGCGGGGATGAAAGGGAGTTTACCGAGTATAGAAATAATAATGATAATGTCGCTTTTATTTCATTCAACGGAACGAAATATGTACGCCAACAGAGAGAGAGAGAGGGAACAAGAGCGGAACGAAGCGCGCAACGCTGCCGCGCTTCGAGAGCGTGATAAAAAGAATCGTAAATGAAATTCGCGATAGAACCAGAGAAAATTCGAGCAACCAGAGGGATAAGTGATTTTATTAAACTTAATCGAACATGATAGCGCGGCGTCGAGACGGAACGGGTCGTTGGAATAGTGCCGCGGCTAACAATCAATTTATCGCGCTGCGAAGCAGCACAGATTATCGAAAAGTTTTGGTCCAGTAACTCGCAAACATTCGACAAATAGGAATATCTAATTCTAAACATAGACCATCGGTTAAATCGCATTATTTTTTGGAGCCTTTCGAATTTATTTTCATGACCTTTTCCTGGCAAATATGTAAATCATATGTTCTACAGCTCAATTAATGCATAAACTCAGATTTTTGAAATTGTGACATGGGTCGTCTTTCTAACTGCTATCTTATTAATATTGTTAAACAAGAAGAGAATAATTTCTAATCATTGGAGAAGTTTATCATCTTCCATTGAATTTTTACAAGTGACTGAACCCCTCATAAATCAGGGTAACGATTTCAGCGAACAAAAGAAGCTCGAATAACGAAAAATCAGCCAATAAAAACAGAAATTTGCATGGAAACCCGTAGTATAGTTACGAGATCGGGCTGGTTCGCATAAAGTGAAAGCGACGCGTGAAAACGCGCGTCGGCTCGCTGGAGCTGTTCGCTCCAGTTCGAAGACGAATGATTTTCCATCGACTCGCACGCTTGCGGTGAGCCCGGACAGAAGTCGCCGATCAGATTGTCGTGAGACGCGTGTTCCGTTTAAACGGGGCGATTAAAAAATTGAACGGACACACGATAAGGTTCGTTATGGATTTTCTAATTGCTAGTAATTGCGCCGGCTCTCGGCGGGCATGCTCGGCCACGCACCTGCTCGGTAATAGATATTATTTTCTAGACTGTAACGAGCCGTGACGGCCAAGCTGGCCGTAACTGTATCGTGCGTGAAACGAGTGCATACTACGTGGCTACTACGCTCACGGTGCGTACCGGTGCAGCGTGGCCGATGCACCGTGAGATGCACCGCGCGACGGACCACCACTTCGTTTAGACTGTTCAAGACTTTGTATGCACAGGGTGGAAATTGATTTTACATCTTTGTGCATGGCTACATGAGAAATTTTTGCTTATTGTTTGTTGAACGAATATTATAACTTACAGATTTTTACAGATGCAAAAATTTCTCTTGAAAATGATCCACATTGGGATTGAAACGTTGAGAACAATTTAAATTGCAAAATTGCTTTGTGAGTAACATTTGATCGAACCTGTAGCGCTGATATCATTAAATTGTTTATTTGCACTATCTACGATCGATATAATTGAAAATTTGATATGTTCGATGTTCATATTTGTTTCTGTGCTCGTTTCCATTCATGAAATATTTTATTAAATGCAGCTCCTGTGAGAAATTGTTAATTCCGACTGGACTGCGGATTTTAAACAAAATGCTTGCAATACATCGTCATTCAGCTTGTAGGAAATTTTCGTTTTGCACAAAGATCCGCAATTATGACTTTACGTAGCTGCATAAAATTAGTTAGACTACCTTGAAGTAAATTGTGAGAATGCCAAGCCCCATTTTCATTGTATCTCACGTTGGAACGATCTATTTGAGAAGATCTTTCTCACTTTTCCCTCCGATATTTCCTAGAGAAATGTGTCACCGGACCGACGAACCTTCGTAGGATCTCGTTTCCCCGCTTTATCGTCGCGATCGTCGCCGTCTTATCGATATCTACTAGCTCGGCGATCTCCGCTGACATTGCCGAATTTGCGAAGAGAAGACACATCCTTTTCTTTTAACCGCTTCAGCTTCACAAGAGACTGTCCCAGTAAAGTAAACTATAGATAAGTATAAAGATTAACACTTGAGTGGTAAACAAAAATCATTTGTATGCCCTGCAGCCTTCACATTTTATAACGTACCATTTGTATATGAAGAAACGTCGTATGCTACTACAATTTCGCAGACTGTCGATCGCAGACGCGACGATAAATCTCGGAGAGCAGCCGTCGAAGAGGGCGATAGATTCGAGGACGAGTCTCGACCGTGAAATTTGTCGGGTCTGCTCGCGTCTCCATCGGGATAAATAGAGTGCAACGCGGAACGAAGTGAATCTGCGCTTCGAACTCGCTCGCTCGCGCGCGCGCGATCGTAATCGGAATGGTTGCACCGGCTTGGCTCGGCTTCGAGTCGTTTTGTTCGGCTGTTGCGGTGGTTGTCCGCGCTCGGTTTACCGTTAGCGCACCTCGAGATACACTGCAGCCGAGTCTCGAGCCTCTAATCTTACGGCACACCGTCGTCTAATTAAAAACGGCCACGGAAAAATTTGCCTCGGCTGATTCGCCGATAGACGCCGCAGACGCCGCCGTGGTGCTCCCAAACCGAGACTCGCTGCTTCGGAATCGGTATAAAGGTCGATCCACACTATACAGCACGGATCGTCTTCAGTACGACAGTTTGGAAAGTCCATCTACACGAGAGGTGGCCAATCTTTTACACATCAAAACTCAAACATTTTTTCTACCTTCTTACGTTCATGGTTGGGAAATAAGGATAGGATCATGAGATCTCGTCAATATTAACTAAAATTTTAACATATTCATAGAAAAACGTATTTAATAATTATATTCGAGAAATGTATTTTATTATTGTTAACAAAATTTACGAAAATGTTTCCCAGAATTAATTATTAAGACGACATACAAGTCGCGGAATATCTCGTTTATATATCGTACCCTATACATTGCAAAAACCGAAATTATTACCGGTAAATATAGGCAAATATAGGCAAATATATCAGTCCCTGGTCTGAACTGAAGCGGTAGGTATAAACACATCCATTCAAATGCATTGAAGGATATTTGTCGGGCCGGATACGTTCCGCGTCTGTGCGGATAGTATAAATCGACCTTAAGAAGGCTGCAATCACAGCGACGCGTGACGACGACGTGAAATCAATACACAAATCGACGAGCCCCCTGACGAGAAAATCTACAAAACGAGAACACACTTCACTGATTCAGGGGATCTATGGGAAATCGTCGGAGGAGGTTACCCAATATTCGCGAGCGGATACGGATAGACTGATAGACGGTCGCCGTGGCTCTCGGCGGAATGTTAATCCGGCTAGGGTGAACAAACGACGGGATCGCGTGCGGATCAGCGATACAGCTCGTTCGTCTTGGTCGCCGGGGAAAAGTGTGCTCGAAATGGGTGGCTTAACGAAGCAAACAGTCGCGTAGACTTCATATTCTGTTCCTCCGGGTAGATTATTGCCCCGGCAAGACACAAAAGGGCCGAACCCGAGGCTCGTTTGCATTGTACCGGCCGCGTATTGTGCGCGCTCGCCTCGCCCTGCCTCGCGATCTGCCCCACTTTCGGCCCCTCTCCTCCTCCCGCTTTTCTCCTCCGCGCTCGCTCTTATCGCCCGCTCCCATCGAGCTTACAAATTAATAAGGATTGTGTTTGCTCTGAGAATCACGACCTTGCCTCTCCCGTGCGTATCGGATCGCGATGCTGCGAGCTCCGCGAGCTCTCCGTTTGCGAGCGATGCGGGCCGACTGATCAATTACCCGCCTCGGTCCGATAGAAATCAGACCCCTCGCAACAATCTACGCTCGATAGGCCACTTTGCAGATTCGGTTCGAATCATTTTTGCATCTAGATACAAGAAATTTGTTCTGGCACATGTGTAACTATGATAATGGATGTGTTGACGAATTATTCCATAATTAACTTTTAACGATGGCAGTTAAAAGAAGATTTGGGTATCGGAATGCAGCGTTTTCTCGGCAATGGTTTGAGATAACGGCGATTGGCCAAATAGAATTTGGATTTCCGACTGATTTCGTTGTCTCGCTGGGGCAGCTGGCTCGTTCATCGAGCAGACGGCTCCATGTCGCGCAAGGGACACCGGGAAATCCATTTACATTTTACACGAACCCCCTAACGTCCATTGTTCGAATGGTTGCCGGAGCAATTATCGGCAATCGCGACGCGAGCTAATTAATTGGATTAATTGCCCGTGGATTAATATTGGGACCTACGAGTCGCGAACCATTGGGCCGAACATTGGGATAATCGATTCGCTTTTCATTAGAACGCACCCGTGAAGATATATCCTCTCAAAATTCAAATGATTGTCTCTATTCAATTAATTTTCTATTGAATCCAATCAGTATCTAATCCTAACCATTTTCTGAACAGTTCCGATTTGTTGCGATAATATCGATACCACCGTTCCTTTAATATCGCGCTAGTCCTCGAGTACGCGACCGTATCTAGTTCTGCGTGCAGCCGGTGCAACATGCATGTGCATCGGTATGCAAAGCTGACGGGTCACGACAGCGTATTCCTCTCAGCCTCGAACCACCGCACCGCCGATTCGTCTCGCGCACGAATAGACAGCGTCACTGTCACGGTCAACCGGACGTGCACCATCGCATTATTCTTCTGTGAAAAATTACCTGAAGACGCTATAAATCCAACTGATTTATTAACTGCACTCGTGTAATTCTTTAATAAATCCATTTCGGACCTTTAACATTTAACCATTGACCATTTAACATTTGGTTCTTCAACTTCTAATCATTGCTGTGTTCATTTTCAACATTCTGTTGAACAATTTAACCATACTTCTGTTTCACCTCGACGATTATAATTTCCATATCATATTTTCCATATCAACTAACGTCACCAGACACTTGCTTTTCACCTGCAGCCTAATCCCGATGTAGCGGACGATTACAACGTGTACAGCATGTTAATAAATATGTATTCAGCTCGCATAATGAATAGATTCCTATATGCAAATCAAGAGACAAGAAGCTCAAAACGAAACAAACAACCAGAACGTGTCCAGCCATCGACCGCGTAGGGTCCGAGCCCTAAAAACCAAGATTAAATCGCAGCGCAAAAGGGTTGAAAGTTCTGAGACCTGTGGGAAACGGCGCCATTCGTTCTCGCGTCGAAATAGAACACTCGGGACCGGATAAAAACCGTTCGATGATCGCGAGACTTCAAAGTCGTTCGCGTTGCAACACGGAGCTACGCGAGGATCGCCGGAAAAAAAGCTAGACGTCCACGAAGATAAATCGAAGATGAGTCAGCTCTCGCTGCGGGATCGTGAAGAACCGTGAAATCGCGATACGTTGTCCACCCGAGCTTCGTCCGAAACGTTTCTTCTCGCCCTGTGAAACCGCTCCGGTTTTAACGCGGAACGAGACGTTGTAACCACTTTCGCTTCTCCGCGTTCGTTCGTCCGTTCCTTTTCGCTTTTTAGTCGTTCGTCGCCTATTCGGTCACCGGCGATTCCTTCTTCTTATGGTTTTCGGTGCGATCCTCCTGACAAGTGTGATTCCACCATTTTTCTTGTTCTCTCCGCATCGTGTTGCCCTGTGCAAGTTAATGTCGTTCAATGCATGACAAGCTCTTGATTTTCCAGCTTTTCTTTCCTCTTCTTGCATTTATACTTGCACTTGCTTTCACTTCTGCGGATGTTCGTGCACGATAAAACTGCTGAAAAAGATTCTTTCTTTAATCATTTTAGTGGGTTGAAAATGATTGGTGTTTCTAAATTCTCTGAACTATTTATGCCTGATTGAAACAGTTCTACAGGGCACGTTTTAAACCTGAATTGCGTAAAATGGCACGAACAGTTTAACGTGGCTCCGGGGACCATTTTGCCGGGTATTCGCTGTCCAGGCTCGCCATTAGGAAAACATGCATTCCGCATGCAGCAACCTGTTATATTCGCCGATCCGCTAGTGCAGCATGCATCGATGCATCGCGGCGCATCGCGTCAAGGAACGCGGAGAACGGCTCGGCGCTTCCGTTGCGTTGGAACGCGCGCGTTTTCCAACGAGGTATCGATCGCTCGCGGCGAGAAGCCTAGGCGTGTCGCTCGAGAGAGTGGAAAGCAAGTAGAACACACGCATACACACAAAGATACAATATACCATACCGAAGCAGTCCCGATGATCCTCTTTCTCTGTCTCGAAGCCAGCCAGCCGAGGCGCAGCATTCGAGGCACGTGCTCGCGAACACGCGTCCACCGTGCTAATTCAACCGGCCGCGGCGTTCGCATAATCGCTACAACCGATCGTTTTCCCTTGTACGGTTCTCACCGGCGACCCAAACCGCGGGGTTGATCCGCGATTAGGGCAATCGACGAATTTCCGGCGCGTGTCGATCTCATGCTCGCGCGATTCGACTTTGAGATTTCGAACCGTGACGAAATCGAACCCTCTCCTTTTTCGGAAAACTCGCGAAACTTAGAATCGCCACTTCGATCCTACACTGATCGGCAAAGTTTCTCCCAGTTGCGAAAACGTGGGACGATTCGCTGTCCTACAACGTAATCGATTTTCCTATTCGGCTGTAATATGGCGAATCGTCCTCTTTTATTGATGTTACATGTTCGTCGACGAATTAATTAAATGCACAGTTGCTGCATTAGGGGTACTAGAAAGATTAACGTGTCTACATGAAGCACCTTAAACCCCTTGCCGTATGTTGACGAGACAGACTCGTGATGAAGATTTTAAATAACAAATATGAATGTTATGCCTTCCTTTCCAGATGAAATAAAACTTGATTCGTTTGTGATCAATATTTAAGCATTAAAATAAATGCAGCCATACAAAAAATATAAATTTTTTTTTCTCTTCTACGACATTTCTGCAAAGCGTTGATAAAATATGTTTCAATCCTCAGACGGCAGGACTTCGGTCTAATTCTAATAGTTGGCCCAATTATAATTTTTCATTGAATTGTTCAATAGCTATGTTAATTCGATCAAAGAAATAAGTTCAAAATATAAAAAAATTGGTACATAAAGACTTGAACAGATATAACCATGGTTGGTACAAAATCGTCAAAAGCATCCGCCGAGCCAATGGGCTTAAAGAAAGAATTCAGTCATGTCTATAATTTCAATAATTATGGAATAGAGAACCGGTCATTTTTTCACCCTACTGTATCAGGGTAAAAGTTTGCGTGTTCTTGCGAGGAGCTTCGAGATCGACGCGTGGGAGTTCGAACGCAGGAGTAACCGTCGGGATCGAGGGATCGAGGGATCGAAGCGCGGCGCAAACTGGAGATCGAGCTCTTACCGAACCCAGTCTTAGGTTCTCTCTTTCTCTTTCGCATGACTCAGCTGGCTGGAATTTCGCGACACGCGATACACCGGGCTTAACCGGCGGCGCGTTTATTAACGCGGCTCCGGTAATTCTGACCGCGGGCGAGCATTAGAAATCCCCGCAGCCTTCCGAGAGCAGCGCGCACGCTCGACCGTGAAAGGATTCCGATTGCAAGCGTGCTGCACCGTGCTCTCTCGCCGGAATCTCGTCTGCAGCCGCCGCGCCGCGCCGCGCCGATCCGAACGATGCAATACAGGGACCCCGGTCATTTTATTCGCCGCGCACCACCCCACCACCGTGTCTCCGTGACTTTCTCGTGACTGAAACGCATTTACCGCCTTATCGAGGAAATGCATCTACCTCCGAGCGATCCTTTTCCATCGGCGCATCCCGGTGCAGCTCTGACACTCGCTACACCCGAGCTCGCTGATCTCCCCAACCTGCAACATCAATTTTACTTTGATTTTTTAGCAAGACTTGCAAGCAAACAAATTATTAGGTTGCTGGAAGAGCTCTGTTGTAAATCAAAAACACATGTTGACAGTGAGTCATTGGGAAATAATGGAACTATAATATCATTGGGAAATAATGGAAATTATATCATTGATTCAAATGTTTTCTTTAAACCTATTCCTCTCGATTTTAGTGTGCGAGACTGAAATGTGATCACCAAATTATTTGTTGACAGCCAAACCGAAAAAACCAATTGCAGTGATTTCTTTAACGAAGTAAAAATTGATTCATTCAAAATCCATTGGATTGTGTATGGCGAAGAGTTAAACATCAGAGATAACTGAAAGGAAAAATGCAGTTTCTGTAGAAAACATGTTTCACATTATTTAAGAGCGATCAGATCTCCACTACCAGTTCTTTGGTAGCATTCATCTACAAAGTGGTTAGCATTACACACTCGGATCTCTTTCGACGTGCAGGATAAGAGCACTACGCAAACCAAGAACCGTGTAAGAGCACCATGCAAACTTCGAGCCGCGTAACACGTACATTTTTATTGGTTCACGATTAATTACAGGCACTTAGCTTCGAATCGGTATGGTTACCCGTTCAGATTTCTTGCGTCGAACGATCATGTCCATCGTCGGTGGGAATCTCATTGCTCGTGCGTTTCGAAGGTAAGTGTGAGAACCGTGGTATCGGCTCGCGTTAGGTCGGATCGAAAGGTTTCGACACGGTCGGCCGGCTAATTAGAATTTCTAGGAGAGCGTAGAACTCGGAGAGCGGCGATATTCGATCCGTTTGCTAGAAAAGTTTCGTCGCGCCGAACGCGGTGCCATCGTCCGGAACAATCTAGTCGACTAGTTTAATTACATCGTCTGGGTCGTTAGCGAGATTTCGTTAGAGCCGAACCTGCTGGCGCGAGTTTGCTGATTTTTCGATGATCTCGAGAGGATCGAGGAGGATCGAGGAGCACGCGCCGACGTTTCTCCAGGTTCCGTCGAGGTGCGTCCAGGTGCGCCACGCCGGCCAGTCTGTAGGTCAGTTACACTGTTACTGTTACCGTCCAGGCTATTACCGGTTATCGAGCGCCTCGCCGTGGCAACGGTACGCGTAACTCCGCCGTGGAATTCTCCTTTGAACAGACGCCACCGACGCGGTCGCGAAAATCCCCGAGAACCTCTCCGAAACTCGAAACACACATCTTTTTCTTTTTTTTCATTTATTTATTAAGATCGCGTCAACAGCTAGGTTATTGGCGACCACGAAGGACTGATACACTTTATAGCAGTGGTTTACATATATGTATAGTGTAGTATGAAAGGTTTAATTTTCTTATTTATCGGTTAAAATGTGTGGTAGTAAGGTTAGGTCTAATGTTTTTTTCTGAATTAAGGCATTCACTTAGACTACTAGAAAACCGACATCTTATTAATTTCCTAAATCTAATTGGTCGATTCGATGGTGGATTGCTCGATGGTGTTTTTTAATTGAAATTTTGTAGTATCTACTGGCAACGATTCAGATAAACTACTAAATTCCACAATAAAATTATACTGCAACGAAAGGGTTAACGAGGCAGCCGAAACGCTACTCGTTGTCCGAGGTCTGTTAGGTTCGCGAGGTGGATATTTGGTTACAAAAGGGAACGGTTAGGCGGAAACGGGTTAAAAGAGTTGCGGGAAGAAGGCTGTACCTGGATAACGGGCTGGATATCGCAAGCCCTCCTCTGGGAAAGATCGAGCCCGGTAATTAAGCGAGCGTTCGTTGCTGGTATCTGCCTACTCGCGGATGTCCGGGTTAATCGAGGCGGAGATGTTGCGCGAGCGGGTGGAAAAGCGGGTCGAAAGCGGGTCGAGATCGCGTATCAACGTCCGCGGTGTCAATGGGCTTCTCGCCCCTTCGCCGTTCGCGTATATATTTCTAACCTGGAAGTTGTATCAGGGACTTGATAGGGGATAACACGTTTCATTAATCATTCGGCGAGGGGGCAGAACCCCTCGACGTTCCCGCGAGTCAATTATTCCAGCGATTCCTCGGGGGACGACTTAAAATAAACGGACGCCAGCTCGCCACGCGAAATTTACAACAGATATTATTACCGCTCCTCGACGAACTGTTTGCTAACAGAACCGGGCATCGCGTGAACGATATTTGTAAACAGTAACGGGAACTTGTGGGTCGTGTAAATAGCAATTTTCGAGGATTAGATCCTAGACCAATAGTTTCTGTTTTGCTAGACAATTATTTTATTTTCAATTTTTACATATTATTTTAGGAAGAACAAGCCCTACTTTAGTGCACAGAGGAATTTTCGACAATTAGATGATTTCTATTGTGGTAGACATTTTAATAAGACAATTATTTCCAGTGGACAATTTCTACTGACAATTTTAGGGGATCATTTTAAGAACAAGCCCTACTTTAGTTCACAGAGGAATTGAAAAACGTGGGTTATCGCAGTTCCGCCAGCGTTTGCGCCGAGTCTTTCAAAATGGCGGTTCCGGGGGCTGGAACCGCAGAGGATTCATTCATCGGACGCCACGGATCGAAAGGAAACGAACGCGCGTGCACACGCGGTGAATGAAAATCGCGAGAAACCAGGAAGCGTGTAGAAGCTGGCCACAATCCGATCACTCCCACGGTGTGCCCGCGTTATCTAAGCGACTCGTTTGTAACCCGCACCGCTGCGAACGAATCGTAGATAGACGTGTATATCCCGTGCGAACCTTTTCCCCATCCCTGCGGCTCTCTTGCGTTGCATTCTTTTTTTCGCGAATGTCGAAAGCCGGCGTCAAGGATCGACGCGCTTTTCCACGATCCTCGGGCCGAGAGAGCGCCTGCGATTCGCTTTTAATATTCTCGTCGCTGTCACGCGAATTCCTTTTAGCCTGATAAATATTGCATTCGCGATTCCACACCCGAGCTCTCGTGGAATCTTGCTAATCGATACGCCACCCTCGCCGGAAACCGCTCGCTCCGGCTATATTGTTAACGCTGAACTGGCGTTATTTAGATCGCCGCTCCGAAATGAAAATATTAGGTCGGCGCAGAAGTTATAAATTAACTCATTATTCAAAATATTGTTTAGATTATTAAAAATGTTGGTGTCTAATCAATCACCATACATTTAAGTATTGTGTGCGATGTTATATCAACTTCATACACATAAAATGACAAAAATTGTACAGAATGGAATTATTCTAGGTCGGAAGAAATGTTTGATCTTCGAGTTAATGTCTACTATTTTAAATTGCTTTTTAGAGCTTGTTCGATATTTTCATTGACGAATGGCGAAATTATTGTAGACTTTTATGTTCTTGGATGATCACTGGAAAGTCGTTTACGATGATTCTTCGTAAGAAATAGCCTTGACTTGGCCGTCAGTGTTGTGAGAAGCGAAGAAAGCGCAGGGTGCGCGGTATTACGAGGTGAACGGACGTTTTTCAAAGCTTCCTCGTTGTCTGGTCGGCAAAGGGTTAATCGGCCTCTCGCTCCAGTTCCTGGGCTCTCGGGTTTGCCCCTGTGCGGCTCCGTGGCCGGTATTCCCGTTCCAGAGCCTTTGCTATTTTTATTTTCAATTTACCTGGTGGCTTCGTTTGCACGGCGCCGCACCGTGCTCTGCGCCGTGGGCGTCGATCGATAGTCCGCGACTCGTTCGCTCGATTTCGAGGATCGGATCGGATCGGCGAGCAGAGGCGGCTTCTCTGCTCGAGCACGCGTGAGAATTTCCGATGTAACGCCGCACCACGCCATATCCCGAACCCTACAGAAAAAGGGCCCTTCTGATCCTTTCTTTTTTCTCTCTGGCTCTCCGCTCTTTGCGATTCCAACGCGGTGCCCAGCACGCCGCGAAATTCCCACCAGTTCGATAGTAGATAATTCCAGAGCGTAGATAATTCCGGGCATCGAGGCATCATTATGACTAATGAGCTAGGCGGGACTCGAAATTAGAGCCCGGCCCCGAATCGAACCGGCCCGACGTGCGATCCGGATAAAAACCGCTCGGGGAAAACACGGAGATCGCGTCGGCCACACCCGTCGTTCCCAAACCATGTCTGC
This sequence comes from Lasioglossum marginatum, assembly GCA_028455795.1. Taxonomy (NCBI): domain Eukaryota; kingdom Metazoa; phylum Arthropoda; class Insecta; order Hymenoptera; family Halictidae; genus Lasioglossum; species Lasioglossum marginatum. The sequence goes on along the minus strand of CM052260.1, from coordinate 4,528,283 downwards.
CATCACTATACCACGTGTCGTATTACATATTTGTCTATGACAGAATCTGTGCGATCAAATATCCATAAAATCACTTTGTCCGTTACATTTTTCTATGAGAAAACCTATACGATCAAATATCAGACTACAGGCTATAGAATCAATTTCTCTACAAAATTTTTCTAGGAGAGGACCTTTTGGATTAAATTATAAAATCGCGAAACTTCTTGTTATTTCTACAATAAAGTACTGCAAAATAGACATGTTACAAACTCTTTTACTGCTTCATATTTATTTGCGACTCAGAAAATACATTGAAAAGTCTACATCTTCCGTTTCTCGCAATTGAAGCAACAATTTTTATATTCGCTTAAAAACCGATTAATCACGAACGTGTGATTTCCATTAAAATCACGGCTACAATGAATCGCAGCACTCGCCCGCTGACAATCTTCGTTAGCCATTCCTCTTCATCGCGCCAGCAGATACCGATCTCGTTTCTCGAGCATTCTACCCCGTAATTATTATACAATTCACATCCACTCGAGATACGTGCGCTCCTTACACGCTCCTAATTGAAGCGCGCGCTTGTAAATCCGTCCTCCTACGACGCATAACTTGATCCAGTACCCCACCTGACTCATCAACCGAGTCTGGTTCACTGTATCTGGAATAGCTCGCGTGCAATAGCTGCCTGTGGTTCCTTATTCCAACACACACGTATTCTGCGATCTGAAAAAATTGCAATTGGCCCCTTAATAGACGCCTACAAGAGAAAAACCTCAGGAAGATGCACGAATGTTGAAACAGCTGTGAAATTTTTTAATTGGGGTAGCTACAACATCGTTTCTGATTATACTGCGATTTTCATTCTCGCCTGTATGGTGTTTCTACATTTCATAGTAATTTTGCGAACCGGTTCACAATTTATGCAAGGTGAACCACGAATCGTGATCAGTAGAGATTACTCTGTTATTAGCAGTCCGATCGAGAATGTTTTAACCCATTTTTGGTAAAAGAAGCAATTTTTTTACGTTATGATACTTACCGAATTCGTCCTGAAATCCTCTAACAGATAGGCGTAAAAAAATTATAGATGTATTTGCAAAAAATTGAAGGCGACCTTCAGAAATCATGAAAAAAAGAGTTGACAAAAAGTCTTTAGTAATTTTGATAAGTTAAAAAATCGATATTTCTGAACACTCGTAATTCCTCCGCTATTTTGAATCGTACTCACCTATCTTTGTTCGAAATAAATAAAATCCGCAGTCTATTGATAACAGGCTGGGATTGTGTGTTGTAACTATTATCCTCGCGACAGAATGGAGCAAGCTCTCCACTGTTTCGGTCCAAGTGCTTTAATTTCTGCTCAAAGGTAGTACCACTCTGGATAAGCACTTGACCTACTCCCAACAATCGCTTAGACCTTCGGGCTGCATGGAGCTCGATGTCCACGAACCCTCCGCAATCAGAATAAAAGTAAAAAAACCCGGACAACTTGGCCAGCCAAAGGTAATTGCGCAACCAAAGAACAAGCGGCTAATCATCCGATTTCCACGGACGTTCGCAGCTTTCCGCTCGGTGAGTGAATCTACTCGCCACTTTCTTTGCTCTTCTGTGGTGGTCCATTCTACCATCCTAACAGACCAGGATCCTTTATGTTTCTTTGTGAACGAAACACAAGTGGTTCAAAAAATGTTTCTACAATATGAGGTTGGCTCAGTAAAATTACTTAAAGAATTTAACCCTTCGTACTTGAGTCTGAGAGGCGCCACTAAAAATTGCTGTACCATTATTCAAAATATTGTTGACATTATTAAATATGTTGGCATCGCATCAATTACTAAACACTTAAGTATTGTATGAGGTATTATATCAATTTCATATCCACCAGATTGAAAAAATCATAGAGAATGGAAATATTCTAGGTCGGAGGAAATGTGTAATTTTCCAGTTAAAATAGCTCCAAGTGCAAAAAGTTAAATAGATAGATCTCCTGCAATTTCATTTTACATAAAAATCCGTATGAGTTCGAACTTTCGCGTTCGAACTAGAAAATTATTGGGAATTGTACCAAAAAATTGGGAACTCTACCAAAAAATTTGAAAAAATTCTCGGATGCACTCCACGATGGCAGCAAAGTGTCGGATTTTTTTCAGAATTTTCTCAAGCGATTAACTGTGAGAAATGGATTAAAAATCAGTGAGCTGTTGCGTCGAGGAATTGTCTTCGGATTATTCGAGACGGTTCGACCGTACTCGTATGCATCGTTACACAAGAATCGGCCGGCGCATTTGCATCAGGGGTCAGAAATCGGCGGCTCATCTGCTTTCAGGGCGCGTTAAATGTTGTCGGGTTGGTTCGCCGACGGAGTCCTCGCGTTCCATCGAAGCCCGAGGGATCGACGACGACTTCCTCTTTCTCACGTTTGGCTCTGCTCGGTGGCTCGCTCGTGACGGTGAGAACGCTGCCTAGCTCGCTCGCAAGCGAGCAAGGGACCGCGCTGGAAACGGCCGTTGCTTCGAGAAGCCTCGCCGCAGAGGAGGCTAAACAGAGAATGAAACAAAGAGACAGAGAGAGAGAAGAACGCTTTTGTTTGTATGCATTCCACGCGTGGCGGTACGTGACATAATCGACGCGACACGCGTGTACCGCGGGGCCATTATTCGCGAACAATGAGACAAGCCTCGCGGGAGGACCGACTTGAAAATTGTGCGTCAACGGATCTTGCTCCCGAAACCGCGCGGTAATTACATTCGCGACACGCAACAGATTCCTCGACTATACATATACATTCTCATGCTAACTCTTAAAGGACTGCGTTTCCTTTCCTGCTTTTCATCGGACAACCCGCAGAATTTTCTCCGCGATGCCCGCTTGTTCCGCGCGCATTCCTCGGCGACTACCTGCACGCTGGTCGGTGATTTTGCAAAACATGTTCGTCACCAGCATGTCTTTCGTTGGTCACCGTTGTTATTAAAGTGTTTAATCAAAGGCAGCCCACATCATTTTCTCACGGAGAAAACCGAAAGTCGGAAAATAAGGGTTACCCTACTGTACGTACACTGCTCGGTCTTTTTGCAAAATAACATATTCGCTACCAGCATGTTTTTCGTTGCTCACCGTCGTTATTAAAATGTTGTATCAAACACATCTAGTTTTCACGAAGGAAATTGAAAAATAAGAGTCACTGTACGTACACAGCTCGGTCTTTTTGCAAAACGTTAACACGTTCGCTACCAACATGTCTTTCGTTGTTCACCGTCGTCATTAAAATGTTTTATCAAACACGTCATTTTCTCACGAAGAAAATCGAAAGTCGAAAAATAAGGTTCACCCTACTGCACGTGCGCTGCTCGGGTATTTTGCAAAACATTAACACGTTCGCGACCAGCATGTCTTTCGTTGGTCACCGTCATTATTAAAATGTTCATCGAAAAATAAGGATCACTGTACATACATTCCCCGATCTTTTTATTTCGGAGCTGGCAAGAGAGATACACGATCATTGGGCGTACATCTTTGGAACGAGAACGGTCCGTTTGGCCGTGGGACCGTTTTTACAGGCATTTTGCGCAACCGTGTGTACCAACGCCAGAAACCGGCGGCTCGCCGCCTCTTCTCCGAGGGGGAACAAAGGCCCACTTATCTTCTCGCGGGCAACGCTCGATCTTAATACCCGAGACCCTAAGGTTTCGCCGAGATTAGGCGTTCCCTCGGTCACGACACCGACTATCCACCGCCTCGGCAGAAAATGAAACTCGGCTGCAACGACGCCGCCGCGCACCGCTGGAAACAGAATACACCGGGGGTCTTAGAATTGCAAACGGCCATGGTAAGAAGCGGGGTGGTAGCTGCAACAAAAACTTTGTAGGAATTCAAAGCGACCAAGAATTGCTTTATTATAATCTCTGTAATCGTCAGATTCGGATAGATGTGCAGGGTGTTTATCAGCATACTTGAAGAAGAGGAGAGAGCAAGGTTCATGTAGACGAACCTTAACCTTATTTTCAACAAAATGGTAATTAAAGAATACAAGCTTCTAGAATGATTCTATTGTTTTATTTCGATTAGATGTAGCTATTATACAATAATATTTGAATGCAGAATTAAATATATACATAATACTATTTGAATAAATGGTGAAGAAAAGAGATTGAGAAATTGTTGGATGGACAGCTCTAGAAACGAAATCGGAAAACAATTAATCCCAATTTAAAAAATTAGGAAATATAAGAATAATAATTAAAATTTAGAAAACATGGGATATTTTAGTCAGATTTTATTTACATGTCCTCTACATTGGAAAAAATTTAGTAAGTACAATTTTTAATTCATAATATAGGTCTTTTAGTAATAAAAAATGGATTAAATGGGGAAATGGAAACTACGGACGGGAGTGTATATCCGTACCCTTAGGGTTACAGGAGCATCGGTAGTCAGTAGAAATGGCCAGCCACAAGCAGACCACCAAAAAGAAGCGTCGCAACTGTTTGGTGCCATTTGTCTATATCGGAAGCAGGGACCGATCGTCCAAGGATCGCGTCTCTATTGGCTGTTGTGCCGTCGAGCAAGGGGAAGAAGAAGCGGCATGCTCTCTCGTTGGACTCGTCCCTGTCGTTGTTCCCTGTCGATCCCTCGGACTGCTCCCTCGGCGGCGGCCAGTCGATCGAGCCTTTCCAGAGTGATGAATTTCTTTTGGTCGGGGATCTCCCCCGAGCAAAGTGGTCCGATGACCCAGATACGTCGTCCGAGTCCTCCTCCGGTCGGGCGATTTGTCGTTTCTGTCAACGATTTGCCGCAATTACGGGGAAATCCGTCGAGAGGAGCAACCGATTCTCGAGAGCCGCTGCCGCTGCGCCGCTGCTGTCGGATATTGGAGGCTCTCCGTTTCACTCCCGAGGGAATATGAAGCAGCCCGATCGGTCGTCCTCTCGCAATTGCTTTCGGGAACTCCGTGGAATCTGTGTCGAACCGACCACTTCGCCCCTTTCGGCCCGACTTTGACTAGCACCTAAGATAGCGGCTGCTCTCGTGTACGGAGTTTCCTCGATTTGCGGATTTCTTTGACCGCCGAGACTCGATTGCGGTCTCGAAGTTTGCTCGGGAAGTCCTCTTTTCCGGGGATTCATTCAGGATTTCGAAATCGGTCAGTGATGCAGTTCTATGTTCAACTAGCCTACATTTGGATAGTACATTCTCATCGATAGGTGTTCCGGTAGTCGACATATTAACGTCAATCATTCCTCGAGCAATCTGGCACGGGGATTAAAATTGCATTCCGCCACGAGGGAAATGAAAATCAGCACGGCCGCGGCTATTTTTATTCACTCGATATCGACTCGATCGTATAGCTGAACAGAATTCTGAATCTGTAATACTGAAACTTGTTATCTGCCGCTCCGGCTCATCGATTTATGCGGTTTCATAAAATGAAGGCGCGCCATCTGCTTCTGGACGATGCACGGAATATCTGTTGCATAATCAGGAGACTTCGAAATGGCGGGTAAAAATAGCATTGTTAATTATCCGCAACGTAGGGGGAGAGGGGACTGTGCCAAATATTACATTCAACGGCTGCGATATTGATAAAGTAATATAGAAAATTCATGGTATGCCTCTGAGCTGATCGAGAAATTAAACGTGCGATGGTCGTACGGAAGTGAACGATGCAGCGGCGGATAGAAATAAAAGATGATCTTTTAAGGCTTCTCCAGCTAGGAATAAGGATGGCGTAAAATTACGGGTATTTGAAGGAAAACGAATCGAAAGGACCGTGTTCGCCGATGAATCATCGCGATTAAGTCTAGCCTGTGTCCGTCGGTTTCTCGTGCAGTGGACGGTGGTGTCTGGACGGAACCCGAGGCGACGGGACACAGCTACGGTCTGGAATAGAGAAGAATGAGAAAGAGAAGGGACTAGATCGCGAGGGCAAGAGAGAAGGATAAAGAGCGAGAGAGGAGAGGCAAACGTAGACGGAGACGGAGACACGAGAGACCGTGGCGTGACACGTCGTGATCGGTAGAAAGAATCTCGTTCTGCAACCCGGAAACGCCGTGACTAACAACTCGGTATCACGAAGGTGGAAGAAAAGGCCTGAACCCTTCGGGGTGGATATCTCCTCTGGGGTCCAGGAGGGTCATCAACCATCGGCCGCCATGCCGGCCGGGCCCGGTCGGGATCGAGCATTATTATGACCAGATCTAATTGAAACTCCATGGCTCGGCCTGGCCGGGCTTTGCTCAGCTACGAGCAAATCGAGATGCTTGCACATCAGGCTTTGACTTCTACGGAGGCTTCGGAAAAATTATGACTCCTCTAAACCGTTTCAGACACTTGGCAAAGGCCGATGACGCAGGTTCCACGCGCCTAACTTGCTTGATTCTCCAGGGACTTTAAATTGGGGATATAGAAAAAATTCCCTCATATGTGCCTCGATGACGGCAACGTGTCAGATTTTTTTCAGAATTTTTCCTTTCTCAAAACTCTGTAATAAATGCTTCTAACAAGTAACGTCTGGCCATCGACCCCAGTTTCCCTTAAAACCACGTGGCCCACCACATACGCTCAAAAGTATCCGGACACTTGCGAAATGTGTAACAGCAACGCATAAAAGTTAGTTAAGCATCTAAAATCGTGACTTTATTATTTTCTTATGGAATATCTAACGTTTTAAGTTAAAAACTACCTGTGTGGAAACTTATCAATATTAGACTAACGATAAGATTAAATACGAGATTCGTCGACGTATCCACCGCGATTAGATTTTTTCGCTCTGCACCTTAGAAATGAAGCAAAGTGAAACTTGAAATCCTTTCAAGCACCGAGACCGTCCCACTAGATTTCGTATTTGTGGATAGAAATGAAATATTATTGATAATAATGATAATTACAAGTGACAAAATTGTTCTAAATATTTCTCCTACCAACTTAAACTACGTTTTGTAGAGAAAATTAAAACTACGTTTTGTAGTGTAAATTGCTGCTGATAAAGATCGTCGGCTAATTCCTGTTTCGCGAGCCACGCGGTTCAAAGTTCCATCTCTCGCACGTTCGATCGGCGGGCTTTCGAGAGATCGAACATCGTTGGGTATAATCAGGAATCCGGTCCGACCGACACTGTCGTCTCGGATTCCGAGGGTCTGTCAGCGCGGATCCCTTCCGCTCTAACGAGCTAAAGCGTCCGAGGAACGGCCGGCGACAACGGCGGCCCGTTACCCTTTCTCTCTTGGTTCTCTCTTTGTTCTTCTTTTTTTTTCTACTGTACCACGGATTTTCTTCTACTCCCGTTGATCCAAACCTCCATCGACGGGGAAGGTAAAGCGCGCCAAGGAGATTGTATCTGCGGTAAAAGGGCTAGAGGATCGAGGACCTCGGTTCTCTACGAGAGATATCTGTTGCGTGGTGGTTTGTTTGCGATCGCATCGCGAGCGGGCCACGATGATTCATCCAGGAGTGCATAGGCGGCGGGACAGGATCAAAGATCGACTGACCGAATCAGAAAACTAGCAGGCAGGTTGTCGGCTCTGATTTTTCGAGACTCCGACGTAGTGCACCCGTCGTCCCACCCCCAACGTGCAGCAGCCCAACCGCATTTTCACCTGGGATTTATTCAAGATGCATCGATCCTTTCTAATCTCTTTAATTCTGAACTCTTTCAGTGATCTAATCAGTGACACCAATCTCATTGGTCCTCGATAATCGATTGGGCTCTCGAGTTTCTACATCAGGCATTTCTCGAAGACGCATTGATCCTTTTTAGTCCTCGCTAAAGATAATAAGGCAGAAGTTAAGTTCTCCCTATTAGCTCCAGACATTCATTTCGAACTCCTCGAGTCTCGCAGAATCCAATTGTCCAGTTGAAACTATGAATAACAGCGTCTTCATACTTCCTCAATAATCGTTTTAACTGGATTTTTCTTCCCGTCAATCCTCTTTAGGCTTTATCAGAGATAATAGGGATTACGCTGAGACCTCTGTACTAGCTTCAGACATCCATCCCGAACTTATTTAGCGATTTCATAGTTCGTCGATAGTAAATTGGACTAGATTTTTCAGCTGGAAATTCTTGAAGACATTCTTGAAGGCGTCGATGCTCCACAGCCTTCAAATAAAACCAAGATATATGTATAGTTTATTCAGTAGGAAGTGAGAATACATTTCAACAGAGTTCTAAGTCTATCTTCGAAAAGACCGTCTTTATTGATGGTCGAAGGGTAGGAGAAACCAAGTGTAAGGGACATCTTTTCTTTCATACGGGATAAATTCTAAGTGCCTAATTGAACACAAAGATAACAAGAAAGACATGAACTTATCTCAACATACCCTATTGGCTTCATTCATCCGGAACTGTTTTGGCATCGTCAATGGAAGCCACAACGATCGACAAGTATGTTCAGCGATCCCTGACTAATCGATTCAGCAATCTATCGAGCAACAAACAGCACTTTGCTGGATATTCATAGTTCAGGACTCGCTGCGATTAGCAACTACCCTCGTCCTTGGTATCTCGTGGATAGGATGTACACGTTTCACAGACGTGTCGGCTACCAGACCGTCGTTGATGCAGCGAAGCACCTGGTTTTGGGGGAGGTTGCCTAATTTCGCTTGGGCAGCTAGCCTCGCGACGTTAATAACGGAGCCCTTACTTCTTCCACTGCTCTCTCGCTTCGTCACTGTCTCTCTCTAACCCTCCCTGCCACTCTCCGTAAGATCAATAGTCTGGTCCAGAACAGGGCCGGCTCCGGAGAGGGCGCGTGTTCCCGGAGTAGCAATTAAAAATTACTCCATCGAGGGGCTGCAGGGTCCCCTGGGAGGGTCCTTTTTGCCAGGAGTCGAGGGTCCTGTCGACGAGTCCTGAAACTTTCTACCTCATCCCCTCTCCACTCTCTCTCTCTTTCTCTTGATATTTGTCTCTTTCCCTCTCTTTTGAGGACCGTATTAAACATCAATCTCACGCCATCGAGTTACCTTCGCGCGGACGCGCCCGTTTCACTATGAGTTTAATTAACCCCTTAACGTACGATTATTAGGTTGAGCATTAAGCTCGTTCTCGGGGACGCCGCATCGCTCTTCATCGTACCTGCAGCTGCTCGTTTCGACTGCGACTGATAAAAGTATTCTCCTCCAGTATAAGTTAGTTCTCCAAAATTTCATTTAACCTTCTCTCTGTGTACTGCTATTATAATGTTAATCGTGAACAGGTGTTTAATTGCATTCCGTACATTTTCGGAGCAAGCTGTAAAGAAAAAATTTGTCTGCATGAGTAGTTGTGCAATTATATTGATTTTTAAATGATACATATACAAGGCCTTAAAAGTTTGCAACATATCACAGATAGCATCCCTAGAAAATCTTTTGAAATTTTCCCTCCATCAACTTTTTATTATAGAGAAAACATTAAACATGGTATATCTAATATCTTAATAATTCCAACTATATGCGTAATTATTAAAATCAATTTTTAAATAGGTTCGCAAGAGAAAGTGTGCACTTTGGGCTTCCGGAAAGTATACAAGATTCAAAACAGCCTGACACAAGCGTCAGGAGGTTAAACATGTGCGCGTTAATGAATTTAATCGGTGGATACTTAAACGGCACGCAGCGTATCGCAATCTTTATTAGCGAAGCGGTACCGTTTCAAAAAATTGATAATAATTGCCGGCCATAAACTCCACCGTAACTCTAATTGCCCGATCACCGAGATCTTAAATTGTCCCGACATTGAACCGGCGCGCCACGTACGATAATCTCGAACCTGCTACTATCGACAGCAACTCTCGAATCGCTCGACGAATTTTCGAAATCGACGCGATCTATCAGACCACGGATTTTTCTGCATAGTTAAGTATGTCTGCATCAATTTCTAGATACGTGGGAGATACGTAGACATTTATACCTTTTTTTCTCTGAACTACGTGATATGCACCGTCTATTAATTATTCATGAATTAACGCGGCAGGTTCGTGTCTTATCTTAAACTGCGATTAGATCGTTAGGATTAGATCGCGTGCACGCATTTCGAACAAACATGATCTCGTGAAATGCAAAGTGGAGAAAACTGGACGGGAATATTAGCTTGCTGTGTTTGAAACTTGTTCAGATCTTTTCGGAACGATGGACATTTTATAGCTCCTTGAAATCATCTTAAGAAATTCTGCCTAATTAATCCTCGTCAAATGTAAGAATTTCGTATTTCATAAATTCTGTTTGTATATGAAAATTTTTGCTGGCAAATAAGAAGAGTCCAATTCTATTTGTATTTTTATCTGACATGGTCATTTGCCACTTGTTTAAGCATACACATAATTAACATAATCGTATAGCAGAGCCTACCAGATTTTAATATTCGTTTGCTATGTTTCAAACTCGCTCAGATCTTTCCAGAGCGATAGAAATTTTATGCTCCTTGGAATCATTTTAGGAAACTCTGTCTAATTAATCCCAGATTTCTAATCCTTCGTAATTAATACATTCAAAATATAAAAATGTTGTATTTCATAAATCCTGTTTGAATATGAAATTTTTTGCTGTTAAATAAAAACAGTTCAATCATATGTATATGCATTTTTATTTGACATTGCCACTTGCCATTTGTTTAAGCATAACATAATTAACACAATCGCATAGCAGAGCCTGTCAGATTTTTCAGAACAAATTCCTCAGTGCAAAAAGCGTGCAAAAAATTGTCTGTCTGTTGGAACAAAATTCCAGACAAAGTGCATTACACGCGAGACACTGGATCCTGCAAAACTGAATCAGAATGGACAATCGAATTTGCGAATATTTTGCAGCATCGCCACGAAGTAGCGAGGCGCACACGTGACACGGACTTAAACGATATCTGACCGGGACGATCGTCGCGCGACGACTAGGTAGCGACACGCCACGACTACCATTAATTAGCACAGAGCCGGGCTACTTCGTTATACGTAATTGCATTAGCCGTGTCGTGCGTGCCAATATAATGCTCGCTCGCGCCCCTAACGCGCGGCTCTACAGCCTTTTTCAGAGGGAAAGGCCGATGCAGCCATTACGCCCGACCGAATCATGGGGAACCGAGTTCCCAGGTTTTTGCTCGGTAAAACGATTCGCAAAGCGCAGCCGTGAATCCAAAAACGAGCAAAAGAGAACACCTCATTAGTCTACACGCGCCTTAAATGAATTCAATCATAGGAATTGTACGAAAGTTTTATTCATCGGTGGAATGGTTGACAAATTTTCTTGTTGTACTTGCTCATAAAAATTAGTAGAAGAAGAAACGAATGTAATTTCGCACTGGTAGATTCGCTGAGTCAATGTGCGGTAGACGGTCGTGCTTGTCGAGATATCGGTTCGTTCTCTCCGACAGGGGATGTACTCTCATTGTGGCGTCGGCACTCGCGTTCCATTAAAGCCGGCTCGAAATGACAGGCTTTAGGTATCGCGACACGCTTCGCGACGCACTATGATCCGCACTGCGGATGGTGGACCCCGGGAAATCGACCGGCATCGGTCACTCGGACGAGAACGTGCCAAAAATAAATAAGTCGATAAAGCCTTCCGTAAATCGAACATTTATAATAGCGTGTCCAAAGCTTTCATTTCGTTCCCAAGGTTCAGCTTAAGGGAGTAGACTCGTTTCTCCAGGACTGCAAGGGTCCGGGATGTGCCGCCTCATTTCTCAATAATACAGGCGATGGAGTTTTTCAGTAGTCAAAAGCGCCAGATAATGGATCAATCTAGGCCGCGATCGCCCTCAAAAGTCCTATTTTTACGTTTAGGAGGCGTAATTTAGCTATTTTTATAAAGCTGCGACAGCTACATGCTGACGAATAATGAAAATTTCGCTTGGTAACCGTAAAAATAGGACTTTTGAGCGCGGCTGCGGCCTATTATTATTATTGAGAAATGAAAACGAGTCTATCCCCTTAAAGCCATGTCCACACAGAAGTCTAAAAATTTTTGCTACATTCCTGGATGGAGGTTGATTACATCCAGCAAACAAAGGAGGAAGTGACAGAACGTTGCTCGAGATTGCTTCACTGTGGAAACAGCTTAAGATTGGTGGAACAGTCTGGCGTCGGGAAATTCGCTCGACCAATGAAAACGTTGACGAGTACGTGTTCAGAGGACCCCGTTCGTTTTACTCGCTGTAATTCCCGAAAGCGAGCTTGAAAGCGCAACGTGGCAAAGAAAGTACCCGTAGTTCTCGGTGCGGGCGACCAATTAAAATTCGCGTGTCTGGCAGACGCTGTCAGCGCTGTCCTCGCGGCTCGCAATTCGCGGGAGCTGTCTGCTCGTGATTCTGTGCTTCCGTGCCGTTGAACAAAGGATCCGCAGTGCGGATGTTGCGCCTCGATCAAGGAAACTCCGTTATCTAGCGATTATCCAGGTAGGAGGGAGATAAATGGGTCGACGAGCCAGATTCGACGAGCACCGAATTCCTAGAGGAGTTCTCTTGCAAAAATTTGTGTTGCGACTGCCAACAGCTGGCAAATTAAACGACAATACAATCAACGTATAGTTGGAAACGTGGTTCGTCAACACAACCTCTTCTATAGAGTTCATCCAACATTTATTAATATTATTTATTACTAGACTGTGACTCTTTGTCTAAATTTTGGGCTCAAGGTCATTGCAAGGTCATGTCATGGTACATTCTTGGATTTTTTAGTGAATGACAAAGAATAGGCCATTCCAAATTAAGAATATTATAGATCTGATAAGATCAAGAAAAGTATGACTTTGAAAAACTGTAACTTTTTCCTCGAGCAATTTTTTGAGCCTGTACGAATAACAAAGTTATGGGGTTAGTTGAGACATCCTGTACAGTCCCCACCTCTCTTTATGCACGTGAACGTTCAGTAGAAAAATGAGATTTTCGAAAAATTCGCAATTTCCCGCAAAGAGGGATGTGCAGTTCCCGTGGAAAGGGATGGGACCGGAAATTTGTTGGAGGTTGGGTAACATCGAATCGTCGATGGTAGACGGAAAAATAATAATATTAAAAGGCGTAGCAGAAGCAAAAAGCTCCACAAAGGGAGAAAATCCCATCTGGGGGAGCCGCTGGTCGTTAAGGGTTTATCGGTGAGTCGTGTGATCGCCGGAAGCTCGTTTGCTTGCTTAATTAAAAGGGGGTGGGTGGAGGCAGCTCTTGGAAATTGTGTGTTCCCTCTTCTCCTGTTCTCTTTCTGGCTCTCTCTTTCTTTTCCAGAACTGTCTTCTTCCGGGTGCAAAGGTTGGGCAGGTGGGCGCCGCGGTTTAAAGGATTTCGGAGAATTAACGAGCGGAGAAGGAGTTGTCTGTAATCCGTCGAAAATCCTGCTGCGAAAAGGGCAGAGTCTCGGCGAAATAAAACGTTAAGGATTAATGGCGGGCGTGGGGAGAGACGACATGAATTATGGGAGGGTGAGGTGAATCGCAAACGGGACGGATCGAGTACCTTTTCGAGGTTTGGGGCTGCGAGAGATCGATAGAAAGAGTCTGTGGGTAGCTGCGAGATGCGGAAAATTGTCTCTTGGGGTTTTCGGGCAACGTTCTATTACGAGAAAACGTTCGCTATATCCTGTTGCGCAAATAGTATCTTCCTACGCTGTGATCGCGGAAGCTGAAATTCTCCAAAGTTGTTTACTATATTCCGCTGCGGATCTTCGCGTTTTCGTTACCACTTACAAATATATGAAATGCAAGAAGACTTACTTGTCCGGACCGTGATTGAGTCTATTAGCACTGGAAAAATCGTGTACGGTAAACAAATTTTTAGGAAGAAAAGACAGAAAGATTGAAGCAAATGAAGGAATACTATCGATTTTCACATTGGTTATAATATGTCCAGGTAACGATTTGAATTGGCTGCTAGAAAGTTCGAATTCAGCTGCAGTCTCGCCATCCAGGTTAATTTATTTTTACTTTGAGAAAAGATAGAGTCGGGCGCGTTTTATGTGCCAGTGTACCAGTGGGTCTTGCCGGATCGGCTCGCCTCGGAACACGCTCCGAGAAAAAGGATCGCGGATCTCGAAACTACCTTGCACTACCTTTTTCGCCTACCAGGAGAACGATCGGGATTCCGATACCCTAAAGAGGGTCGATGAGTCGGCGTCTCCTGCTACCAATCTCTATCCACCACTCCACGGGGTTTCTTAAATGTTCTACACGGAGAAACACTTCTTAAGGGGGTGTTCTCCTTTCCAGGATTGCAAGGGTTCGGGATGCGCCTTCCCATTTTTCGGTAATGGAAAGTTGGGTTTCTCAGTAATCAAAATGTTTGCTAGATAAAAGATTAATCTAGGGCGCAGTCGCTCTCAAAAGTCCTACTGTTACGTTTATGAGGTGTAATTTGCATTATTTGGCAGCATGTCAACTCTAGACTGTCAAAGGCCCAACGACAGCAACTACCAGCAAAGCTTGTTCGTTACTGGGTAAAGCACTCCGCTGCACACGGGTCGCCGTGATGGATCGTGCAGTCACGACGAGACAACGACCAGGTCCGAAATTTCTGGCCAAACCACTCTCCCCTTCTCTTGCGGGCTGCTCTTCCAAAATTCAAGGTCGAGCGGGCCCCGCGGTTAAAGTAATCGTTAGCATGCGCGTCCCGGATTACTTTATCTCTCGAGCTCCCACGGACGCCGGGGCCTGATTCAATGGATCCTTGCGCAACCGATCCATTTCGCTTATCCGAAAGCATATCCTGTGACCGCGTTTCAGGGATGAAAGATGAATCGTCTGGCCGTGGATCCTGTTGGAGAACGTACTCGGTCGGTTTGTTGCAAGCTTTCATCTAAATTCTAGATTGGAAGACACGATGGAAATTGGACGGGAGAAGATTCCTCCTGCATCGAGCAACTTCCCTTAATGAAACGAAGTTAATGGTCGTAGATTCTTCCTCTTGAAAGCTAATCAGAAAGTTCCCAGGTGTTATCAGAGATCGTAGTACCTCGCGATGAAGTCACGTCGCAAATCGATTCTGGGACAGGAAATCAAGAGAGTGAATTTAAATGTGGAATTTAACTTATTTCATACACACGATAATATCGAAGGGAGATCGAGAACTTTTGGCCAACAGTGTACACCGACGGCTCGATAACTGGATTCGGGGTTGCATCATTGTTGCAACGTCCGAACGATGTATCTTTATCTGGCAGACGATAATTTCGAGTAACCGGTAAATAGCTTGTCCCCGGTGCGCTGCTGCGGCCTGCGCAAATTTAATGGGACCGGGTTCCACAGAAATGGGCCTCCATTAGGTCCTGTTCCTCCTCATTCGATGCACGTTCTTTCAGGATAAGGATGCCAGAGCAGAGCCGGTACACGCTCTCGCTGGATGCACGCGTGTACCAGCGGACACGTGCGCGTAATGCACTCCGCGTTCTCTTTTTCCCCGTTTTTCGCGGCGTTGGCGTTCCTTCCACCCTCTCCTTCCCTTTCACTCTCCCTTTTCTCTTGCTCTTTCCCTTTCTTCATTTCTCTTCTATATTTTTCCTTGCCTTTCTCTCTCACTGTATTTCGTAGTACATATCTGTTGCTCTCATCTCGTTTATCGCTAGACTGATTTTATGCATTTATGGTAGAAGTAGACACAATTTAAAATAGTGGAGAGATTAAAAGAATTTAAAGCTATCGACGTGATATTTTCAACTTACTCAAATTGTCAATCACTGTGAACCTACCAAACGCAAAATATATAAAAGCGAAACGCCTCGAGAAATTGTCCATAATTGTGAAATTGAAAAGCGGTCATGTACAATATTTTAATTTTGCGTGAAGATCCGTCTATTTGTTACTCCTCCTGTTCGTTCTTTTTTCGGTATCTCGCGTCTCGATTGCTGCACGCTCGGTTCGGCCCGGCAAGAAGAGCTGCGAAGAGAGGAAAGTTGGGGAAGCAACGAGGTCGTTTTAACCCTGAGATTCGGACGTTTTGGGTCATCGGGGTTCAGCGCAATGCGCTCCATTGTACCGGCGAACGCTTCTAACTCGGTGCAGTGAACTCAGGGCCGTATCGATTCGGCCGGTCGGCACTTTCGCGCGCGAGTTCGACGCGCTCCGCTTTCCGGTCTATCGTTTATCGATACACACCGAAGCCGCGTAGGGTAAACCGGCCGGCGTAATCTGCCGCTTCCTCGATTTACCTGTATCGGCTTGCGGAGCATGAAATTTCAATATTTTTCAAGCCCCGTCTCTCCGCGCTGCGCGCGTTACACCGTAAATTAAACGACACCGGCGAATACAAGATTGCAGCCGGTCGATAGAGACTCGCACGCCGATACCCGGGAGTTATTCAATATGTACATCGTAACGATGATGTAACGGATAATTAGAAAGTTAGGAAGTCTCCTGTGTCTCGCCATCAACCTTGCATTACCATCGGCTCTTATGGAAATCCACACATTGCACTTTTGTTCATCTTGTTTCATCCTATCGGCTATTTCGCTATTTCGTTGATCATTTTTATGGAAGTGCAAAGAGTTAAGCATGCTTTCTATCAATAGCTTTATGGTTGGCGAACGTCACTGTAATATTATTCTGATCTTCTCTTTTATGGTTATTTCTACAGTACATCATAAATATTATACATATAAACAACGTATTTCCACGGTGAAAAATTGGGGGAAAACTAATATCTGTAAGACGTACGATACGTAAATTTCTTGTTAATAAACCAATTACAATAATTGCAGGCCCAACGTTGGATATTCGTTGGCAAATTGTCACAAATTTTCGCCGAAGGCCCTGTGTTTAGGATTTCTAGACAAAACCAACAGTCATATGCCAACCATAAGCGCTACTAGGACGCAGGAAAAATGTGCAGCTAGCAAAGACGCGGATTCCGTCGAGGTTTTCGGGTAAGCTGACCACGTGGGTCGTATCGAGAGCATCTCAGCTACAGTGTAGCGTGCACGCGGAATTCCGCGCGGCAGAAAAACCGTGCGGAGGCAGCCCAATAAAATAGACCGGCATCGTAGCGTGCCGGTTAAATTGCTGTTCGCAGTTCCGCCCCCGCGAGCACCGCGCCGGGATACCGCCTGGAAGAGGATCCCGGAACACCGTCGGACTTCTCGTTGCTGTTCTCGCTCGGAGCGAGCGATTTCCGAGGCCGTCGCGTCGAAGGGCGGCTGGTACGAAATTTACGAGGTTCTCTTGGGGAAAACGTCGGTGGAAAGCGTCTCCGTGGGCGTGGTCGTTGGTCGATGGGAATTCGATGCGGTTTTTCGAAACGAATCCGTTCGGTATCGGCCTCGGGACTTTGGATCAGCACGAAGGATGCTCGATTTATTAAAGGATCAGCGGGGGTAAGCTCTCGCGAAACGCTCGCAGGCGATGCTGCATCGCCAGGTGCATCCTCTCGGCTCGGCTCGGCTCGATTCGGCGCGATGCGCGAACACCATCGTGCACGGGTCCAGCGATGCATCTCGCGAAAAGATTCGCAGAAACGGTCGATACGTGCCTGATCGAAGCCGCGCCGACTAGGATGCTGCGACGGGGACGCGGTGCAACAGCACCAGAAGCTCCCAACTGCATTCTCTCTCTTTCTCTTTAGCTTTTTCTCTCTCTCTCGGGTTGTTCCCGCTCGCAAGCCGATTCTGTTCTTCTCGCGGCGTTGTTTCGCCGAGCAGCTCAGCGTAGCTGCGCCGGGCACCCCGCTGCCACACTGACTCTGATATACTCGCGAGATATCCGGGCAAGATTTAGTGCATCCTTTTGCTAGCTGCCCCGCAGAAAATCTGCGCCGGGAATCGCCCTTACAACCGATCGAAATGTTTCTCCTGTCCTTGAAATGAATACCACGGCTGGAAAAACAAGGTGAGGCCCCGCGTGCAACGATACCTTCCGACCACTTTTCTTTTCCCAACAGCGACCACGCTCTCTTGCTCCTCCGACCACTCCTGCAACTCCTCTCGTGAACGCTGCTGGGTGAAACAGTGCTTCAGAGAAAAACCAGAAATATTTCTAGAGACTGTTTCCCAACCTGTCGCCACGTTGATCAATTTAACCATTAATTGGTCTGTCTCGTTCGATGGATTACGATCTAGCAACTCTCCTCCCTAGGTGGTATCATTTTTATAATTGTAATCTTTCAACCGAGTTATAAGACATTCTTGACTCTAGAGAATACATGGTTCCCAGGTCAATCATCCTCTTCGGCATTCGAGAAGCAGGTTCCCGGTCGACGAAGTCCCGGGCTGTTATCGGAAAATCAATAAACAACGTCAACCGGGCGCCGAGAGGAAATTACACGGGGATGTCCGTCAATCTTCCGAAGACTTCCGGTGCGCCCCGAAGGTCTCCGATATTAGGTGTCCCCGAGGAAACCCGGGCTATAACGAAGTGATAGGGACGATAATTCGATTTTTCGCGATGGCAAGATAGAGGACGGACTACTGTCCGACGCGGTGTTCCATTAGGATAGAAGAAAACGTTGCGAAGGAGGTGTCTCGAAACGCGGAGAGGAGGAGGAGAGGTCCGGACAGAGAGAACAGAGAAGAGGAGGGAGGAGAGGAGGGAGGGGAAGTTCCGGTGGATAGCGAATATAACGCTGGCTCGGCTCAGCGACGTTTTACAACCAAGAAGAGGGGCTCCACGCAGGATTTATTGGCCGGAGAGTGGAGAATTTATGCGGAGATTCGCGCTGGCAGGTGGTTTTACTCGCGATGAAAAACCGAAATTTCTCTCCTTCTCTATCGGCCTTACTTCGCACCGGCGATCCTCTCCTCTCTTCTCTTCTCTGTTCTCCGCCTCTTCGTTTCAACCTCGTCTCTATTCGACTCGAGTTACCCGCGTTGCTTATGGATCCGCGAGCCGTCCTGACAAGAAATTGGAGATTTCTGTCGAGGCTCCCGGGGGAGCACACCGAAATTAGACACAGATAACGTGGCTGACGACAGAGCAGAAGATTCTGCCTTCAGGGGCAGCGCGAAAACGAAGGCGGATCTATCAGCTTCCGAATGCGACCCGGACGGTTTCCACGATTTCGTAGGAGCCGTAGCTAGATCCAGTTGCATCCTTATATATCAATTTTCTTTTACATATTGTTGAACTGTTTTTGTTGAGACAAACTTTAATCTAGGACTTCTTATTGCAAAGTTTTCTAAATCTATCTAGAGAGTCCTAGGTTCCTAAGGGATCTCACCAGAGTGTCCAAGTAGTTCGGAGAGCCACTGCAGGGATATTAATGCTGTTTTATAGTCCACCCACGAGCTTTGGTCTTGCTATGACCCTTTCAGGGAGCCCTAGATGCCTTGCCATAATTTTAAAAGGGTCTCATGTTTTCAGGGATCCAGGGATTCCTGTAGAATCTTTCTGCAGCGTCCAAAGCTTTCAGCAACCCCTTCAGGAAGCCCTAGATCCTTTGAAAAACCCTTCAGTCGTTTCAAAGCACTTCAAAGTCCCTCTAGAGAGCCCTACGTTCTTCCAGGTCGTCTCCCGAGGATTTAAACCGTTTAAAATCACCTTCAGTGAATCTAAGATTCCTGTGCGACCTTTTCACAAAGTTTAAGTCCTTGGAGGGCCCTCCTAGGGAGCCCTAGATCCTTCGGGAACCTTTTCAACGATCGGGAAGCTTGTGGAAGACCTTCGAGGAATCTCTTTTGAGCAAAAAGTTGCGAATGAAGACCGTTTCCGTCAAAACGGTCGAATAACGTGCGAATTCCCCCGATGGAGCCGCATAACACAGTGAACCGGACAGACGTATTTCGCAGAAGGGAGGAGCAAAGCTCGGCTGGCTCACAGCAGTCACTGCGCGGTTCAACGCACGGAGTTTTTCGAATTGGTCGTTCGCCGGGGCCGAAATTTGCATTTAAAACTACGGCCGGGGGCGAGGAAATAAAAGGAAGCGCTCCGCGCGCGATTTGACGAGCTAAGACGCGTCGAGATAAAAGGATCGTAGTCGGCGGGGACCAGAAAACGAGCAACCCGAACACCGAAGGACCGGTCGACACGAACCGGGAACAACGCGAACCCTGCGTCCATTCGTTCATCCGTTCACTCGTTCGTTCATACGTTCACTTGTCCCTTCATTCGTTCTTTGTCGCTCTCTCTTACCGAACGATTTTCTATCGAATCTTGATCTTTGGATCCATCCGCGCGACATGGACACCCTGAAAATTTGAAAACCAGGCTCAAAGAAATAAACTAACATGACTAGACGACGGATCTTCGTGCAAACTGCAAATTGTCTTGGTCAATTATAAGACACAAATTTCTTTCTTGCCGTAGTAATTTTAGTAAGTTGAAAATCTTAGGTTGGAGAGAAAATGTATTAAACATATATGTTTAATATTATTCAATGATACAATCTCCATTATTTGTTACAACTTGTTGCTATATTTCAGACAACCTGTCAATTCCTGTTTCCCAATGACTCACTAGCAACATGTGTTTTCGATTTACAAGCAAAATTACCTGCTTATTTAAGATACAAACAATTTTTTGTCATAAACGCATAAAATACGCATGAATGTAAAGAATTCACGCGTTGGAAGTTCGAACATTCTCTACGAAAGAAATAAATGAGAAGATGATTGAAAGACCACAGCACATTCATCTGAAATCGGACGAACCGAAATGGACAATACCGTATCTAACGAAAATATTCTAAATCAGATGGAATGTCGAAATTCTGGAGTGAAAATGGTATCGAGCGTAGAGGGTTGTTATTGTTGTGGGAGCAGTGGCATACCTTCGTTCGGTATCTAAACAACACACTCGCCAGACTCGCAACCGCGGAGAGTCAAAATGTCGCGCATTCCTCGCCGGTACACAAAGTAACAAGCGGACCGTTCCCTCGCGGCGCGGCGTGTCAACCGGCGGCACGGCGAGAGTTTCCAATGAAAAAGACCATTCGACCGGTCCCGGCAGTTGTTCAGAACGAGTTCGTATCCACACCCCCGCGGTCGGTGATTTTTTCGCGGTCGCCTCCCCGATCCCACGCGCGCGTACAAAAGCGCCGATGTATTAATTATCGAGAACCCGTCCCGTCGCGTCGCGTCGGCTCGTTAACAAACACGCCGCGCCGTAAAGTTTCGGGCGTTCCGCGCGAACTCGCTCGCTCTCCTCTCTCGTTTGGAGAGGGTCGTCGGTTTATTTGCGCAGTGCATACTTCGCGAGGGTGAAACTCTCTCGCGCGCGCGCGAGCTAGCGACGGGCGACCGGTAATTGCTTCCGGCGACCAATAAACGAATCTTGTTTGAAACCGTTTAATTGAACGGGCACCAGGTCCGAAATTTTTATTCGCGCAATAAAATATTTTCGTTCGACGACTTCCATCGGGTTCGACTCGGCTGTTAAGCCCGAGGCAGACGCTCTTTTTCTACGGGCTACGGAATAACATGAAATTCAATTAACGAGGGCGCAAATGAAATTCATTAGGATTTCGGGGGAATAATGGGCCGACCGCAGACAAACGACGGGACAGGGGGTCGCTAACTAACTGCGACGAGTGTAACGCGCAGTCAAAGACTCCGCCTCCGCCATTTTAATTCGCCTCGCGTTCTTTCGGGTCGAACATTTCCCAGCCCATGACGCCCAGTTGAATTTGAAGTTGATATACCGCGATATCGACGCCGGAACTGTCGAAGTTGGTACTGAGGATAGATTGATATGCAAAGATGACGAGGGTAAAGATTGTTGAAAGTGTCTAACAATGAAAGTATTGTTGGATTCCGGGCCATCCTGTATAATTGGTTTTGGAGAGGAAAATGTGGAGAGTGGGAAAGGTGTGCTGTAGAAAGAATGTCGTGGAGGAGAGAAAATTTGAGGGTTGTTTTGTCCTAGTGACTTAAATGTTTTGGTGTCGTACAGCTTGGTAATAATAAGTAATATATTCAAAACACTAAAAATGACCGGTTTCGAGCGACGCGAGAAGAGATACAGAGGTAGATCTTTGGTTGACAGGAGCACCGGAATCGCAATAAAACGAACCCTTTCTGCCTACGAAGACCGGCTAAGAGCAGATTGCGAAAGCCTTCGAAACAGTCCGGCAGTATCCCGAATAGGTTTAAATCAGGGGTTCGCAGAATTGGTGGATACCTGGATTAAGAGGGTCGCTTCCCCGTCGCAACGACCAAAAATTCGCGAGACAGATGATTCGTAAATGAAGGGTTCACGGGAAACGTTGCTCGCAACGCACTGCGCAGCGGCGAGGTTCTCGTCGATCAGGCTCGAAGCCTCGCAACACCTGTTTCCAAACAGGGTTCCTAAAGCAATCGCGTTATGTTCTGGGGTGGTCTGTGTTCCCCTGTGCCGAAAATGGCCTGGAGGATCGACACGGAGAGTGGGAGAAAGAGAAAAAGGGAAACAAGTACGCCGGGGAGTGTGGCAAAACGAGCACCGCGAGTTGCTTTGCTGCGAGACGGAGAAACGGAGAGGGGCAGAGTAAAAGAGAGAGGTAGAAGCAGAGAAAGAGGGAGAGAGACGAGAGTGAGACGAGAGTGAGAGTGTCTCTAGTGCGTGGACCGTAGTGTTCGTCGCGAAAAGGAGACGGCGTGGTAGAGAGTTCGTGGCAGGCTCGTGGAACGCTCGAATCGAGAGAGCCTCGAACGAAGGCCAAACGAGAGAGGAGTTTTAGCCGAGAAATAACAGAGAGAGAGAGAGAGAGGGGGAGGGAGCGGGCTGAAAGCGAGCCGCCGACACCGTGGAATGATGAATGCGTTTGGGAAAGGAGCCGCATAAATCCTCGAGGATAATGCGTCTCGCACTTTTCGGCCGGGGCCCCGGCCTTTGAATTCGCGCGGGTCTTGCTCGTTTTTACAAACAGCGTATCGAGGGAACCGCGCGCGGACCTCGCACAAACACCGAGATTTATCGTCCCGCCGATACGTCGTTACGCTGTTTAATTGTTTTCACCGGGCGTGGGCGACGCTCGCCGAAATTCGTGGGAGAACTGAGATTTGCTGACGAAAAGAGAGTTGGAGTCTCTTGTGGCATTATTGATGTGTTAATAACAATTGGAACTATATAGAACGATAGTTTAGGATATGCAGAATCCCCTGAAAATAAGATTTCAGTGACTGAAAATTTTTGAATTTACTTTGCCGGTCCGCTTCGCGCGAGATAACAATCCGCGAGCCAATAATGGTTCGTTTATCGCGTCGCCGGTGTAAGAAACGCGTGTCTAGCCATCGAGAGGGAACACGACGCTCTAACGAGAGGTGTCCGGCGCAGCAACTGCGAGTAACAGCAACAGCAGGAACAGCAGCAGCAGCAGCTTTCCAGGACGCGCGGGAGTGGTCAAGCGCACGGCGCGGCACCGCGCAACAAACACGCGGAGAGGCGTGGGAAGCCACGGAGCGCGAAGGGTTATGGTTATTGCGGAAATATTTCACCGTGTCTTAGGCGGCAGTGCCGATCCCCGTATAGGGCATTTATCATGATAAGTAGCAGCGCGGCGCTCGGTCATCGTGAATTAGCCTGCGTCCACCCCAGCCAGCCACCTTCTCCCGAGGGATATTGTTGCTGTTCAATTATCAAATTTTGGAGAAAAGAAATCGAAAATTCGTAATAATTTGTTTCCACGAATTAGGAACAAGTGGGAAAGTCCCGAACACTTGATCGAGAACGATCTATAAAAGTGATTCGAGAGAAATTCATATCGGAAGAAAAATGATAGAATCGAGCATCTGGCGTCGCTGAAACTCGCATAACCGGTCCGAATTTCTCCGGGATTGACCGTCGGACGTTTAAGCGAGCTCTCTCACGGAGCTTTGGGATCCGTCAAAGGTTCCCTCGACGGAACTTGTCGTTTTCGCTCGCTGGGAATCAGTGGGACGCAATATCCGGTGCTCGTAGAACGTCGTCTATCGTCTACGGACGGACAGAGAGAGATCGATCGACGGCTTCGATTCGTTCCAGTGACCTCGGGAGCTGGCTTCCGAACCTTCCTTTCACGGAGAGCCCTCGAAAAGGATCAAGCCTCGGAAATCCCGGTGATTTTGATCCGGTCCTCGCGGGGGATTACCCGGCAGGTGTCTCCGGGAAGAGAGTGCATCTCGGTGCGAAGAGTTCGAATGCGAAAGAGTCTTCCAGGATCACTGGAGGACGCCTAGAAGGTCACCGTTAGGAGGGACCATCGTCGGAGTCCGTTTCATTGCCGCATACTTGACCGAGGGATTCTCGACGAGGCGATTTCGCGAGCCAACTCGTTGCAGGACTCGAGACGGATGGCCGACATTTAAAGGGTCCTTATACCGCGGTTACGGGTATCAGAGAGGACTTGGTCGGCCGCCAAGTACGTGACAGGAATAAGGTTAAAGCCTCCCTCTCGCGATGGACTTCCTCTCTCTCCGGTACGTCGTTCCCCGGTGCCAAAAGACCGACGAGCTCCACCGGCAGTCCCGGAATCGGATCAATCACCGCTCCCGTGTCTCCCGTTACGGGTCTCATCTTTCCGACTGTCGCCCCACTGAAAGCATTCATGTATATTGAACGTGAGCTAAGAGATGGTTTCGATACTGTGAGCTAGCCGTCGATGGTGACAAAAGATTATCCATCTTATTTCCTATCTAAGTAATCGTAACTCTATTGTTCTTTCGATATAGACCGCCCTGATGGGCGTGGCCTCGTTGCCCCTTCTTTATAGAGTGCCCCAGCGAGCTACGGAATGGATGCTCTTGGTTCTAGAACGTCTCGAATAGGCGTAATTTGGTTGTCATTCCATGTGGAGTGATCTAGAGGTGTGGTATCGTTGGACCTCTTCATGCAGAATACTCTGGGGGCGTGATTTCGCGGCTCTTTCCATACACAGTGGCTCAAAACGAATGGTCTCCTTACTCCTCAGTATGCAGAGTGTTCTGCGTGGTTTCGTTGCTCCTCTTCATCTAGAGCGCTCTGGGTGCGTGGTATCGTGTTCTAAATCCTGTGATTTTATTGCAACTTTGTATAAAGATTATGTCGGGGGCGTGGTATCGTGGCTCCTCTTTGCATAAAGTATCCTAAGGGCGTGGCATCGCTGCTCCTTCGTTCGTAGAATGTTTTGGAGACGTGGTATCATTGCTCCTTCCGCGCAGAATGTCCTAAACCGTATGATCTCATTACTACCTCTCTACATACAGTATTCTAGAGGCGTACATACAGTTGCTCCTCTTTACTTAAACTGCACCAGGGGCGTGGTATCGCTGTTTCTTCTTGACTATTCCGGGGACTATTGGGGAATATTGACTATTCTTCGTGGACTATTCCGGGAGACATAATTTCATTGTTCTTGGTTTCAACGAAGCCAGGACAGTGCCCCACAGGTCAATACCCGCGCAGACGTACCGACGTAGACGGTCTATAGACCTCGATGCAACATCAATTAACCGATGTAGATATTTTACCATTCTACTACCCACGGAGACTGTCAAGGAACCCGCTCGACTTTATTTTCTTTCATCGTGACTTTAATATAACTCGTACATCATAACACGTACATCAACGAGTTTTCCGTTCCGTTCTTCCATTTTCTTTACTGGCAGGGGGCTCGACGAGCGGTTAGAGAGCCGAGACGAAACGAAACGCAATCGCGGTGGATTATCTTGTGTAGTGAGGGTTTCCGTTCCCCAGAAGTTTTTCCTCGAGTTTTCCGCGTGACGGCCGTCCGCAACGCGATCTATCCAAAGCAAGGGGACGCCCCCGTAATCCTCAAAGTTCTCCGGCGAGCTGTTTACGACGGATCCGTGCGGGGACGCGCGCGCGCAGACGGTTTTCACGGGTGACCGGCTTTATTCGGCGGCGATCGGCTTGTGTAATTTACAGCGAGCGGGCAGACACGGATCGGATCGGGGCGGATCGTGCGCCAGCCGGCTAGGCTCCCTCACAGTTTCGAAACTTTGAGGTATTAATCGTCGCCGAGGAAATTTACTTATCCGTTATAGCCGTTTCCGCGTAACATTACGGCCGCCGTAAATAACCGCGCGAAAAGAACGCGGGGCGGGCTGGCTCTCTTGCTGGACGCCGCGTATCCCGCGATTTCCAGCCACGGATCGAGCAAACTCGCCCGAGAAACAGACAGAGAGAAGAGAGAGAGGGAAAGAGAGAAAGTGCCGCGCCCCATCGAGCGGCTCTCGAAGCCGAGAATCGGCTCTCCGGGCTCCACAATGACGCAACCGCATGTCGCAACACCGAGAAACAATTCCGCACGGAATCGTAAATTTGGCTCCGCTCGCCGATTCGATCGTTCTCCGCGGCCAACCGCGATCGCACCTCCTCCTCTCTTCATCCTGTTTTCTTCGTCCTGGTCCTCTTTCTTCCTCTGATCCCCGTTGTTCCACTCGCTTCGCGAAGTTGATCGATGCCGTGTCGCGAACAATTCCCTCGATCGAGCCGCAACATCTGTGCCCCGCGAGCTCCTCGTGACAACTCCAGGGAGCTCCGAGCGCTTTCGAGATCCTATCGATCTTTATTGTCTCCCATCCTTTCGGAAGGGCTTATGATCTAGCGCTGCGAGCCTCCGGTCGATCGCGAAACTGGGGACAATCGGCTGTCGCTGGATTCTGCCACGAGTCTCAACTTGAAAGGATTACCTTTCTTCTGGAATTGCTTCCGATGAAAGCACGTCAAAGCGTTAACTTCGTTCGCGAAGATCGAGTTAATCGTAATTATTGAGTTTCCATGTAAATTCGTTGGGTTGAAAATAGAATTGTGTTCTAATTTTAACAATTTAATTGTGACTCGTTGATGTGACGCTACTATAGTAACCTATTTTGTAATTGATCGATCACAGTTCTCCATTTCACGAATAAGTGAAAAGAATTCATTCTGCGGCTGTCCCTGCAGAAAATTGAATGTCCCAATGGAATAAATAACGGGAACAAACTGATAGATGGGAATACTTTCTGGAGCCACTGTACTATACCGGACGCGCTCGCTATACCCGTCGTGGCGCGAGGTAGGCAGCAACGATGCGGTATTTACAGTCCCGGCTTACCTACATCTCGAACACAGTTTGCTCGTTCTCCCTCCCCCTTTTGCCGCCCACATGCAAACAGGACGAGGCAAACAGACGCGTAAACGGCCGGGAAGATGCGTCTAGCCGTGTACCCGCGCGGAACTACCCGCCAACAGTCGGCTGCTGTCAGTCGGCAGCTTCCCCTTCGTTGATCCTTCGTTGGTCTAGATCCTTCGTTCGTCTAGAGCGAGACTCCTCAGGATGCAGCGGATCTTTCTTGTCTCAACGAACGGCTCGCTAGAAATCATCCAATCTACCCTCCGCGACTATTTACCCTCGCGACCCGCCTCAGGATTGTCTGCACCCTGAAACCCTTTGCCGACCCTAATGAGCCGGTGCCTTGGACTGATGAATGCTAAATATCGTCAATGAGGTAGCATGTTCCTTTGAAGCGAGGTGATCGACGTTATAGATCTATTCTATTACCGAAGCAGTTGGTTTTTTACTTTTTATTAGGTTGGAGGGAAAGTTCTCTGTCGTATTTAAAATAAGCAGGTAATTTTGATTATGACTCAAACATACATGTTGCTAGTGAGTTGTTGCAGATAATGGAAATTATATCATTGAATGATATTAAACATATATTTTTATAAATTGATTCAAATGTTTTCTTTGAAATACGCAGAACTTTCCTGGCGAGCTTGGATTGATATCGCCGAATGATGATATTTATTTATTTATTCAGTATAAGAATTGCCTGCATCTGTGAATGTTTACATGATTAAATTTGTATCAAATCAATTAAGTGCTAATTGAAATATTGTACGAGGAAAATCCGCTTGCTCCAAATAGCTGCAACTTGCTGGAAAGTACCTTCGGTAACGCAGCCGAGATTCCAGGTGTGTTTCACAGGATTTTTCCAGACGGTCGAGCCATTAGCCGAGCAGAAACAAATTCTGAACGACTAATCTTGACCGCGGCGCGGCAAAAAGGGGCGGCAGCACTGGCGGGAGACTCGACCAGACGTTCGTGAAACCGCTCAATCTCCGTCGACCGTTTAAACTCGGGCAATAATCTTACAGCATTGTTTGGAGAAGGCGTGTAAAGGATTCGCGTGACGGAAAACGTCGCGTTATCACGGCCCATTACGTGGGCGGTAATTGTTGGCCCGCGAGCGCTAATCTCCGATGGAGAACGTCCCTCTTTATCATCCCCGGTTTGCTCGTAAACCGGCCTTCTTACCCTGACAAAATCGTTCTTTTAACTAGCCATGAAACTCTGAACTGTCTGTGATTTACCTGCCGAAAAAACACACCCCGCGCAAAAAGCGTTTGCAGTCTCCGGGACGCAGACGTCGTTTGAATGTATCTGTAAGGATGAAAGCAAAATAAGCATCACATTTTTGCATCCGAGGCTTAATTGAAAAAAGAAATCCAATTTCTAGAAAAACTAGAGGAAAGAGAAATCAGAGATCCTGACTTGTTCGAGGCTTCTTCTTTAATATTGTTATCAAGAAAAAATAAAAATTGTACTTATTAAATTCGGAGAAGTCAGGATCCCCTCTCTTCTCCATGATTATAGTTTCTTTAGAGAAACTTGATTTCTTTTTTAAATTTGCTTCTTAGCAAATTTTTTTCCTTCCGGACTATAAGTGTCCTAGAATTTTTTCGGATTTGTCGAATGCCGAAATCAGTGCCATAAAATGGTCATAAACGCGACCCAATGAAGCTGCGAAAAATAATGGAGGGTTAATTGGTTCTAGCCGCTCGGTATCTCGGTAATAAAAACCGTGATCGACGATCGATCGAGGGAGTCGATAGTCGCGAGTTTTCGCGCGCCTTTTCCAGCTCGATGCTCGGCACCAGGATTATCGTACGCGAAGCGGTTCCACCTCCGCTCGTGGAGGTCGTTAACAATGCCGGGCTGCCTACCTTCGGCCCGGCCCGGCAGATAACAGGGAGGTGGGGTGTCAGTAGGTGTGGGAAGGTGTGGGTAGCAACGGTAGGTGACTAAACCGATTCTAAAGTTAGACCGTTCCGGGAGAAGAGACGACGAGAGACCAGACGACGAGGACGGTACCTTTAAGTCTCCTTTCTGGCAGGATATCCTTCCTGCGTGTCTCGCGTGCCGTTTCCGTTTCCTTCTCCCTTCCTCCCATCCCTCCGCAGCCCTCAGATCTCTCCTTCAGTGTCGCAGCCGTGAATTACCGCGGATCGATCCGCGGGAATTCGCTCGGGTCCTCTGGGAACTTTAGAAGTTCGATGAAAATTCTTCGCAGGTGTCGTTACTTCAGAGTCACGAACGTTTGTATTCTGCGAATCGGAGACGGCAATGTTCGCGCTGTTTTTCTTCGACAGAGTTCCTTCCACAGCCTTCCAGAGTTTCTTTGCGAGTCTGTTCTTTTCCCTGTAATCTTATCCGCAATTCGTCTTTCAATTCCGTATTGTTAACACGTCTCTGCCACGTTCGTTCGTATAAACGACCAGAATTAGCTGATACAATGAAAAAGGGAACGTGTTAAGAAAAAATCTATCGTATTTTCTTCGTTTTATAAGAAATTGTCTACTGGATGATTGTCCCGTGTGCATCTGTTTCGATGGGCAGATTGGTTCCTGCAGGAGCAACAGATACTGTCTCGCCTCGTCGAGGCTACAGACTACCGTTGGAAATCTATTACGTTATCGCGTAGCGGAAACGAATCGGAAGAGGCGGGATTAATCGCGGCCGGTAAACGGCCGGCAATCAGCGTCCTGGAACGAAAACCGGGGAATCGAGACCGGTCGTATCGTGAGAGAATCGGCCCCTTTGTATCCCAATTGCCGGCGAGATTGCCAGGAATATAATTACCGCGTGGAGAGAGAGAACGTTTCGCGATACTGTTGCGTAAGTGGAACGAGCCGCGAATGAAACGCCGGTCCTCGATCGGGGGCGGAGCCATTTTTCCTAATTGCTCCTTCGATTCCAGTAACCACACGTGTCTTTGAAAAAAACCAGTCACGGATTTAGAAACTTCTTTAATTTTTACCACAGCCGGTCAAATGACCGGTTTTCATAGGAATTATTTGAAAACATTTTTTTATTCCAGTATATATTATAATAAAAATCGCACAGGATATAAATAAATCTAATCTTGTTATTTTTATAATTAGACTGCGGATCTTGATGCATTTATGGCTCCTGAAAATTTTCAAGAAAGAGTGGAATATAAAATTCGGCAGAATTTAGTAGAATTTCTATTTATTACAGGTCTGTGTAGATGCTACTACCACTGGAAATAAGATTCTATTTTACTCCACTTTCTGAAAATTCGTCTACCAAAATTGAAAATTGCATAAACATCCGGAGTCTATTTATAATACAATACACAGGCAGTCACTTTTGATGGTCGGTAGGTTTAGTGATAAAACTTTTTAGTTTTAGTGTTAACAGTTGCGAAGATGATCAGAAAACGCAAACCTACCTTTAGGGGTTGGTAAATAAGCAGGATTTAGGTTCCCTTGATGCTCGTGGAGAGAAAGGGCTCGGAAATAGATCATTTCGATTCGTCCAGCGTTCGCATATCGTGGCATCGTTTCCTCCAAGTCAAGGTGCCATTGGGCGAGACGAGCCTGCATAATTCAGCGCGACCTGCTATTCGCGACGTTTTCTTTGGCGAACGAAAGGGGTCGTTGGAGGAAAAGTAGGCGCAAGGTCCTCTCCGATTAGATCGTGTTCAATTCAGTTCACTTAGCACAGGTTTGACCTCGATTCGGAGGCGGGGGCGGGTTGTATGGACGCCCTCGGGCTTTTAATTCGCGCAGGATGTGACACTCTCGGGTCCCTTCCCCTTTCGGGCCGGGACACCGTTAAACGGGAACCATTTAGCATCGAGGGCACCTCCTGGCCCCCTCCCGGTACACCAGCACTATTTTTTTTTCAACGTCCCAGCCTACGCTCCATATCCGATGGCGATGCTATTAGGTCACCCCATAAGTCGACTCGGTTTTGGTGTCGCGAATATGAAATTTTAAGGCTTCCGTTTACCTTGAATCATTGATGCGTCGAGCATCTACTTGGACTTCTGGCTTCTAATTCTACAATATTAGATGACAGTCTCTTAAGTGCTACAACACATACCGCGAAAACGCAGTCGTTGTGGAAATATTAGGTCAGTGCAAAATTCATGGCCGATTTCGTATCGAAATGAATCGGAGAAAATGGGCAGAAAATTAGTCGTTTGTCTAGCTTTAACAAAAGAATATTAAAAGAGCATTCGTTCCCCCGCTGACTTAAGTACATTGACAAATATGCATGTGATTCCATTTACAAACGATGTGCACATTGACAAAAGAAGAGCCAATCAAGAACACACATCCCGCGAAACGATTAAAATTCCATTCAAGCGTTTCTCTCCCTGCAGCCAATGACAATGACACAAAAATGAAGTAATTTATGTGTACGACGATATTATTATACGTGACGTTATACAGTGATGAATGAGACACGGTGTATACTCGTCGGGCTCGCAGAAATCGAGCCAACCGGCAGACTCGGACTTGTCGTCGCCGACGAAAATGAATCGTTTCCTTCGAGTAATTGTGTACGGCGTGGCGGCGGCGGGAGAAGAGGTAGAGAGCAGCGGCTCTGATAGGGCGACGATTGCCAGGTATCGATCGCCGTATCGCCGCGAACCCGGCCGGCTGACTTAATTAAGACGTTAATGGAGACAGCCCGAAGAATCAAAGCGAATTTCACGCCTCCCTCTCGAACCCGTCGACGAGCCATTAATTTGGCGGAGCAAAGGACGACGAGGACCGACGTCCGCGATCCCTTAGGACCCTCTCTCCGGCCGAGCATACACGCCGATACGACGTATATTTGACGTTTGATCGATTGATCGCGAGACTCGACGCCCACGCCTCGCGGAACCCTTGAATTTTCTTCAGCCAGTGGCTATCATCTCAACAACTTGGACGTTCCTTCTCTAGACTAGAATTCATCTCGTATTTCAACTCGTATTTTTTTCTAACAATATGCCATGTGATGGCCCCTTAATGTGTTACAGGCAGGGGTGCGAGGACCTGAAATATCGGGTCAGGAATACGAAATTTTTTCGGGATCGGGACGGGTACCCGGAAATTTCGAGATTTTCGAATTTATCGGGATTCCCGAAAAAAAGCAGGGATTCTCGAAAGAATCTGGATTCTCTAAAGAATTGGGATTCTCTAAAGAATCGGAATGAATCGGTGTCGAATTTTGATCACATTGCTTTCATGAAATTAAAATTCTGAAATTTGTTCACTGTGAACATCGTCGAATTCCGCAACGAGGCGCTATTGTTAGCGCGATGCATCGTGGGTCAGTTCATGGACGCCCAAGGCTGCGATGATCTTCATTATGGAACTTCATTATGGGTCGTTTATCCCATTGAAGTCGTGCCGCCGCTAGCGTCAATAGCGTCTCTCGGAATCGGGTTGTTCCCGATTCGCTTGCCTCCGCACGATCGACGTCGAGGTCGATTCAAAATGAAGCGCGAAGGCCGATCATGCTGACACTGCTGCCACAACAACAACATTTTCAAACATTCCGTCTGCGGTACTATTCAGAAACCTTCAAATGCTTTGGAAGTACCACATGCAATACAGCTTCAACTTTAATAAAACCGTTCACGATTAGATTTCGTGTTGGTACGTGCGCGTGTTTCAGCTGTCGAAAGCTCGGCGAGCATTCTGTCGGCGCGTGTCTCGGTTCGATTCGACGTGAACTTACTTTTCCATCCCCTATTCCTTTATCTTTCTCTTTGCCTCTCTTTGTCTCTCTCCGTTTCTCTCGAGGGGAATCGGACGGTAAATCGTTGATAGGGTGCAGCGTCGGGCAACCGTGAGCGCAACGCCTCGCCCATCTTGATGCGAGAGCTTCCCGGTTGTTTACGAGTTTCCAGCGTGGCGTGTATCGGGATCGATGAAAGCTCTATTCTCTCTCTCTCGTCGGCGGCAGTTTCTCTGGGCGCATTCACCGCGGCCGCGCGTTAATGTCGCGTTATTACGAAACCGAGAGCGCATTCACCCGATACACACCGCGCCACTCCGGAAAGCACTAGACGACCCACCCTGTTTCGATCCCCGAGTTGTATAGCCGCGCGGATCCGACTCGTATTTCCGGATCTAACGAACGCAACCGGATATCGAATGGTCACGGCCCAAGGACAAAGACGTGCCATCCAATCCAAGCCCTCGGGTCCTCGACAGTTCGTCAACCTTCCACTGGACCGACCATTTTGGTTCCAATACCTTTTCCCACCACCTGGTACCCTCATTTTTTCAGATCTTCATCGACCATTCAACAGATGCACAATTTAAAAATCAAGATATGATTAAGAATGAAGCCTTATACAAAGGTGTATATATTTTTTCCAACACTTCTTTAACGATGCAAGAATACCTTGGTTTTCGGGTCTCAAATTACATTCGTCGATAGAAGCCGTTCAGACCATTATAATTTAAATGCTTCCCTGGCGAGATATTATCTGGCAATGTCCAGAATATGATTCAGATCGAGGACACTTGTTTGAACTGCTCCTCAATCGTAAATATTACCCTCATTACATTATTAATTTTTTTTAAGCGTGCGTGCTATTACAGCGTCATAATATTTATTTTTAAATTCCACAAAAAATGTAAGATTACGATTTAGCATCTGCCGTATGCTATATAAACCAAACATGGTTTACGGCATCAATAAATGAATGAATTTAAAGATCAACAATTTTTTCTCCGATCTCACGGACCAGCATCCTTATTAAAATTGTTTTACTTACGAGGATGAATATCCACGATGAAACATTCCCGTACACCGTCGATTTATTCTTGCAACCTTTCCCGCTGGATCGCAGGGACGCTCTAGTATTTATGTGTACGATTCGTTTGGTGGTTCAAGGGTCTCGCCACCCCAAACCGAAAGAGTCGAAGCCCGCACCCCTCGACAAAAGGACTCGCGTGGCGCGTGTCTCGCCCCCGTGGCACTCGCGCAGTTCCTCGAGGGCGAGAAGGGCGCGACGGCCCTCCCGAGCCCCTTTTCTTTCCAGCCACTCGCCCCACCCTTCTACCCAAATCAGAAGAAGTATCGTCCTTCGAAGCGTGGCTGCTGCATTCGTGCTCGCATTCGTCGGGTAACGAGAAGGGACCTCGAAAACTCTTCGCGAATCGTTGATCCGGTCCCAATGACTCTTGTGACCCTTTTACCCCCCGGAACATCCCCCTGTTTTTATAAGCTGGCGTGTTCTTGATTGTGATTTTAAGTAAACAATATTCTACTCGCGAGCGAGCAGGCGTTGCTATAGAAAAAAAACCAGAATCCATTAATGTTTCCCTTCAGATCACTTTCCCGGACTGTTTTTATTCGCGTTCGATCGCCTCGAATCCGTCAACTCGACCCCTTGACAGAACTTTCTACCTGCCACCCCACCAGGCTCTGTCCGAAATCCCCGACATATTGAAGTCGAATCTGCCGACAAATAGACGCGTATTATTCCTGCTGCTTCCTCACCCTCGCGAACCAGTCGAACAGACTGACTTTGCTAGAAATTCACTGTGTGTCCCTTACAATCTCTGCGATAACGAGGGACAATTGCTTTCTCCGGGGGATCTGACGAGTCCTCCCGACAGTCTCAAACAATTCTTTCGGAGAGAAAAATTCTTCGCTACCGAACCCGGCTTAACCTTGTACCGGCAATGAAACTGTGTACGTAACTTTAATGCTTCGATATTGAACCCTTCGCGCTCGAATGGCGCCGTTAAAAATTGCCATACTGTTATTTAAAACAATGTGTACACTGCTGTAAAAATTTAAGTGTTGGCGGTAAAATGAAAATAAGAATTGTCTGCATCAATTTCGGAGCATAGAAGCCAAATAAAATGTTACTTTTTAGTTCTCCTACAATCTAAAATTTCATGTATTCATTTTAGCTTTAGATTTGACAACAGCTTCGAGTGCAAATTCTTGGAAGAGCGATTCAAATCATCGCGCCAGGAAGTCCTATAATATATTCTAGAGTCAGGACGGTGACCAGAGTGTAACGAACAGTTAATAGGATCGGTAGATCGAGGACGCGGCTCGTCTCTTCTTTCGAAAAGCAGATTACAACGACGCGGGATCGCGGAACTCGCCGATGAAGCGAGGCGGGCATATTCGCAACGGGCCAATGAATTTATAATAGTGGTCGAGAAAGTTTGATGGATGGGAAGGAAGAAAGTGACGGGACGAGATGTACCATGGACACCGCCATAGGGATGCGATTATTCGTCGGGGCTAGAGACGAAGGGCTAAATGAAATCCACTCTTGCGCCGTCCGTGGCGGAGGCGGAGGCTCCGGTAAATGGGACGCAAGCCGTTATTTGCATATTTATGCGTTTTATCCAGCGGGACCGGGTAAACGCTGAATATTCTCTCCTCCCCGAGTTACGACGCTCGAAACGCCTCTTGGACTCTTGCCGGAGG
Source organism: Lasioglossum marginatum (assembly GCA_028455795.1). NCBI lineage: Eukaryota > Metazoa > Arthropoda > Insecta > Hymenoptera > Halictidae > Lasioglossum > Lasioglossum marginatum. The sequence goes on along the minus strand of CM052260.1, from coordinate 4,492,993 downwards.
CTAACAGTTGTCCACTTCGCGGGACTTTAGCTCCGGGGTCCGTCCGGGTCCGTGTCGATGCAATTTTTCTTATTATATATTTTTATCCTGGACGTTCGCTTCTTCATCCTCGAGTGCGCCTCCGGCCGATTTAATACATTTTTGAAACGTTGTTCTGCCATTTATAAAAAAGCTAGATGGAGGTGTACTTTAATCCTGTAGGATCTCCGGGATAAAAGCACATTCGTGCACCCCTTTGGGCTAGCAGCTACCTGTGTACCACATTTCAACTTTTTATGTCTTCCGTGTTTCGGGATTTTTTACCATTACAGAGGACAGTGGAACAGGCAATTGTACATACATAGATATAGATATACATACATAGATTGGTTTCAGACCTTCAATCTCAATTGTTGAATCTTTACATTGTTGAGTAAAAGCTTCGCCCCAGTAATTCGTTCATTGAAATTTCAAATGAAACTAGTTCTGTTTTGAGAGAGATCTGTCGGACACACAAGGGTCAACCCGATCGAAACAAAAATAGCACGTAGCGGTGCGCAACCGATCCACGATTCCAAGTGATCGACGGTCGTCCTACCTCTGGCAATCGTCCGACCGTTGGCAGCGTTGGCTACCTTTTTTTTCGTCCTCGAGTACACCGGGCTCATTAGTCTCCGCGACGTGGCGGCGATCCGCGGCGTAATAACTTTTAAGGTATCGCGCGATCCTGATCGATCTCTCGGCCATAGAAGGCGATCTCATCGATTCCCGGGAAAAGATGAAATCGCCTTTCGCGATCACAATCGAGAGAGGCTCCCGTCGAATCGATGCGTTCGAAGGTCGGCCAAGTATCGACACAACAGAGTAGAAGGCCGACGGGGCGATGCGACGTGACGTTCTGCTCTTTTGGTAAACATCCTCGGGGAACGTCGTTTAACATCCCTCGGATGAATCGCGAAGAACCGCGAGACAAGATGTTCGTTCTTGTATGCGAAAATTGCAGCGTTAGCGGAGCCGGAAGACTGCGTCAACAAACGTGGCTGTGCAAATATTTAAACGCTACCGAGATGCCGATCCGCACGTGGGAAATGTCCCGAGGATCTGGTACTTGCGTAAAATTAATCATATGTTGATCCTTGCCCGTCCATCGAGTGTTAATTTCACACGTTTCGAGTAAATAGTACGTGTATGCATCGTTTTAGTGGTTGTAAACGACGCGAGTAATCTCATTTTCATTAATTGTACATGTTAGAAGAACTGAATAGTGCTAACTGGATCTGGTACTTGCGTAAAATGAATCATTTGTTGATTCTTGCCCGTCCCTCGAGTGTTAATTTCACACGTTTCGAATAAATAGTACGAATATGTGTAAACGACGCGAGTAATCTCATTTCCATTAATTGTACATGCTAGAAAACCTGAAGGGTCTAACATGATTAACAGAATAAAACACAAGACGATACGAAGAACAACTAAATTGAAATACTTCCGAATTGGCCATCGCTTCATGTAATCGATACGGAAAATGTTTGCTTCGCACACACAATGAGCGACACGCTAAAGAACATACTCGGAGGGCGCGAACGTGAGGACACCGACGTTTCCACTCGGATTATTCCTCAGGGTGGAAGGGTCGATCGGCGGGAAGGGTGTTCCATTGTGCTCTCTAACAGCGGGCGGCCACTCCGCGAACGAGCTAATTAGGTCAGCCGGCTTTTAATTAATGTGCAGGCGGGGAATGATCGGAACCCGTCTCCCGCGGCCCTAACATATTTTCGAAGAACTGGGAGAGCTGGAGTTCGGAGAAGGACCTGGAGGCCTGTGCGTTTCCACTTTCACTGTCGATGGTAGACCATGATTGACACTTCGGTAGAAGGAAAAGTTCGTGCGAGTTTGCGGACGACTGAACTTTTCGGAACGCGTCTTCCCTCAGTCGAGTTGCCATTCGTTTTGTTTCTGCGATTGACTGCGAGCTTTCGCATTGTATCGGTGTAGGAAATATTAATGCAATGAGATGCGACTTCATGAAACACTTAAATGTTTAATAACTTGCAGTGAGTGTACAAAGTATTTGTAGAAAAAGTAAAGGTCACGACTTTTAAATTTTTTATCTGTGCCTGCAATGAAAATTTGAAACATATATTTTGTAAATCTAAGTAAGTTATACATATGTGCAAGGTTTCATTGAAATCGATCGACGCATAAAAAAGCTATGGGTATTGTAAATTGTAAAAATCTTTGAGTTTGCGATTTATTTAAATCGCAGATTCTTACGATTTTTGCTATTTTCAATTAAATATATTTCATAACAACCTTGATCGATTTAGAAATTACACATTATCTAGTAAACTAATTCTTCTAACGTCTCAAAAAAGATGAAGCTGTTGGGTCCAATTTTGAAAAAGTTATTCGTTTGTAAAAGGTGTACGAATACTTTGTACACCCACTGTATTAAGTTGATCTGTTCGTGCGCTCAGGGTTAATATTTCTGAACATGTGTATTTCGTTTTGTAATGTAAAAGGTACGATATTTCACAAACGTCTATCACTGTTTCATTAATTACTGGATGTGTTCGCGAGCCATAAATTGCAGAAAGATCGACGCAAAGATGATGTTCGGTACCCGTGTTACGCGAGGAGAAAAAAGTAGGGAACACTGGTGACCGGTCTCCCAAATCAAGGATCATCATTCATTAACCGACCGGTGGGATGTTCACTCATAAATCTCCCATCTGGTCTGTCAGCGAGCATGATTCCCCCAGACGCTGCAGCTCCGCTAATCGTTTTTCGACGAAGGTACCGAAACAAAGCGTCCTCGGGCAAGCGTGCGCTAGTTCCGAACGTGGAAAACGGCAGCAACCACGACGGTAGCGAATCGATTACCGATAGCCGACTAGAATCTAGTTGAAATTGATATTTATTACCGGCACGGTGGACCGACGAGCGTATCGCTCTCATTACATCTGCCGTCGAAACGGCAGGCGCAAATATTTGAACGGAGGAGAGAAACTAGCGAGAAAAAAGAGCCCAGGTTCAACACGATTCTGTTATTAATAGCCTGTGGATCTTCATGCAAAATAAAAATTGCCTGCGTCGATTGCAAGAAATAGAAACCAAATTGGATGTTATTTCTTCCCAGAATGATTTTAATAGAGAATAAATCGCATATCGACATCTTCAATTCTGAAAATTTTCCAACAATTTCATCTACTCAATTTTGATATAAATGCATAAAGATCCGCAGTCTAGTTATTCATAATCAAACTGCGGATTTTATGTATTCTCGAGTTTTATCGCTCCGGTAACAAATATAATAAGTTCTAGCGCAATTTTACTGAATCATGCACTACGTAAAAGTATTCAGTGCCGAACGGAGAGTATCAGAAGTGAAAAATATGCGGCACAGAAGTTAACTTCTACCGGTTGCGTTCGAGCCTCTGGAAGAGGATCCGGCGATCTCCGCGGGACGTTCTCGCGAGCAGTGTATTAATTCGACACCCCGGAGGGTTCTCGACTCGCGAACGCATCCCGGCTGCGTCCCGCTGCATCGCACCGGTTGTCGTTTAATCCTCGGGGCCTTTGTAACTCCTTTATTACTCGTCTCGTTACCCGAAAGTTATTCCCCGGATATTGAAAACCATCGTCCGCGAGAGCTAGAGAACCGGGTGAAATCGGAATTATCCCGACACTTCGATTCTTTTGAATTTGTTATTCTCAATTTTCTGGTTTGTCGAGCTGTGCGAGAAGATTCTGCGTTAACCCTCGAACTACCCGAACTCCAAAACTGAAAGTCTATCTCCTGGTTCAGCACCCTGTAAATGTCCAGATGTCGCAAGATTCGACAAGCCCAACCATGTCCGAATCAGCACGGTGTCCATCCACTCCGACCTAACTCTACGTAGTCAGTAGGTTAGCTATGGGTCCACAAATCCTCATAAAACCGAACACATTAATCGGAATCGTGGATGCCGGTCGCGAGGGCATCATTCCCATCGCTAGGAAACACGCGATAGAGCGCGAGGGTGGTGACCCACCCTCCTCCGGGACAGAAGAACGGGAGGGAGAAAGGGAGGGACGGGCAGAAGGAAAGAGGGACGGTAGAAAGCGAAAGAGAAAGAGAAAGAGAAACGCAGAGGGAGGTGATTGTGAGGGAGGAGGACGGTAGAGAGAGGAGCAAAGGGCGGTTGGCACACTCGGTCGATCTCTCGTGGTTGCCAAGCGACGAACATCCACCACCAGGCTCTCCGGCGACTACCCCTGGAGCAGAGCATAGAGGAGGCTGCGTTGGCGGCGTTGGTGGCGTTGGTGGCGTTGGCGGTGGCACATCCTGAAAGCCTCGAAGCCTGTCGGAGACCTAACCGGCGGCGGCTGGCGGTGCTGGCGCCACCTGGCTCGCCGGAATACACAGCCGGCCACCCCCGCGGTCCCCGCCCGCACCGTGACAGTCGCGCGATGCACTCCACGCTGGCTGGGTCTCGCTTCGGAGCCGCCGGTCCTCCCTTTCGCGTTGCCGATGCGCTTTTCGCGCACAGCGAATCGCCTCGCCTGTTCGCCGCGAGACAGCCGCGCAAAGACCGTCACCATCATCGGCCCGTCGCGCCGCGTTCTTCGATCCCGTTCCTCGACCATCATCATCATCATCACGATCCGCAACCGTACCAGCAACATCAGCCGCAGCAGCGTCGCCAGCACCGTCATCGGGACCGACAGCACCACCTCCTCCACCTCCGGCACATTCTCTTACTGCTCCTTCTGTTCCTCATCCCCCTGCCACCCGCCGCGGGACACCGCCGGGAGCAGAGGACCGCCGAACGGTCGCCATCTTGCGTCGTCTAGTGCGTCTTCCTACTACTAGGACACACACAGCCTTTTTGCTCTCCTCTCATCTCCCCTTCTCTTCTATTGCGTTCGACCACGAAGTCTCAAGGGGGGAAACGTACGAAAACCGAAGATATGGGGGTGCGCGACAGCCACCACCACCACCAACACCATTCTTCCTCCTCATCGTCGTACTCCTCCGCGGCTGCACCCGGCGCGCTTCTGCGAACGGCCTGCTGCTACTCTCTTCCTCCTGTTCCCATGTTGCGATAAGGGAGAGACCCGCTGCCCGCCTGAAGGGCTACGATTCCTCGACGTTGCCCGCTCCAACCCGCTCCAGCCCGATCCAGCCCGATCCCGCTCCTCGTGCTCTCTTGCTCCCGCTCGCAGCAGCCCAGGGGTCGTTGAACGTGGGGTAAGTGTCGGCAACCAACGGCCGCAACCAGCGGCACGTGCTTTTCCAACGCTGCGCGATCGAGCACCGGCTCGCCCTCCTCTTCCTCCTCTTTCTCATCTTCCTCCTCCTCTTTATATTTTCTCTAGCTTACCAGTTCCCTCTCTCTCTTTCTCTGATACACACAGAAACTTTCTCTCTCTCTCTCTCTCGCTTTGACTTTCTCGCTCTGCTTCCTTTTATTTGCGCACGACCTCGCGGCTTGTTTTGAACCGAGCAGAGGGGTGGATGCACCCAACACCCCGCATAAAGCCAACTTTGACCCCTTGCTCGCTGTTTAACCTCTCGCTCTGCCTTTGTTCGGGAACACGGCTCACCTCCTGTCGACCCAGCCATCGACGGTAACCCCTTAACCCCTTGCCGTACGATTTTCTTCACGGTTACGGTAATTGGAGCCTTCTTTGTCTTTGATGTTTCTCCGAAAGAGAGAAAGACAGTTCTGGTTCTTTGTACGTGTTTGCTTCGGTGCATCATCCCTCCGATACGATTGCGTCTTTTGTCGGTGTGCTTGCGCTGAGCCGGATTAGGGTGCGTTTATGTTCGAGCTGCGATAGGAGATATAAAAGGGCCAATCATAAATTCAGATGTTTATTTAATAACACAAGTATCCTCTAAAATGGCAAGAAGTAATGGAATAGAATAGAAGACATGTTATTGAATAAATATCTTAATTTGATGCAGACTTTTGTTCCAACCCAATAATTGAACCGCATGCAATAAATTTTTAAGTATTCCTCAGAGTCGATATACAGTGTACCAACGTCGTCCCTGAAGGGTTAACGAACGAAATAAATCCGAGTTGCTCGAAGCGCGGTTGTGTTCGAATTTCCGCCAATCAAGGGGTTCCAAGGGAATCGAGGAAAGAAGGAATCCGATCGCGGATTATCTGCAGCGGATTTCGCGACGTTGCACGTGCGAGCTCGCGAGGTCTACGAGCGTGAGACACTGAAATTTCCTGGCGAAACGGGCGTCGCACCTGGCGAACACGCGAAACGCGGTAATATTCTTGGCGAAATAGTCGCCGGTGCTGAATCGTAATGGAACCGCCAAGGTTGGGGCGGCGTGCGAGCGCGTTCGCCAGTTTCTTTCGCGGAATGTGGAACACGATCTGGCACGAATACCATCGTGAGATCTGCCACTGTCCGGCGCATGGCGTTCCGCGTGGATTAATGGCCCCTCGACGGGTCCCTATGCCGAGTAACGAGCACCATATTTCTCGGTTTAATACCGAGAGCCCTGTCCACCGATTATCCGTCCGCTGTTGCGTTAGGCCAGCGTGGGCGGAGCTTGCCCTCTAGGGCCAACGCCTGGCCCCCGGCCAAAACGGGAGCAGCCACGGTGCCGGCCATCTAAACGCTTTATCTCTCAATTTTGAGACTTCTCAGGTTCATCATATCCGCACCCGGCAAAAATAGTAACATAGCTGAAAAATACAGTATTCTCACAATAACGATTTTAAGAAAATTATAAAATTTCCATCGACATAGTACAGACATCCTTAATCTTTGAGAAAAATACTTTTGGAAGTAAATTCGACTAGGCTCTATAAAATAGCTCCCCTCGAACGGTCCAATTAGGAGTTAGAAATATGACGCGTTCTTCCAGCACGTAGAGGCAAACTAAACGCATCTATCACTATTCCAACTTCAAAATCGTTATTTTTTGAGCTGTCATTGTTCTTGCCGGGGTGGATATGCTTCTTACGGCATTGTACACTTTCAAAGAATGCCCCAGGGAGCACTTCAGAGCGTTCTCCAGGGCAAGAGAAGCCTTTTAGTCTCCTCGCTAAAACGACGATAAGTCTGTCTAAAGATTGACCGTCACTCGAAATATCGAGACGGGAAAGCTATTTATAAATTTGGCGGATGGATCAGACGGCGCTTCATCCTCTCGGCACTCGACTTCAACCCGACCTTCGACGTCCGACCTAGCCTCCCCTTTAACCTTTCGACTCTCTCTCACACTCTCACCAGCCGATTCGATTATTTACCAGCATTCTTCGCACCCCTCGTCACGTATCTCCGATATAAGTCATTTTGCGGTCTGCCAATGGCGTTCGACTTGGGAGACGATTGATAAAAGCGAGAACCCCTCGACCGCCTTCGCCACATTCGATCCACCTAACCTAGACACAGACTCTCGTCCCATCCACGATCGCTTCCGAGCTTTCTCGGTGCTCAACTTACTCGCCATTCAATCACATTCTGCGAAAAGCCCTATAAAATCGGAACAGTTCTCAATTGGGATTGAAAAGTTCTACCTTGTCTCAGCGACGAGTCTTTTAACATCTTTAGGCCACAGATAGTGCAATTAAATCAATTTAAATATCGATAGCAAGCTTAACTGTAAAGCTTCTTTTGACTGTAGTCTGTATCTTGAAACAATCCCTATCGTTTTTTAGAAGATATTTTCGAAGGCATTCAGAGTACAGTCACTAAAAGAAATCATCCCTATTTTAACTCGAAAATTAAACATTTTTTCCGACCCAGAATAATTCCATTGTATATGATTTTTTTTCATTTTATGGGGGGGGGGACATGAAATTGATATAATACCTCCAACATATTTAACAATGTAAACAGCATTGTGAATAAGTATTAAACTTAAGACTCGACATAAGCGAGGCGAGAAAAATTGGAAGTGCTCCTCCAGCCATCTAAAATTCAAAGCGAAACGAGAAGAATGGGGCGAACGTCGCGAGAAAAAAAGGCGACGGCTTTATGGCGCCTCGATTTTCGGCTGAGGCAGTAAAGCGCTTCTTTATCGAGGATCCGCGCGGCGCGTTTTGTCAGGGAGAAGATGTCACAGCTCGTCCCTCGGAAAAGGAGTGCATCGTTCGTGGCAGCAACGTTTCCGAAACAGCGAATTCCCGAAGGGCGGCTGCGCCCTTAAAGGGGAGTTATCGGCGTCCCGATGGGAAACACGGGCCGGAGGATGGGCTTGTGTTATTCTTTCGCCACCCTCGCGTCGTTGACGGAGACGTCAACGACGACGACGACCGGGAAGAGCTTCCTTTTTGCTTCCTCGACACCGGTGATCGTTACACGTGTGAGTGTGTGTGTAACACGCGTCGCCCGTGACCAGACTCCCGGTCCTCGCCGGGGGAACTTCCTCTTTGTGTGGCCCGGCTGCTTCTCTCCTCTGTGTACCTTGCACCCTTCTAACTTTCTCTCTCCTTTTCTCTCTCCTGTTCTCTCCTGTTCTCTCACTCGACGAGTTTTTCCCCGCCGCGCCGGAAGCGATCCGCTCGCCCGAACACCGCCGCGTTCTCATCAACAGAATCAGTTTGATAACCGACGATGATCGACGACGATCACCGCGGGAACGAGCCGGTAATCGCTCGATCCAGGGGGATCGTGCCCACGATTCTGCCTGACGATCTATGCACCGTGCCTTCCCAAAAGAATCTGATCGTTCGATGTTCGTAGAACACACGGCTGCACGTTCGAGTCTTTCAAGAAGTTACAGAAATTTATAAATGTCGATATATTATTTTTAGCTGTAATAAATGTATAAGGGAAACAGGATATTTTGAATTGGATGACCTGTGATGAAGTTGCAAGAATTTAAATATTTTGATATATCATTTTTAGCTGTAAGAAATGTATATAAGGGAAGCAGGATATTTTGAATTGGCTGACCTGTGACGAAGTTACAAGTATTTGAATATTTCGATATATTATTGTTAGCTCTAGAAATGTATAAGGGAAGCAGGATATTTTGACTTGGCTCCTGTCTAAACATGATACACAGAGCCAGACGATGTCGAGAGAGGTGCATCACGGGGCCGCCGAAAGTGCATCACGTGCGACGCGCCGGTGAAAAAGCGCGTGACGCTTGGAAAATGCGTAAAAATGTGTCGTCACGCAGAAAACCGAGTCCTCGAGTGTAACGGTGACATATGTCGCGCATACGTAACGACGACAGCCAGACTGCAATCATCGGCGAGTGTAAAACATTAGCTCGAACGGGCCGACATTGTTCGTTTGTCCGCCGCTGTTACGACAGATATCCGTCTCTATAATTATCAGGACACAATGGTCGATCGGAACGAAAACGAGCGTCGGACGCAGCCTCGGATCGTGAAAAGGACGCGTGCTCGGCTCGTTGGTTTCGAAACTGACGGACGAGCGTAATTAATCGGCGACGCTTCCTTCGATACGACCGTCGTCCGCGATTTATCTGTTTCGTTCGCGCACGCAGGATTATCTAACATCGCGATAGTCGAAGGGGAATAGAAACCGAGGAGCGGCGAAATTCGCCGGACAATTTCTCTGTGGCGAACACAGGAAACACCTGCCACGCAGAGGTTGCACAATGCAACCCTGTTCCGACACCTTCCCCGAGATGCTAATAGCATCTGCTATGAAAACAGCATCTGCATGCTCGACACTTGCCTGTTTCGTGCTCGGGCAAATTGTGGGGAACGTTTCTCGCTTCAAAAATGCGGTCCTCCCTCGTTAGCATTCGCTACTGAAACTCCGTGTTGATATCTGCAATTGTTCCAGGAAAATAGTAAAATTATCTTCAACGTTGTTCCTACTTTTTTCTCATAAATGCTTTAGATGAAGTACAACAGGCTTTTGTCACAGCATCCCTTCAATGTTTTGTCTACTCTATTCGAGGAAAAGCAAGGGGAGGGTGTAGAAAGGAACGCGACGAGAGTATTCAAAAGTTTCTGACCGGATGGGAAATTTGGGATTCCGACGTCGGACCGTTTATCCGAGTGCTGATCTAACAGCGAGGGTGGCGTCGAGAAGAAATTCGTTTGTGCCTCGGCTGTGCATACGTGACCGTGGTCCCCGTATCGGCTAGAAAGACAAGACAGCACGAGATAGAGCCGCGTCTTCCTTCGGGAAACAACCATCGCGTATTTCCCTCCTCCCGTTTGTTCTCCGGGTTTTTCGTGATCCGCATATTTCCCCCGTTATTTCGCGGCCAGACACGTCTCTTCCGCTTAACGAGATTTCCTTTCTATCTGAGACGAGAGAGAGAGGGAGAGGGAAGACTCGCAGCGGTGGCTCGTTAAAAACTTCAGAAGCAAGCAACCCGGATCGTATCCAATGGGATATTTCCCCGATATTCTCTTTTCGACGCCGATCCCAGCCCCGCTTTTACCAGGCCGACACAATCGGGACACCGCAGTCTTTTATAACCGGAATAAGCTCGAATTAGGTTAACCTCCGGATGGAAACAGGCTCGGATGTGTCCTCCTGCATTTAGCTTCTTTATTTTGTTGCTGTTACTGTTGTGGGTTAACGGGTTTTCCTCGAACTCGAGGATCGAAGAATTAATTAGTTGAAACTTATTTCGTTGTAATTCGTACTCTATAACATATCCAATGGCGCATTGTTCGTTATTCTATCATTAGTGGACAACGGATTTTATGCATTTATGACAAAAATGAATAGGTGCAATTTAAGACGGTAAAACTATTAGAAGAATTTAAAAATACTACTGTATTGTTTTCAACCTATTAAACGTATTAAGAAAGAAAATAGATTTCTATTTCATTCCAATTTGTTGCAATTCAGGAAAAAAATTTTTATTTTGAGCATGCTCGATGCGAGAACTACCGTGTCCAAGGATTAAACTGTGGGTTTTTATGCGGAATAAAAATCCAGCTCGATCGCAACAAACTGGAGTAAAATTGCCATTTATTTCAATTATGCATTCATAAAAAGATGGGTACGTACACACAATTTAACATTAAACCTACCATCACCGTACCGGTTCCAGATTTTTTATTTTACAATTATTGAAATAAAAAATGTGATTTCATAAGAAATGATTGTATATGTAGATATCTGTAGTAAAGCACCTGTTACAATAGGAGCTGCACAAAATCTAAATAAAATCAGTCTCGTCATTTTTGTAAGGGAATATGCACCAGTTACTTTTAAGGCTCGGTACCGTACGGTAGGTTTAGTGTTAAAGCAGTGGACGTGTTAAAAATATTCTGTCTGATTACAATATTGTCTCACGGGACTGTCCAAGCTATCGGACGACGTACCATCGCTCTACGATCATCGTCTCCGAAGCGTTAAAAGCCATTAAAAGGCTGCTCCCTCCCGAAAACGGGTCGTCGGTAGCAACATTGTCATCTCGTCCGGAGGATACACGAGACCAGAATGCGTAAGAGCGTGTTATCAGCGATCTCGTCGATGGTTGCGACGATAGAGCGTCTTGGTCCTCCTCGTGTGTAGACCGGAAGGTTTTCGAGTTTTCCTGCGACGAAGAAAGAGAGAGAGAGAGTAGTCCTCTTTGTGCCCCTCCCCGAAGACAGCTTTCTTTGAAGCGATCGTGTCTCGTCGCGCGTCGAGTTAAATGGTCGTTGCCGGGGCCGCGAGAAGAAGAAGAACTCTTCTCTTTGTGTGTAACCCCCCCTGAGGGGGTTAGTATAATGGAGAGCGAAGCAGCATAGTTGCAAGGAGCATCCGCGGCTGCAGAATCGAGAATGTCACGGTCGTACTTTAACCCTCGTCGTCCTTCGGCGCGGCGTTCCTCCCCAGAACTTCCACGGCACACACGCACACACATCGGCACAACCTTGGATTTTTTTAATTACGCTCGAATCACCGTTAAGCACGACACTGTTAGGTGACTCTCGAATTAAGGTACGGCCACTTAAAAGCAAACCCGTAAAGCGACGCCCACGCACCACGGGTACCTGCCGCATATATGCGTTTATACAAGCTGCATCGGCTCTCTCCCGGGACCAGGGGCGCATCGAGAGAAGCCACGGTTTCCCTCGAGAGAAGACAAAGTCCGTTTTGCAACCTTCGCTGTGTATCGTTTAATAAATTTCGAGCCCGCTAATGTCTTCCCCCGGACGAAATTTATGTTGCCAGCCGGGCGAGAAAGTTGCAACGAGCACGCGGATGATTTAAAAACCGTGGGCAACGCCGCTGCAAAGTTTATCACTGCCGCGCGTCGATACCGAGGGCTCGCAGATTTATTTCATTGCTAATGGAACCCTATCCTGATTGGCTGGGACGATCGACCGCCGGTCATTAGCAGTTCCAACGCCGATTTTTCGCCGGATCGAGACGAATTTTGCAACGAGTGTTCACCGGTAACGCCGCACCGGATCGAACGAAGCGCGAATAAATTGTTTCGCGAGTGCTTTATTCGACCATCGATTATATCCGAATTGCTCGCTTAAAGCAGAAAGTGTGCTGCGTTTAAACTGTGCAGCAATGTTCACCATTTTCGAGCCGTTCTTTTTGCTTGTGGAGGATGTTTGTCCCGTGGGGACAAGTTATGCGATGGTGTAAATGATAGAGACTGTAATCATCATTATGTAGAGGAAAATGGGTGAGAATAATTCTGGACATCAAATTATGAACAGCTGTGCCGTTTAAGACGTTCTAGATTAATCCTAGATAGCTGAGTATTTATGAAAATGACATTTATTAAAATCACTGATGTAAATGAATTTATTTTATTCAGTTACGAAGGTATTTTATCTATGTGAAGAACATTTTGGTTTCTCTATTCAAATATATATTACATCGTGACAAAAATCGCAGAAAATTTAAATAAATTCCATCGTGCCATTTTTATAAGGTAATGGATACCAGACCTTTTTAAGGACCGGTAGATTTAATGTTGAATGTAATTGAGTGTGTAAGAGCCTTCTGAACAAATTTACTGATCTGAAAAGGAGCCCTCCCATTCTCTGGTTTCTCTATTCAAGTATACATCGTAATAAAAATCACACAAAATGTAAAAAAAATTCAATCGTGTCATTTTTACAAGGCAATGGATACCAGTCATTTTTAATGGTCGGTGTATTTAATGATAACTGTAATTGAGTGTGTAAGAACCTTCCGAACAAATTCTGCTGAAAAGGAGCTCTTCCGTTTTCTGAAGCAAAGCACGTCGGAGCAATTGTCTATCATTTTAGATAATCGGGACCTTCAGCTACCTAGTTTCCATCGGCGAGTTCTCAGGTGTGTTGTGGGTTGCATGCATACGGCCCTGTTCCCGGTGCACACGGGGTGGCCAGACAGAAAAATCGCGAAGGCACTCGAGCCTTCCGTCGGGTGCCACGAATAAGGGCCACATAAAGACGGGTCGTAAAACTATGATTTACGGCTTGTCATTGATGCGTTCGCTGTCCGTCGGAGCTCGGTACACCCTTTTCCTCCAGTTCATCATCGTCTCCCTCTGTTCCCTCCTATTATCTTTCTTGTGCTCTCTCCGGGCCCCCGTTCCTTTCATTCTTATTGGTCCCCTGGCTCGCGCGGAGATAGCCCACTACCGATATAATCGATTAGGGTGCGGTTACCGGAGATGCGATTTTCGATCGCGTGCGACACGTACACCGGTCCTGCTACCTTTTCAATGCATTCCGAACCGTTCCGGACCTTTTCACTTTGAGCGATAGGTGTACCGACGAGTTTACAGTAGAATGTACAGTATGAAGCCTCTGCACGAACTCGTGTTTCGTTTCTTTTTTGTATTACGTTGGAGGGAAAGTTTGTCGTATTTTAAACAATCAGGTAATTTTGCTTGTGAATCAGAAACACAGTTGTTACGAATAATAGAAATGATATTGAATATTGAATAATATATTTTTTCTATTTAAGCTTGCCCAGACCTCTCTAAGTAGATCTATACAGCTGGACATAATTGACATTGTGTTACAGAATACGCAGATATACGCAGGTTGCATTCTTTCAAGAAAGTAAACATACGCAAACACGCCCGAATGGGTCTGGCGAAAAACATATCATTGAATAATATTAAACACATATGTTTATAAATCGATTCAAATGTTTCCTCTAAAATACGACAGAACAAAAATTGTGTTGGTGGCGTTTCAGGGGGTGAATTCAGTCGTTAGAAAATATTTTTAATGATTTTAGAAACGTTTGCGTTCTCGCGACAGTTTTAGCGTTGGCAAAGGAGGGAATGTATTTACTTGCATAAAGTTCAGCTTTGTTGACGATGGTCACGGGCAGACGAGCACAGTGGCAACAAAATGATGAACGCGGTCGGTCGCGTGACGGCCCGAGCAAGATTCTCCGTCGTTTTTGGCGTTCCGGTCGGTTTCTTCTGGGTATATTGCACTCGGTTCATCGGGGAAAAAAGGAATCGCTTGGTCGGCGGAGTATTAACGCCTAAGGATCATCAGCCGTTTTTACCGCGTTTTTTTCTGGTTTGGGCGTGAACGACGCGACCTTGCGGCGCTTCCATTGCTCGCGGCGCGGAGCCGGCTCTCGCCTCTATTGTCCTCGGAGCGTGTATACACGGTGCGGTCAGTGGGTTATTTCAAGTTTTAACGCAGCCTGGCCTGCAGGCAAGACGGTTACGTTTAATGGCGTCTGCGGTTTCCCATCAAACTTCTCCCCCAGCCCGTGCCACCTGGCATCTCTCGCGCTCCTTCCCGAGGAATTCGCGGCTTTTGCCCGCTTTCGCAGTCCCGATTATTCATGCGAACGTGCCAATATTATACCACTTTTTCCTGATCGCTTCGATCACAACCGATCTTTCGCTGGAAGTCGCTAACTAGACGATTCTTCTAGATCTCGAATGGTTTCCTGGATACTTTGACGATCTTGGTTGGGAGTGCCGAGTAACTGTTTGAAAAGTCTACGCTGGAGTAAAAGACTGTATTTTTATAAAACATTTAACGACGTTTCGCACCACGGATGCGAAGACTTTTTTCGCGAAACCCGCCTGGAAAAGTGCGCTGTCACCCGACGAGCCGTAAACAGCGAGCCTGAAGAATTTATTGCCTGTACCTTGACCTAAGGGCTGCGATGTAACAAGGACTATCGTCAGGTTGTTCTCGAATCGCCGGTCTTCGACAGCCGAAAGCTTCTTTGTCTCGTATTTTTTGACGTTCCCTCGAACTCGACGGCCAACGATTTATCTTTGCTGTAAAATTTCGTACACGGCCGGTATATTTCGCTGTCTCGATTAGGCTCCATTAAAACCTGAATAACAGATCATTGGTGGAGCGCAAGATTTTTGTCTCTGCGGTTCTTTCTGCGAAACAAAAATTGGAGTCACTCGAGAATTTTTGTGCTTTCATGTCTATTAATTTTTCTCGCAATCGGGCATGAACTTTTGCGCTGACATAATTGCGGAAGAAAACGCTTTCGAGCGTTCTCGCCCCGGAAACCGCGTCTGTTTCCGACAGATTCTTCGAGCCGTTGTTCGCGCTAGTTGGTAGACGTTTAACCTAAACGACGAAGCAATTAGGAGAGTCGTCGCGTGCCGTGTAGTTAACGGATGGTTCACGGTTCGCAACAATATCGTTTCCCGCGACGTTTTCCCGGCATCTCGGTCCGGCGTTCGCCACAAAGCAAAACTCGCTGTCTAGACAATGTACTGAGAGACACGACGACAGGAAACTATACTTGAGTCATGCGAAGCTACCTCGGCACTTCCATTAGGCCAGCTCGTCTCGAAGAAGAAAGCTCCCTTCTCATTCCGTGAAGCAGCTGCCGCTGAGCTTCGAGGAAATTGGAAAATGCAAAGTAAAAGTCCCGGATCCTAGATTTGGTCTGGGTTAGGTTCTAGATTAGGCTTTTGATTAGATCCACATCGTACGTAAAACCTACATTAGATCCCACGGATCCTTGATTAGGCCCTAGATTTTATTCTCAACCTAGTCGAACCCTACAGAAGGTCTAGATTCTACGAGTCCTGTATTAGGTCGCCGGTTTTATCCACATTGCAATTAGGTCCAGCTTCTACGAGGCCTGTATTAGATTCTACATTTTACTCACGTTGCAGGTAGATCCTAAACAAGGTCTTGATTTTACGAGTCCTATATTAGGTTCTAGGTTTTATCCATATTGCAATTAGATCCTACGAGTCCTTGATTAAACCCTAGGTGTCATCTACATTCTAGGGAAACTCTACAGAAGGTCTACGAGTCCTATATTAGGTCACAGGTTTTATCCACATTGCAGGTAGATCCTGAACAAGCTCCGGCTTCTACGACTTCTATATTAGGTTCTAGGTTTTATCTACATTGCAATTAGATCCTACATTAAGTCGAGATTATGTTCGCGTTCCTCCAGACCACCCTTAGAATCTGTGAGGTCTATCTTAGACATAAGTCACCGTTAACTCCCAGATTAAACCTAGACTACGATTATGTCGCGGATTAGATGTATATTGCGATTATGGATTCTGCGGATATTGCGGATTCTGTTGATGTTAAATTATCTTACATTACAATTAACTACTAGATGCAATTTAGATTCTGGTGCTAAACTGTATATCCGTCTACTATCGGGTTCTAATTGGCTCTAAGATATTTAGAGCAAAGATTTGCAGTCGAAAAGCAATCGAAAATATTTGGTCACTTACAGACCTCGAAGAAACCGAGTGCACTTCACGGTTCTATGAAAGTTTGCGCAGGTTTATTGAGAAAACTATTTACAAGAGCTGGGACGTCGGCAGCATTTTCACTGAAAAATCAATTTCAACGTCGAGCAAACAATCGTTCAAATATTTTCGAGCGACAGCGTAGATCTCCATCTGTTTGCGAAGCGACAGACCGTCAGCTTGGGCTATTTCTCGACACTTTTGTCAACTGTGAAGCACGTTCCGCGGCAAGCTGGTTTTATCGTACGGGCATTTATTGCGCGTTTCAGCGGCGATAGCTCGATACGGCCGATTCCATCGATCCCATCAATTCCGATTTGATCGATCGATTGAAGCGAGCGAGTTTTCGCGTCGCCTTTCTGCGGCGGATCGAATCATCCCAGATGAATCTTTCTTTCATTTTAAAACGTCCACTTGCGCGGTGAACGCCGGAAACAGCTGTTCGAGCACTTCCTGATAGTGCAATCACCCCCTTTACTCTACTCATTAAAACCTTCAGATGCTTTTACTATTTCCCTTTCAAGTAGAATGATCAATAGACTACGGATTTGATGGCAAAAAGGACTGAAGGGAAATTATTGGAAAAAGAACTGTTGTCAGTTATTTCACATCACATTATTTTATACTAAATTAATTCGATGTAATTTTTACGCTTGTTATTTCAACATTATATGGAATTCATTTAGAGTTAATATCCTTTTCCTTCAAATATCTTGGAACAAGAAATACATGACTTACAATTAATTCAGACGGATTCAGAGAATCCGCAGTCTAACGATCACTTCAATTATATAACTAAAGCTACGAATATGTGATTCGAATACAAATGTTAGGGGACGAAGAACAAGCTATGGCAGCACAATAATTCACAGTCTAATTTCATCGGGAGGTGAGCGACGTTCCCCATGCACGGACGACTATAATCGCGTGTGCAACGAAACGGTCGCGCAACAAACACTGGAATCACGTGTATGTTTGTCGCGGCGATTATCGCGCGCGTTACATAATTGCACGGGGAATCGGCGGATCGATACGGTGCAGCTGCGTATCGAATCGGACTCGCCACCCTGGAAGATCGATCTTCTCGGATGCATTCGAATATATGTCTTCTCGCTCGCGGGTTCGCGGACGTTTATATCCGCTCGAAAGTTTCGAGTGAAAGCGTCGCGCCGCTCGTTAGCGCGTAACTTATCGCTGACCGATGGTTAACCCTGCCGGGAGGTTGGAGGTCGGATTGTAAAACGGCGAATTGCATTGCCGGCGCATCGCGCTGCATCGACGGGAGACGCGAGCTTCGGCTACGCTAAAACGTTTTATGCGCACCGTTGTGTTCCCGACAGTCTGCAGAATCATTCTGTACGAAAATCTATGTCTTTCACGGTTGGTACAGAGAAAATTACTAAAATTGAGAATTTGTTTCTCGTTGCAAAATTAAATTTTAGGCAATTTGATGAGATTCACAGTTCATGCAGAAACAACTATTAAAGTTGAAAAAATTTGGCTCTCGTTCCAAAATTTCATGAAAAGTCAGGATTTTTATAGTGTGGTATTTTTACACGCTCCGTTTTATAAACGAAGCGTTATGCGGATAACGTATGGATTGGTGCGATCGAAAATCGCAGTCGAACCGTACCCTAATCGATTCGACGTGTGTATCCCGCCGCGAGTCCAGTTCCCGTTGAATCGTTATCCAAGCTTGTGTGCCGAACGAGCTTTCCGTCGAGCCGAAAGCAGACTGGTGGAACGCAACCATTTTCTCCGGCGTCTGCGAACGGAACATTCTTGCAGGATACTTACGAGACATCTTGCGAAACCGGGGAAACGTAATCTTCCATACGAAACGTGATGGGAATCTCGGGCCGCCGTGTTTCTCAAACTTTTTTCTTATCGCGAGCACTTCTGCGATGCACTGTGATCTACACCGTGTTTCGCCTCTTTCTGGTCGCCGTTCGAAATTAGATCCTATATCAATTGCAAGACATAAGTGCCGGATACACATTCGATTCCGTCTTGAATAATTTTAACACGTTGAAAATAGCGTATCTGTATTCTTCAATTATCTTAATTTCTCTCCTGTTTTAAGTCTGCTGATAATAATTGCGAGATAAATTGTCAGACTGCACCACTTGGATTGCACTTATTGATTCACAAAGGAACAATGATAATTTGAATAATTCAATTCGTACATTTTTGTGAACCTATGAACAATTTCCATAATTATAGTCGATAAGCAGATACCGTCGAATAAATTTGCGTCTACCATTCGTACGTCCAAGCACCCGCATTTGCGAGTATAGAGCCGCGTTTTAGTGGACCCAAGGTGGCAATAATCGCGACAGCTCGCCGCTATCAGTACGACGATTTCCTGGCTTTTTATTCGGCACCGTTAATCGAGAGTATCGCGACGTTACGGCAGCGTCTCGACTCCTCTCCCGGCGGATATCTGGGAGAGGATCTCGAGGAACGACGCCTCGGAGGCGACGCCGAACGACGCCGGGCGAGATGAAGAAATTAAAACAGACCGGCACTCGCAGTTTATAACCGCAGCGCAGTGGGTAACGGTAAGGGAAGCACGAGATTACCGCAATGGAAATAAAGAAATTGCGCCGAGACGCCGGGCCACGTCGATTTTTTAACGCTCGTAAAACCCTTTTATACTCTGCAGCCTCGCCTCTCCTCGCTTCGGTCTCAAACCGCCTCCGCATATTTTCCACTCGAGTTGCCTCTACGACACCCTGGACTCCAATCCTGCCCTTTGCGTTGCGCGTTTCGACCGTCTAATTAAACCAAAGTAAAGCAAACATTTGTAGAACGGGTGTAAATCATCTCTGAGTTGTGTCTGGTGTTATTGCTCTTCGCGTAAACGAACATCGATGGCTCCATTTCTTTAAATACATGTTAAGTCCTTAAGAATCCTTTTCTTACCTGATGAAACTTTGGATGAGCATAGTTCTTGTAACACGAATGATCTGACAAGCGATGATTTTTGTTTCAGATGTGAGCCAGTGAAGGTGGAATCCCGGAGAAGCGCGAGGTCCTCGCAATGGAGGCGGGACCGAAGCAACAGCAGCAGCAGCCTCAGCAACAGCAGCCACAACAACAGCAGCAACAACAACCGCAGCAACAACAGCAGCAGCAACAACAGCAGCAGTCGCAGCAAAATTCGTCGCCAGCCAGTACGGGGCAGACAACTCCGAGCCAGGCGACCAGCCCGCAAGCCGGCCAGGCCCAAGGCCATCCTCAAGGTCAGCAGAATCAAGATGCGGCGGCTGCAGTCGCGGCTGCTACTGCGGAGGCCGGCCCGGTCGAGGAGGGTCTCCTCCTGGCCAGAGTGAACATCCCGGAGCTTTACGTCAGCAAGTGTCTTCAGTTCCCCAAGGATCAGCTCGTCTGGGACGTGAAGCAGCAATGCCTGGCATCCTTGCCCAAGGTAAGCACACCCCGGTTTCGTTCCCTTCTTCTTCTTCTTCTTCTCGTCGCCTATCGTCGACTCACTTCCGACTCATTTCTTCGCGAGAGAATTCCATTAGCGATCGTCCTTGAGGACGCCGGGCTGCGATGAGTCGCGCGGCCCGACAACCTTGTGCAACTACTCTGCGATTGTTCCGCCGCGATAGCCTAATCGCGCCCGGCTAGGCGATGCCAGCCGGCTCCCAGGCCGGCCGGAAAGCTTCCTGCCACTTTCCTCCAGTCTTTCGTGTCTCTGGTCTCGGTTGCTATTTTTACGTCGCACATTCGATCGTTTCGCAGATCTGTAAACGGCGTCCGTACGGAATCAGTCTAAACTTGACGACAGAATAACGAATTCGGTGAAGCATTGAAGCATTGTCTGCGAAACATTCTTCTTAACGCGACGGGGAAATGATAAATTATGGAAGATCAATCTAAGCAACCTAGAAGAATGATGAATTCAATTTGTAGACTGTTCCATTGGGTACAAAAGTGCGTTCATTCTAAGCGGTCCATTCTGTTCAGCATTATTACAGTCTGATTTATGCAAGAATGAGCAGATAGAATATGAAACAGTGAAGACATTTGCCTAGTCCTGCTCAGTCTTGCCTAGAAAAATTTTTGGTCATCTTTTACAATATTTCTGAGCGTCTTCTTGGTCTCCTAACACTCTATTACTAATTCTGAGGGATTAATCAGCCCCGATAGAAAGACCGAGATCACAGAGAATGCAGTTCTGGAGGATGACGTTCGACTGAAAGAAGATCGGATTTTCGAGAAAACAAAGGGTCAGATAAGAAAAAACGGCAAGGAAACTTTCCGATCTGCCTGATGGTGATACTGGATCGTGGCGAAAACCGATTCCGATTGAAAGCAAGCTCGCCCGCGAAGACTAGCGTTTCTAGGAAACGATCGTGTCCTTGAAGCTCGCGATAACCATATGTTACACGCAAAACTGCAGTGATCCCGATCGCAGACTCGATTCGCGACGGATAATCGGTCATGAGTTCTCTCAAGGACTCGCGCGCGGTCTCCCGAGCTTTCGCGAAACTGCATACGAAGCGTACAAAGTGTACGAGTCTCTCTCCGGCTTACCACTTTGTATGCTGATTTCGCGAAATTGCAGAGAAGTTGCTCTCGGCTTGTAGGCGCAGAGCGAACACACGAAGAGAGAGAAAGAGAGAGAGAGAAAGAAAGAAAGAAAGAAGAGTACCAGAGGCGAGGCCAGATCGGGCTTCGCGGCTCTCCTCTCCTCTCTCGTCGTTCTCTTTTTTCATCGGCGGTCGCAGGCTGGAGCCCGCGGAAAGTCACGAACCGCGCAGGATTAAGAGATCTCTGCTCGCTCTTTCTCTCTCTCTCTCTCTCTCTCTCTCTCTCTCTCTCTCTCTTTCTTTCACTCACAGAGAACGCTACCGTGCGCGGTGCGCTTTTGCTCTCTTTAGCCAGACAAGCATACACTCCCGGCCATAAGTCACCGGACATTCGCATCGCCGCAACAAAATGAAACTTTCAAACCCTTTCGCGATCGTCCGGCCTCTGGTTTCTCCACCAGAGTTCATTAAAATTTTAGCTACTTTCGTCGTCTTTGATGCATTCGGGAGGAGGCTCAGCAGCAAATATGTATAATCATGAACTAGTATCATTTTTTATATCAACGATGTTCAGTTTATTACTATGTATTCTTGTGTAAAAGAAACAAAAAATAGTAGACTCGGTGACTCATGGACAGAAGTGTGAGCTTGTACGGCGACCAACGAAAGTGTTCGAACGCTCACATGCACTACAATTAGTGTACGAAATCTTTGAAGCAGTGTAGTGCTTAGCAAGAGAGCCACAAATTACTTCGAACACTTTCGCAAGAGACTGCGCGTACTATCGTACAGTACATTCAAAAAGATCTAGCCGCAGAATCCGAAGGTTCTGCGCGGCTCCAGAAGACAATACACAGTGTTGCGAACAAAATTCAAGATATAAATTGTTGAATGAATGATGATAAACTATTAACGTGAGTCGAATGTCAAATCCGATGAGGGAAGCAAGTGGAAATGCAGTCTCGTCCAATCATTGTCAAAATTTCGGAGCACGGTGTAACTTCGGGGGCTCCAGGCGTGTATCGCGATCGCATAACAGCCCACACACTAGTCGCACCCGCCGACAAGAACAGACACGTACACCTTGCGCCAGTATCCTCCCAGCCAGACTAGAACCTAGAAGATACCGATGTGTGTGTGTGGCTTCTGCTTCGTATCTTCGGTAACCTGACATCGTCGCGCTCTGACATCACCTGCCGCGTGTCAGCCCCTTTCTATCTATCTCTACCCCCATGTATATTCCGGCAGTCACGCGACCGAAGGCCCGCAACAACTCTCAAACAACCCCTCTAACGAGACTTTGACTCCCCCTGGCCGCGTGTCAAAGCCTCCTCGGCGCGGGTTGCGATTCGAGCAAATTGACAGTCGCGGGAAAAATTGATCGGATCAAAGGAAAATGCACAATTGGCGAATTCGTAGGACCTGCGAGTCTTCCTAGGGCCTCGTTCCAAAATTCGGAATTTCTCGATTCCGTTTGGAACGAGTCCGTTGCCGACCCCGTCCAGTTAGCCGCTTTGTGAACTGACCCCTGCAGTAGATCTCGTTCTCGGGACCAGTTCGATGACATGTAATCAAAGTTTATGCACACGTATCCAGCGGATATTATTCCTCGCTAATTGGCTGCTGCGTTGATCATTTCCTTGGATCGTCGACGGAAAGACTCTGTCCAGTCTCATTGACAAAAAGCAAAATGTAGTTACATCGATTGAGGTTAGTCGATGAAAAAGATTGCGTCGACGAGAGAGAACTCGACCGAACAGACGGGTCTTCCTCAGTCATCGAACGAGTTCCGAGGCTCCAGACCCGCGGCAAGATCACACACGCACTGACACTGAACGCACACTACTTCATCATTCGTCTCTAAGAGCACGCCGGGAAGATGTACGGCCATCGTCGGTGATCGTGGCATAGATCTCCCGGAAATTGCTGTATCTATTTCGAAATACTTCAGTTCTTTTACTATCGTTTCTTTGGATTGTAATTTTAATCGTAAGAGACAGCTTTTCATGAAAAATGATGTATCCACGATGTCCGAGGCCGTACAGGTGTGCGCACACACTAGATATAAAGAACTAGCATACTCGCGTAGAGCCGGTCAGGCGATATATCCTGTCGGCTAACCCAGACTCTAATTCTTAATCGTGTATTAATTTGATTCTGACCTGTGGTGTTGTTGTTGTTGTTGTTGTTTTTGCTTTTGCCTCACTTGCACGGGGCGTGCGAATACACTACACCCGCCACCACCGAACCACCACCAACCACCGAACCACCACCAACCACCACCATCACCAACCACCACTTCACCTATGTGCTACCGTCTTGTTGGGGCCCGCCTCTTCGAACGCGCAATCCCCGTACTGCGTGACAACGCACGCGCGATTCGACCGACAATACCGAACGAAAATACTATACCGAACTATACCTCGGGCCCGACCTTCACCCTGCACCCTACTGGTGTGTGTGTTGCGTCGCGGATAAACCACCGCTTCTCCACCCCTTTCGAGCGCCTCGCAGGTGGCCACTTGGTACAGGGTACGTCTTCACTATTACTAATAGCATGCATCCGACCCCCAAACCCCCGCCCCACCACCACCACCCCCTATGCAACTTGCTACCACCGATCGAAAACCGGGTCTTTCTATCGATCGATATAATCCTTCGTCGATGATCGCGCCGTTTCTTCCTCTTCTTTTCGACTTTTCGTTTCCGCGACGATGGACGATCCGCGTGCATGCGGAAATTGTTTTGCAACCCTCTTTCCAGGACGCGATCGCGAGATGGCGTCGTCTGCGCAACCCCCTAGTCTTGTTTGCAACCCTTGGACTGCCTCCGTTCTTGGTCAAGGTTTAGAGTTCCGCAACTAGATGATCGGATAGCGATCGATTTCAGGTGATTCCTGCTGCGCCGTGTATTAGTTATTAGTGGAACTAAATTAAAGATGTTACATGCAGGAAAGGGTAGCATGCTGCAATATTTCACCACAGTTGCATCGGGAGGTAATTAGATGTTCAATTAGAAAACGATTGCAATTGTGGTCGTTGCTACAGATAGTATAGGCTGTACAGTTTGATAGTGCGATAGTGTGTATATAAAGTTGAACATTTAGGTCCTATTTTAACAAGTTTACGGGAGAAACCGCTTTGTTGGTCCGAGGGTTGAACCGGACCACGCGTTCGGTAATCTCTGAATATTTACTAACCAATATATCGACGTCGTTGCCGATGTCCCACGGGAACTACTAAAGAATGATCAGACTACCATGTACGCAGAATAAAGAACAATTTCGTGCGCAGTTGATGGTGATCGAATGCGTGAGTCCGGCTTTAGGCTCCCTAATCGTGAGAGCAGGGTATCTCTCCCTCTTTTGCTCGACTAGGGGTAGAAGAATAACGATGTTTCGGAGAGCAAGGGGTGGAGGGTAGACTGAGGGTAGCTCGTAAAAAGAGGGAACGATCGGAGGCGGTTAAACCAATTTTTTTCCCTTTTTTTCACCGTCCATGTGGAGCACAGTATCGGCATCTTAGGGGATGTTCCGTCTAGTCACGTGTAATGTGTACTCGTCTCTTCCTGGAACAGGCATGGGCAGAGGTGGCCCTGTGGGGCAAGGGAACTACGAAACCACCCCTTGGAATACTACACACAGTGATATTAATCGCACCACCCCTTTCAAGACTGACTATATAAATTGAGCTATAACCACGCCTTTGCGGGGTACTGTATACAAAACAAGCAAAGAAGCCATGCCCTCTCGGGGTATTTCGTATTGAAACAGGGACGAAACCACGCTCCCCAGTGACACTATACATAAAAATGGCAACGCTGTATAAAGTAAGGAACGACAACAGCTCTATTTGAAGTACTCAAAACAAATAATACACAAAGTAGTCATCGAAACCACGCCCACTGAAGGTGCTCAATGCAAAGAGAGATGAAACCACGCCTCCTCTGGGGACACTTAATACAGAAATATAAAAAAAACTATCTCATCAAAGATTGAGCAAAACGTGAGGAGGTTTTCGTCCCGCCCAATTTGATCCGAGGGGTTGCTCCCGGGGCCAATCGGGAGCGCTCGCCCATGCTTGTCTTATAGGAAGTTCCGGTAGCGCGGCGCCATCGAATCGGCAGCTGGTCTCGTTTCTTCGAAGCGATGACGGGATGAGATTGAAATTCCGCGACATGGAACGCCGCTAGGTCGATCGATTCGCTCGCGAGGTTTGGGATCGACTCGCGCCGGCGAGAGCGAGGACGGGAAGAACGCTTTAATTAGTCGCCGGGGATCGTCCCTCGAATCGACGACGGCGCTTCCGTCCTTGCGACGCGACGCGACACGACGATGCGACACGATATACGATGGGACGGGACGCGAGCGTAGCATCACGAACCGGAGTTATTTCCAGCTCGGTCTGCATGCACTTACAGCAGCTCCCGCCTTTCAGCGCTCAAGTACCATAGAGGATAAGTGCATGTGTCGGTTAAGCGTGCAACTGTACTTCTGCTGACCCATGGTTCACGTTCAAGGGTGACGCGAACACGTCCCCGAAGGTCACGCGACCACGCAGCTTACTTTCAGCGGAGACGCCGACCGGTCCCGCGTTTCCGCTAGATTGCTGCGAGACCGAACCAACCATTCGCTAAATTACTCTCACCGGCAGAGCTTCTTCAACACTTTGAATGCCTTGTCTCCCAGAAATGGTTGACGGAATTCTCTAGCGAGATTCGCAAACGAATTTTCATTATAATCTGCAAAATACCAGAAGGCGAAATACATCTTGGCATTTCGCGTTTCGTTCCGTTAAAGAAATTACTTCTATCTCATAGGATTTTTAAGATCGCCGGGCCGGCATTCGAAGTGTTAATATACCTCGCGCAACAATCTAGCGGAAGAGACGCGATTCCATCCTCGAACAGCTCTTGGAAGCGTCAGACTAATCCCTTCGACGTCAGATCGAGATAACACGAGTGAGTAACTTCCTTCTGCCTTCTTAACTCTGCTGTTCTTCGTTACTATTAGCGATGTAAATGACGGTGCGAAAACTGCGCGTACCCTCTGAATCTGAAAGAGTGACGTATCAGTAATGATCGATTCCGAGTGATTCTCTGAGAAGTTTCACTTGCTCGCAACAGATCGCTCGACTACGGAGTCATTATCTGTCTACTGGCTCTTTAGCGGAGTGGTCATACACTCAATTTCCTAGCGACAATCCGCTCCGCAAGAGCAATCTAGTCGCTCCTGTCGAGTGATTCACCCTCTCCTGAATCAAGAGCTAGAGATCACTCTAATCTTCCACTCTTTCAAACTTGGAGAGCTTGCAGCTGTACACACTGAAACAAAGAGAACTGCTGTTCTTCTGTTAATAATATTAACCTAGATGATGCCGAAATTGCTGACTCCTCTAACTGCGAAATCACTGCTGAAGAGAGATACAAACAAAGATAAATGATGCCACTAAAAGTATTACAAATATACCGTAATACAAATCGACTGTAGAAATTAGATCCAATCTAAGATTCAAATTTTGCCACTCTCCATCGCCACTCAATCAACTTGACAAATGAACGGCTCGTATTACAATACGAGTATAACGTATAACAATCACCTTGGCTCTGGAAAAGCGTCGCAACCATAATCGAACGCACAGGAGAGAGCCAGCCGCCTTCAAGGCCGCGGAGCTTCTCAAGTCGCGCAACGACTTTCGTTTTCAGCCAGCTCAACGGAACCGTGCGTTGGATCGTCGGGATCGATCGCGGTCCCCCTCGATCCCGGGGATTTTCGAGCAGTTGCGTAATCCGGAGACTGCGAGGGAAAGCGCCACGGTGCTTGTCTTCGGGGATTAAATATCAAAAGTCATCGAACAGGTGAAACGAGCCCGATCCGACATATAGTTCGCTGTCATGACAGGGAATCGGCGACGCGTGCACGTGCTTTTTATCGGCGGCGATTACGCGTCTTTCCGAGTACTTACTCCCGGAATGATGAGAATCATGCAGGAAACACGGTGACTCGAACATTCGAGTGTTTATCTTTCGTAAAAATTGTGATATCGGACGATACGTCGAATTTCCATTTCCATTTAAATTATTGTATTTCCCACTGTGGCGTGCATAGAGCACCAAGTGAAATGAAAAAGGAGAAAAATGCGATTTCATGCATTTATAATAGAAATTAACCCTTAGCAGTCGAAATT
This sequence comes from Lasioglossum marginatum, assembly GCA_028455795.1. Classification (NCBI taxonomy): domain Eukaryota; kingdom Metazoa; phylum Arthropoda; class Insecta; order Hymenoptera; family Halictidae; genus Lasioglossum; species Lasioglossum marginatum. Next base: position 4,465,664 of record CM052260.1, on the reverse strand, counting down.
AACCCTTATTCAAAATATTGTTCAGATTATAAAATATTGTTGCACCTGATCAATTACTAAACATTTGAAATAAAAAAATGATCAATAAAATGTTTTAATCTTCCAGTTAAAAAAGCTCCGACTGCAGAGAGTTAAGAATTGAAGAATACCGATCGTTCCGCGCTTATTAAAATGCTCCAGAAAAGAATTCTATTCAGATGCAGAACATTTTTATTCCGCGCAGAAATCCGCCGTCGATGTGATAACGAAATCGTAATGCCCGTAATAGCACGAGTCGCGCGTTCAACTTTTAATCCCGGATCGAATAATTCGTCCTCGGAGATTAATTTAAAGTTTCGATCGTTCTGAAAATCGTCGGAGCCGGGCGATTCGGGCAACTGAAAAATAGATGGAAAAGAGGGAACCGTTTCGACCGGTTGGCGAAACGGAAACGAGCCAGTTTCCTCGCCGAGGGAATCTTCGATCGTTAACCTATTCATAACGTCGTCCGCTCTCCTTGCCCTAATTTATATAACCCACATTATCACTGGCTCTGCCGCCGCTTCTGACTGTTAGCAGAGTTGTCAGATCTTTTGTTCCCCTATTTCATTGGAAGGAAAAGTGGGGCGTCGCTTTAGCCCAGTTATGCTATGTATACGTACATGCACATCCAACGGTGTTGCTACCTGTCCCCACGTTCATTAGCCAAATGAAAACGTTTTAATCGGCAGGCCGCCGTGTATACTCGCTGAAAGGCATCAAATACCAAAACATCGAACCGCTTTTACCTGGCTATCGATTTTTTTCTCTCTCCACGGCGATACACAACGGCGAACGCTATACATACCTCGATGGTATCTGGCCAGGGAAAAACCGCATGCACAGAGATTATCGGCAGAAACGATGTCTTATCTGCGCGTGGATCGGGGAAATATCGCGACCTGGTTTTGCAATCGAAACACACGTATCTGCTCGGATCGCCCTCGAATATGCAATACTTCCCTCGGAATTGCCCACTGAAACGCGTCGTTCGTAGATCGTTGCTTTCGATCGTTTCATTGTCGTTTTTTATCGTAAATTTACTTTTTTCTATTTAATTCTTAATTGCCGAGGTGGATTTCGAATAGTGGACGAACTTGCTTCCGGAAATGTGATCGAAAAAAGTGATAAGTTCGGATCTAAATGGATTTGAGCGGAACTGATTCCACGGTAGAGATAGGGCCTCACTAAAGGTTAACATTAGAGACATACATCTACCTGGAATCAAAGCATTTGTACATGTACATTCTCTGGAATATACATAGTCGGATTATCGTCCGTTTCATCAATTTTGTGGCCCTTCAATGCTTCAGTATATGTACGCCAGAGGAAGTTTAAGTTTAATCAATAAGTACATTCCTTATTAAGTATACTCTTTTATAAATAAAAACACAGAAGAAAATTTCACTAGAATTCTTCCTCGAGTATTCCCAAAGAAGACTTTTCTAATGTCGACACACGTCACTTATCCTAAACATTTTATCAATATTAGGTAATTTCACAGGTTCAATTTTGCTTCTCGCTGAGAACACTTACGAAGAGGATAAAATAAAATTGATTTTGGGTCGTTAGAAGCAAGAACCCTTCAGGATCGCAATGACTGGAGCAGGTTTGCGCCACTGTTAATTACCAGTCAAGCGACGGTAATCGTAACGAGGATATCGCGGGGTTATTGGCAAGCGATCGATGTCATGGCAACCCTTATCTAAGCGGCATAGGCTAGCAGAATATCCAGATAGCGAGCGTACCGGAACCGACGACCGCACATTACGGGTGTACCGGTGCACCGACGTGTGTACCACAGGTATCCGACCTGGGGATCTCCACCGCGGATAAATTCATCGCAACGCGATGGGATCCATCTCCCTCTCTCTCTCTCTCTCTCTCTCTCTCTCTCTCTCTCTCTCTCTCTCTTTCCCTGTCCCCGTCTCTCTTTCTCACTCCGTTGTACCACGAATAGATGCTCGTGGGCGTAAGATCATTGTGATCCGCGATCGTGAACCAGGATCATCCTTCACTTCCGATAGCATCGTCCACCGTCTCTTCAAGTCCCCCTTCGGAATCGCGGTTCCCATTGCGAGTTACCTGGACACAAAGGAGCGTTTGTCCCGATGCTCACTGACACTCGCTGAAAACTCAGATAATCTTTCGTCCTGGCTCTCGGAAACCCACTGCCAGGTGGACTGCTGATTTTTGTCTGTTTCTACCACATTCTTGAGCGTTCTCGATTCTGCTTCCTCCCGGTGTCGGAGAATTTCTCTGTACGATGAGAGAACTTCATTTTATCAGTGTATCAAATTGGAAAAAAAGTTAAAAGTATCTGTCCAACATATCTTTGATCTCAGTTACCTGCTTTACATTATTTCTCGAAAGTGGATATTCAACATCGCGATATTCTTCTTGCACGAATGCTCTTGCATCGGAAGGACCAGCTACCAAGTGTTGTGCAGAATTAAAGAGACTTTAAAAGCGAGACGAGCGTACCAGATTCCGCGATACCGATATTGAATCCGCCGCCGTACGGCGTTTTACGGGCAATTTTAGCGGAGGAGGCTCGGGGATCGGTATCCGTCAATGTTTCATTTTTATTGGCAGCGGAGGGACGTAAATATCGGATTTCATAAAGTCCCAGAAACGGACTTATCGATTGAAATCGTATTGGATGGGCGCAGGCGGCTGGGAGAGCATTCTGTGCCCGATCCTATGCATCACTCCGGTTACGATCTATCGTGGAAACATGGAGGAACAGCGTGTAGGAAATCTGAACAGTCTGCTTTCATATATTTCACTCTATCGGGTCGATTTCAATAAACCTTTGAATCTTTTCGAATTTTCTGCGCCACTCGTGCGAACAAATGCGGAATCTTTGTTGCGAAACAATTATGAGTCGAAGGAAAAACGACATAAAAGGCTGCTCGGATCGAGTCACATTTCATTAAACGCTTCAAGACTTCTGTGTCCATATTCGGTGTAGGAAACGTTGACTTATTCAGTTCTGATCTAAAGAAACGATTCTAGCGAGGACTTGTAGTAATTCTTTATTACCTTCACTTGCAATGATAACTGCAGATAATCAGGGACAAAGCGACGATGTATGGCAACAGTGGAAAGTTTGAAGAATTGCGAGTGGTTTCACGGATCTAGTAGGAAGCCTGCGATATCCCGACGGCGAATCGATTCCGATCGGAGGATCGAGGAAATAAAGAACGGCGGTCGACGCTGCGGGAGGGCACGGCGGAGATCTCTCTCGTTCGCCGATCCCCTCGATCCTCCGGCGAAAAATCATAGCGAGCGCGATACCTTTGCATTCGCGGGTATCGTCCGAGATCGCATCGTAGGTATCGTACATTTTCGTGCGCGGTTCCGCGTAATTGAATGGAGCCTCGATCCTCCAGATCGCGAAATGAAATCATGTATCGAATTAATAATCTAGTTAATAATCCGTTTTATTTCCCCTAATAAGCATCGGCGAACGTCGTCAAACAACTTCAAGTGTCGTTCATTTAACCCTGCCGTCCTCCTCGCTTACACTGTACTTTCGTATCCCTTCTGGGTCACAGTGACCCGATGAATAAAAATGTGACACTTTATAAACATTAATTTCAGACAATTTTTCTTCAACTCTTTTTTTCATGATTTTTCAAGGTCACCTTCAATTTTTTTGCAAATACACCTATAAATTTTTTATGTCTATTTGTTAGAGGATTTCAAGCCAAATTCGGTAAGTATCGTAACATAAAAGACTTGCAAAAAAAAATTGCACAACAATTTCGAAAGATTGCTTTCTTAACTTTTCTTACAAAAAATTTGCTATAATCACGTGAAAGCTCTCTTGAGACCATGCTATGCAAAGTGATATTTGGTCCATCGACACCATACACATTACGTAACAAATATTTTTTGCAATACAATAACCTGAAGAGATATTTAGATGGCCTTATTTAAGCGGACCACCCTGTATGTATAATGATGAAACAATATTTAGAAGCATAGTATTTATGATAACGTAAACTTCATCTCGGGTCATATAGACCCGAGGAAGACAGCAGGGTTAACTTCAGGTGAACAATGCACCTGGAAATGTGCAACCCCGATGCACCCCGATATAAGCCGCGATGCAAGCCGCGATGCAAACGCATTACGGTACCGGTCGTACCCGCCTGTACCCGGCAAGGCCGGTGGTTAGCGTCTGGTCGGATCGGCGCCGATCGTTCGTTTGATTCCTGCGGGAGCAGGATCGCCGCTCCGGGGAGGATCGGCGCGGATCGCGTCCCTCCAGCTGCGCGGATCAGCTTCGCGGAGCTGTCTTCCACTTCTGGATAGCTAGCCCATCGATCTCCATTCGATCTACTCCCTCGAAGTTCGCGTCGGCGAGCGTCGACGAGCTCTCCGGTATAAATAGCCCGACTCGATCGTACGCGATCAACAACTCGCGTGCATTTGTTCCGCGTCTACGGCGGGAGGATTTGTTGATCCTGACAGTGGAGTCACGAGGCGGTCGTTTGTCCCTCTCCCCACTCTCTCCCTCTCGCTCTCTATCTCTTTTCTCTCATTTCTTCTTTATGGTCTCCATGCCGATCTGCGGCGGCCACGAGGCCTCTCCTCGTCTCGCGTCATCGTTCTCCACGCATGTATCTACACGCGCGTGCGAGCCGCGTACCGATCGCGCTTCGAGCTCGTTCGCGGAATCGTTCAATAAACCACTCCGGAGCCGGACAGACCGTATTCATTGCTGCAAATCGATCGGGAAACGCTTCACAGACTGAAAGAACACCGCCGAGACGCACAGTCGTCTCGCGAAAAAACCCTGATTTTGTTCTGGCGTTGTTTATACGCTGTTTGGTACAAAGACGCCGTCCATGGACTCTCCGGACCACTACTTAACCATTGCTGCGTGTGGTGTTATTATTTTTACTGGAATCGGGAGCCACTTTTGCTGCGGATCTTCATGCAGAATCAAAATTCTTTAATGAAACAAACCGCATTTGTTGAAACCGAAGGTCTCGAGAACTTTTAGCGAGAACGCCTCGGAAAATAATTTGCGGGCTGTCAGGGTATCGCAGCCGATCCAGACGAGCTCCCGAAGGATGTCCTCGGTGATCCCCGAAACTAATTACACGTTCACCAGCGAAACAAGCCGGTCGTGTTCGCGTTTCAGGGAGTTCCTGCGACTTGGCCGCGGGGCTCGGGTGAACGCGTTCGTTTTCGAACGTACGTGGCAGGCCTGGGAATACCGGCCCGAGGCGCCGACGTATCTGGAGTAACAATAGCTGAGGGGGATGAATATTTCAGGTTCGGTTCCCGGGGAGATTTGCGTGGCCACGATTTCCTCCGCTTCGCGATGCCACGTTCGCCGATAATCTTAACCGCTTCTCTCTCTCGCAGCGCTTCGTCCACGTTCGAAACACCCGTAAACTGGCAGAAAGCGTTGCCAGGTTTCCAGCTTATTCAGTTCTGGTATCGGCTGCACGTCTTACTTGTAGAGAAACTTCACATATTATCTGTCATTATTGCATAATCTTTAAAAGTATCATCCATGGCTGAGGACTCCAAAATGGATCTTTCAACAGCAATTTCAATTGTGAACCAACGAGTTGTCCTCGGTACAAGAATAGCTAAGCAACACTTTTAAAATACTTAAAAATTAAATGAAGCGTTAAATGAATTTCTTTCCACATCGTGAGTTTCCTAACTCCTGATTAAGCCGACTTGTTCAGCAAAAAGTCTCGCCAATAAAGACTGTAAGAAATAAGAGCTGACTAAAAATAAATTCCTCCGTTTCAACAACGACGCTAACATGCTCTCGACTTTTTCCAACGTCCTCTGTCACATTTTATCTACTCGTTCTTGCCCTGGCTGCAAGAAGTTCGCTGTTACTTCTTCTACTTCTCCAGCGCGTCAAGCTGATTCGATCATTTACTCGGGAAGGGAACCTTGAAAGATGACACTGTGAAATAAGCAATTGGATGGTCCAGCTGACCAGTCGAGAGCCAACGAAGAGGAAATCCCGCCAGTCCACGAAAGATTCCGAATTTCTTCCTTCCGAACGGAGACATTGTCCCCGGCGACTTTCGATCGGAAACGAACGATGGGTGAAATCGTTTAAAATCGCTTCCTGGGATGCGGTAGTTTTTTCTCGATCCTAGCCAGAGCAAGGCTCCGTTCGTCCGCTTTTACTCGTCTCGACGCGACCGTGAAGCAGTAGCCGGCAACTGCAGCAGCCTTTTACCCGAGGCTCTCCAAGTGCAATCTCGTATTCATGAATTCCTTGTACGTAGCCCCTCCGCGTCCTCCCCCGTCGCCTTCTTTCTCCGCCCGCGCTTCTTTCCTAGCCCCCTGTCCCCGGCTCTTCCTCGTCTCCTGGTTTCTCTCCCCGCATCTTTGCTCCTCCGCTGTCGGCCTTCCGCCTCTAACAATCCTATACGCGTCGCTACGGAGCGCTCCGAGGACCATGAAAATCGTCCTCCTCACCTGAAAAAGAGACGCGAGCTTTCCGCGAGCGGATTTGCGGAATCTTGCAGTCCGCTCGGCTCGGAAACAATTTTGAGACTTCTTAGGAAGTTGCATCGTTGCATATGTTGATCTTCGAGTGGACTTTCACTTGCAGATGGAGAATTTTGCGAGGGCGAGTTACGATTTGTCAGTAGGGTGAAGATTGGACGTATTCCCTTGTGTTTGAATTTTGACTAGACTCTTAAAACTGTAATTCATTATAGTTAGGATCTTCAGATCCAAGGATCTTTTGCAACTACTAACTCTAGTTAAGCCTTACACCTCAAAGGATGTCTAGCAACTACCTTACTAATTTCATTGAGCATGTCTGTGTAGCAAAACTAGCATATTACACTGTGCGGTTAATGTTCAAAGAGCATCACACCGTAACCTGTTTTTCAACGGAAGAAATCTGATACGAACCGATTCAGTCATAAGAGCTCTTCACTTGACTCCCATCGTTTCAGATTAGCAACACGAGAGGTTGCCAGTCAGTTGTTACGATTACAAACGTGGCTCAGGTGTCCCCTTTCAGAAAACAGATTCCAACCATCTAAATTGGCAGTGGAGCGGCTGCTTTTTGGCAAGAGTGCACGCTGATAAATCTACCAGACGATTTCCATTATTTACACCCGACGTTTATCTCGACATCCGACGCGATGGTGACCGTGAAAGACTACGCCATCGAGAATTCGCGGCCATAACAATAATTCCGCAGTTTAACCCCGCGGGAACCCGCGCCATATTCCCGCCTTCCCTATCGTCGGACAGCGCAGGGAACCGCGACGAGGGATAACGATCGATATTATCCGCAAACAGAGTGTGATATAGGGTTCCATTGAGATAGACGATGTTGATCTCGGGGTCCCCCTCGCGGCCGCAAAGGTAGACAATCCTGCAAGAATTCTGGCGCGACTTTAGACCAAAGAATCCGGTCGACTCGCCTAACAGCGTCTTCGCGTTGTGATGCGATGCTCCATCTTTCCCGTGTCCCAAAAATAGGACTTCACCCTACTAATCGCTAGACTGCGAATGAAATACATATAAAACAAGAGACAGATTTTTAAAAATTCAGGACATCATCGTCAATTTATTAACTGCGGATGAAATATAAAACACTAGACAGATTAAAAAAATTCAGGACATCATCGTCAATTTATTAACTGCAGATAAAATACAAAACAGGAGACAGATTAAAAAATTCAGGACATCATCGTCAATTTATTAACCGCGGATGAAATATAAAACAAGAGACGGATTTTTTAAAATTCAGGACATCATCGCCAATTTATTAACTGCGGATGAAATATAAAACTGGAGGCAGATTAAAAAAATTTAGGTACATCATCGTAATTTAGTAAAATTATTGTAGAGACAAATTCTGATTTGCACTCAGTTCCTTGTCACTGATGCAAAACAACTTGACATTGTTTCTAATAAATAGCGTTTCACACCTGCATGCACCAGCTACTTGTGAGACTCGCTTGATTTAAATTTCGTTTCGATAGAAGATGTTGGAAACACAGTGCATCCAGTAGATAAATCTCGGCCGTTAACCGGTCAAAGTAATACCAGTGTTGGATCACGCCGTTATTTTTGCCGTGCAATCGCCGTGTACTCGAATATACGTAATTAACATGGCAAAGTGGAGAACCGACATTACACCGGCCGACAACACTGTTTCCGAGCGAATAGGTAAACGCACGAGGATTAGCAGGCTCGAATTGATGAAACGCGCGCCACCGGCATCGGCATCGGTTCCGCGGAAGCAATAACCATAGCAATTTCGCGCGCATTCCGAGCGAGCACGCACGCGTTCGCGGCTCCTGCTACCGAACGCCTGCTGCTACCGGTCGACGTTTATTTTATCGCCCCGTGGAATCGGCTATGCTTATGGGGAAGTCGTTCCTGCAACTTCCTGCCGCTGTACAGGAGAAATTCACTGTCCATTTTTCCATCGAATTCATTGGTACAATGATTCGAAAATATGGAGAAGGAATAATTATATAATTTTCTTTTTAGGAAAAAATAATGAATTTAGAGTCTAGTTAGTACTATTCTGTTTGGCACATTTTCGAAGTGCCTAAATCAGTTTATTTCGCTTTCTTGCGCCAGCAACAAGTCCTCCGCAAGACCGTGGGACACGATCTTTAGCGCCCGTAGAGCGGGAAAGTTTCTGGGAACTTCTCCAGCGTTTTCCGGTCGCGGATGATCCCGATAAGTTCGATCGCGAAGTCGTGTAGTCGTTGGAGCATCGAGGCATCTCTGGGTCGCGATAAGTGTGCTCGTCGAAGCGATTCTTCCAGGTAAGCAGGTACCTAACGTTGATCCTGGAGCAACACGCTGAAAGACAGAAAGCTGCGAAACCGCGGGAACGAACAGCGAAGGAATCGGGCCAGATAACGAGGCTGGCGAGTCCTTAATTATCCGTGAGCGGATAACAACGTCCACGAAGCTCGGGAACGCGAAAAACCCGGCTCGATCCTGTTCGAGCGGGATCCAACGACTCGAAAATTAATTACCCGGCCGTTTGATCTCTTCGCCCGTGTTTTTCCAGCTCGGACAAAGCGGACCGGCTTTCAGATCCAAACGGGAATCTTTTTCAAGCCGAACGATTTGCTCGGGGATGCTGGGAAACCGTTCCGCGATCGAACACCAGACGAACCCGGCCTCGTCGTAATCGATACTATTAATTAGAAGCGAGACGAGGAACACTCGACAGAGCCTCTGCATCGGGGTCACGGGTCGCTCTTGATTAAAGTTCGTTAGAGGATTCGTCTTGGCCCTCTCGTCGACAGAGAGCAAACGACGGTAATGATTAGACTTGCCCGGGATCTTCGTGCTTTATCTCGTAGCCGTTTCGCTTGAATCGAGCGAAATACCTATGTACCCGTGTGCGCATCCTTTGTGTTGGAACAGTGTGGAGTGATCTCCTCCATTCATTCGCACGTGACAGCGGTTCTAGGACGGCTGGACCTAGAGATATAGTGTCGCCAAGGCTTCGCTTAGGGAACCTGTCACCGGTTGATGAAGTACAATGAGGTCTCAGAAACCGGGCTGATGCCGCTGCTCCGGGACAAGATATGACAGATCGCTGAATGATGATACTCCTTCGGATGGAGCGCGGCTGGCTAATCTCTAACTGTGATCTGTTACTCGAATAGGGCTTCGACTACCACGCGAGGCTATTGGTACGTTTTCTCTCGATTCAAATTGCTAGCTTCGCAGGGGACGTCCAAGTTAACAATTCGTTATCAAAGAAGTATCAACTTCTTCTAGCTAGGTCAGCGACCAGTTACTTCAATAAGGCTACAACCCACTTTCCAGGTTATTGCCACTTCTTCGCGGATTAAAATTGCATGGCTACTTTACAGAAGCCAGTCTTCGCCTGAATTTTACAGCACCGACTATAGTACTCCTTCTGCTACCACACAGCTCTAGTCCCAGCTGGTCTTCCACATTGATCAGTTGCTCGAATAAAGTTTCGATCTTCTTCGGAACTTATTGCCAGTTTGGCTAGCTTAAATTTGTATTGCCACTCCACGGAAGGGCTTAAAGTCTACTTCCAAGTTTCATAGTGAGCGATGATACTTACTTAACTATTGCGTAACTAGGTCTAGCTAATCCCAAGCAGCGAAGTTATTCAGTTGAAATAGGGTTTCAACTCTCAAACGAGTTTACCGTTAGTTTTCTCGGATTCAGTTTAAATTGCCGGCTTGCCGGAAGACACCGAAGCCTGCGAATCCCACAGCATATCAGAGATCATCCAAATCGTCCAGATTCACTTTGTAATATCGATAGTATGGGGAGACCTAATTTCCTAAGCTGAACCGATCTGCAGCCTTCTGAAAGTTTAAATTGTTATACACATTGCGGGATTTGTTCATGGATGAAGTTGGTTTCACTTTGAATTTCTGAATTCTGTCTGTCGGGTGATGTGCCGGCGCACGTAATTATCTAAAATGAGGGATCGCTTATTTAATCGGTCACGACGACCGCAGACGGCGGGGAAGGAGCTGAAGAAGTTGGAGAAGGTTTTCGAAGAGAAGAGAGAAGGCTTTCGCGGGGGCAGCCAGCCGGAAAAAGGCTTGAGTGGCACTTTTCCCGAAAGCATGCTCGACGATTTAGCGACACGCGCGTCTTCGTCCCGTTTCCATGATCTCGGGAAAAGCGTTCGAAGCAGTGAAAATCAGAATTGTGTGTGTGCACGTCGAATCGAGGCTTAAATGGCTCGAAAAAACAACGTTTCCGACGCCGGTTTTCACGCGGACGTGAAATGCCGACAGTGAGTGGGAGAATTTTCGGTGACAAAATGCGTCGAATCGACTGGCAATATCCGGCAATTTACCCCGATGGAACATCGCCTTCCCCACTCGGCAAAAGAGCGACGCGTGCTGCTGCAGAGTTAGTTCATCGACGTAATTTCCAGCTCGATTAGCGGATGCTTCGATTCCGCGACGCCACCGGAATCCACTGACGACGGAGCTAACCTGGCTTGATTAAAATCGACGAGCAGGACGCACGCTCCATTTCCGGGATTTTGAACCGTGTCTGCCGTCCGTCCTATGCTTGTTTAGCCGTCCGGCATTGTGCACGATTCAATTCCCAACGAAAATGAAACGCGATTTTACGTTGCGACCTCGTTTGTCGAATTACGGCGATTTAAACGCTTCATGATGCACCACAGTGGCGCAAACAAGCCAGAAACACAGGAAGGATAACCATTAGGCTGTTGAATTGTTGATCTCCTACATGTTCGTTTTGTTGAAAAATACGATTGGAATGGAGTTCTTTTCTCAATGAAAACGGGGCATAGAAACTATACTATACAGCTTGATCTCTTGATCCTTTGAATGTTCGTTCTAATTGCAGTTTTTATGTTGTCTACTCGAGAACAAAATGAGCAGCAAATGTTAGGTTTTTCGACACGTTCATCTTTGGATCAATTTTTCATCATTCTCGACAGTCGTGAGCATGCGGGAAGCATTATGAACTCACTTAAAACATCGAAATTGAGTTGCCGACATGAGGGAATTGATGTTTTACTAAATGAACAGTTCCAGGTCGCAATTTGGGCGACGTTCGCCAGGCATTTTCGCAATGGCTAATTTCGCGACCGACCGCTCCACGCTCGATTGTCCACGTAAACGCGGAACGACTCGAGCCCTTAGCTCGCGGACGCGCAATTTAAAGTCCGATTAAGGTAATATCGAATCTTCGTAGCGCGCGCGTTGCAGCCCGTCCGCCTCGCGAATCAAGTTTCGTCGAGTAACTCAATTTTCTGGGTCGGAGAATCGAGTGTGCCTCCCGCCGGTAATTGCCAATCAGTTCAGGGACCCATCGGGACCGCTGTGTGCTTCGATCGATTGATCCACGTACTGTATGGAGAACGAGCTTCGCGTTTATTATCGTTCGTTTCCGATGCTTCCAGGGAAATTATCTGGCCATCGATACCCGAAGCCTGGAGGCCTTGTACGTTTGTTTACTTCCGGTTCGTTGTTGCCATGGCGCGCCCCCGGGTATTCTGTTTTCAACGTGATACTAGATGGTTCTCTTCTAGCGATAGTGGGCCCTGTATCTTCGAAAAAGACTATCCTCTTGAATTAACTCCAGATTTTGAAGGATTAATTTAAGGGAAGACCTGCAAAAAAATTTTGGAAGATCTGGTGAACCTTCTGATGGTGCTGGAACTACATTAAAAATGTGAACAATGCATTTTGCAAAGTGGACACATTCTGGAATTGTCGGCAGAAGTAGCTATTTCTAGCCTGAGGCAGAAGCAACACCAGAACCGGGCAGGCAGCATCAAGCCAATTTACCCGGCAATAACTGGAAAACCTAACGAGACAGCCAAAGGATTACGCAAAAGGTTCAAACAATTATAGCAACGATCGAAGCTCCAAAGTTGTACGGGGCGCACAGCATCGTCCGCGATAATCGAAGGAAAGGGTTATAAGCTTCTTCCTCCAGCTCGAAACTATTCGCTGGTTCGAGCTTATCCGCTCGGGATCTCGTCCCGATCTCCACATTGTTGCCACATTATTACAGCGATTGCGCGGGTAATAATGGTGCTTATCGTTTTATAAATCGAATGAAACCGAGATTTTCCCTCGATTCGACGACTATACGAGAGGATCTGCCGAGGCCGAACATGTTCAAATATCTTCCGGCGCGGTCTTTCGTACGCCTTCTTAAACCGAGAAAACGTTGTCCGGCCGATTTGTTCCGCGCGGAATCCTCGCCGCTCTTCCGTGAAACTGGCCCGCAGAAAATCGGGCTACGGGCTGGCCCGACGAGAACAGAACGAAACCGGTGAAACGGATCGGCAGAGAGACGTGTAAACCGGAACCGGACCGGCTCAGGGGACTCCGGGGCGAAAGTAAAACGCCCCGGGCCGGTTTCCAAGCCGGATAATCCCGATCCCGCGGAAACCCATAATTCCTGTAATAAGGTCATTATCGTGTGACCCGGGACTGGACGACCGGACCCGTCGTCGCACGAGCACACAACCTCGGCACGCTCGTTTAACACGCGATTCTAGCTCCGCTAAGGCACTTTTGTCTCTACTTATGCAGCGTCGCTTTTTACTCGTCTGTGAGCGAGCGAAAAGAAATTCATTCTCTGTCTTTTCATTTTTTGAACTCGATTGTTCTTCTCGACGTCTTGCAGCGAGTCAATTTAGCAGAAAGTCCATTATTTTACAAGACTTCAAGGTCACTCATATGTCTTTAACCGGTACCCTATATTTATTCTTGGATGTTGTTGTAGAGCATAAAAAGACGATTCCAACGAGTACCATAACCGTACCGTTCCGATCATTTATTCTCGAGATATTTGTGTCTGAAACCGTCAAGCAGTCTACCTTTCAGACGCAATTATCTCGAGAACGAATGATCGGAACGATATGGTCATTATAGTCGTTGAACTCGTCGGTTTATGCTCTACAAGCATACGAAAAAATATTGATACCTTGAAGAAAAATTCTTTCTACCATTTAATGCAGTCCTTGAAACAGTCCAACTGTGCGCTGCGACGTTTTTGTACACAGTCAACTAGAATTGCAGTTCAAGCCAATGCAGGTGCACGTGCACGAGAGCACAAGTATCGTACGAACTCGTGGACAGTGGCGTAACGTTGAATCCGGGTCACGCTGTTCTTCGGGGAGGAGAACGAGATCGAAAGGATGCGGATCGAGATACGTGCTGCTATCAAAAAGAAACCGGACCCCATCGGTTTACCTGTGCGTCGGTGGCGGATAAGGTTTGATGGCTTTGCGGGTCGCTTCCTTGTGGTCCATCTGACGAATTTCATCGAGCTGCGAACGTCACGAACCACGAGAAATTTCTTAAATCGTATCCTCGGAAGGTTCTCTGTTATAAATGGAGTTGGATCACCTTTTCAGTCAAAGAATCAGGCCCAGTGTCGCGTGCAAGACACCTACAGAATTTATAAAAAAAGATGATATTTAATCGACATTATGCAACCCTCGTTTTGAACACAGCATCGGCGCAAGCTTTCGCCGGCTATTTATAGAATTGTTCCACCCATGCATCGCACGCGCATATTGACTTATTGCAGACCTGGCTGCGGACGAATCCATTTTTTACTGAAATTGTGCTTGCCGAAGATCCTTGGCGACAATTCAGAATTTCAAGTAGAACATAATGGGCGACAGAGCCTAGCAGAAAGAACAATGGCAAATCCGATTGCCTCCTAAATCAACGAAACTCTCAGCCACCGGAAATTCGATCAGAGTCGTCGCTACGTTCGAGTTCGGATCAAGATCATGGTACTTTCGAAGGAATTGCGGAGAATGGACGACTTCCCGCGGACTCGCTACACATTTTTGCAAGTTAGGGTCCCCTCCCCGCCCTTGGGAGCCGATTGGTCGTAAGGTTACGCCACTGCTCGCCGAACAGGACGGTGTATAAAATGTCTAGACGCACACACAGACACGGGTAGAGGCGCGCGAAAGCCCAGGCATACCACATCGGCTGTCCATACCCACCTAAGCGGATTCTGTCCCCAAGGTACGAGCGGTGAGGAGATTCGTAGCGTTCAATTTGCATTCTAAAGTCCAGGCGATGCAGAAAGAAGAGGAGCCCTCGGACACCGGATCTTCTCCTCGCCCGCAGCACCCCGCCCCCTCGGGCCCGCGGGGCCCGTTCCCCACGCCATTTGTCCCTTTATCACTTATACAGGGTGGCCAGACTTTCCAAACCAGCCGTCTACCTTTTATCCACGATTTACCTTGTTCTCTGACCTTTGTCCTTCGACGCTGATTCTTGTTCTTTTAGCTGGCTCCTCAACAGTGACCCCGCACCAAGAATTATTAACCCTGGATAACTAACAAGGGGACATACCGGACCCAGACATATCGTTTATCATGATTTATGATCATTAGACTGCGCATCGTTATATGCAAAAGTTTCTTCGTTGCTTGCAAGAAACTGGAACCTACCAAGTATTACTTTCCCTCTTTAATGACTTCGATCAGCTGAAAATAATTTCTTTAATATTCTTGCTGACAATCCAATTCCCGGATCATTCACCTATATTTGCGCTGAAACTACAAAGTGCAATATCGTTGAATATCGTAGACAATTTTTGTAACTCGCGACTATCCAGTTTTGCCATAAATGTATGAAATCCGCAGTTTAATGGTCATTTATGGGAGAGAGACTGTTATTGGGAAAAGATCTGAAAAGTGAAGACTAGGCAGTGTCATTTGATTCGAAAGCGGCCATTGAATCATCACGGTGGATCATCGCGGGACTGTGAACGCGTTAATGCACAGTTTCACGATACAGAGCCGGGATCTGTTTGAAGAATGGAAAGGAAATCGATTGTTACGCGAGGCGGCTATAATTGGGAGCCATCCCGTCTCGCAGGTGAGCAGAAGGAGAGCCCCTTTCCTGCTGACACGCTCCTCCTTTTTCGTATCGTTCCGCGATTATCCATCCGTAGAAGGATTTACACCGCGATTGACCGTCATTTTCCGCGCAATTTGTACTCGCGGCGCTCGGGTAAGAAACGTCCGTGGATTCGGAGAGCAGACTGAAAACAAGAACCCAGTTCGCTCGATCCCGATTCTCCTCGAGATTCGACGCAGCCATAGCAAACAAAATCCCTCTCGAATTCGTCACATTCGACCAGAAACAATAAAATTGTTTAAAGTTAGTGTATATATGTATTTTACGTGGCAGTAAATGTACAGTACATTTTACAACATTTTATGATCGCGTTATATGGGAGTCTACTATAGTCTTTTTAAAAGTTTCTAGAATCTAATTCTGATGTTACTTATTTTACAGAGGGTGGTTTTGAGGAATCAACTTTTATTTAAAAAATATGCAACGTCAAATGTACAAATCATGTACAACGTCATCAAAGTCCGTGTATCCTTGCGAATCTAATTCTGACTTATTCGATGACAGAAATACTTTCGAATTAATTCCCTCCATTTTCTGGAAACGGCACATTGCGCGTCGGTGGATTCTCGATGGCAGACGAGCGGCTTTGAATAAAAGATTCCGCGTTCCGTTGTGGGACGGTGACGCAATCGGTGTTGCAATCGTCGCTGCATTCTGCCTCTGCCGCATTCGATAATTTCCGAACTCGCTTTCATTGCCAGGGAGCGCGCGTGCTCCTGAAACGCGAGCCGAGCGGTAACACCGGATGCTCCCGCGATAATAGCTTCATCGCGGACCTTATTCTCAGATATTACCCAGTGACAATGTAAATCATACTGTGGAACGTTGGAGCTTAAATTGAACCTAATTCGCAACAGTCCCCTAATCCCGCCAATGATACTGCAAATATTTTTCTTCTTATCTTGTCTGCACCGAGATATTTCTTCTCCTTGACCCTTTTGCATTTTTATCAAATGGAAAGGTTCGAGCAAATAATTTGGAACTTTACAAGGATTTTTATCACAGTTTTGTTAAGTTGTATGAATTTTTTCAGCTCGATTTGTTTGTAAATACAGATTTTATCCGGGGGTAGACTAGGTGGTTGCTTGTGATTTCTGTAGAATTGAACTACAAGATTATGTGAAAAGATTCAGCGAAGAAGATTCATCCAGCCCGATTGAAATGTTGATGCAGTTTCACGCGTTCCGCGTAAATCACTTCCGCGTAACACACAAGCATTTCAATCGCGTTACGGCAATCAGCAAATTTATTCGTAGATCTGGCTATGATTTCGACAACATTGACCAACCACCGATACACGGCGGCATCGTTCGAAACGCAGTTGAGTTTCGTGTACGTCACACGAAACCCGGCGTTATCAGCGAAGCATAAACTCGTGCCGGCTGTCTGTCAAACAACAAACCGATTTGCATAATGGCCAGTCGTTACCGGTCCACAGACTTCGATGTACATCTTCCCAATTAAAAATTGATTAATTCACCTACCGAATCTGTTGTGTCTTCGAGGCCGCTCGTCGCCAGAGATAACGGTTACAGTAAAACATTACGAAATCGCGCTAATTTGTTTACTGGAACGGCTACTGGGACACGAAACTCGACTATAATTAGTTCCGACCAAATTTCGTGTATTTGGCTGGCGGTAATGATGATGGAGTTTTGAGTACATATTCAAATTTGGCACATTTGAATTTGAATAATTATGGCGGATAGACTGCGGATTTTAGGCGAAATTAAATGAGCATTTTGAGGAATTTTCTAATCATTTGTGAAGGACAGAAGACATGAATATGTATCTCTTACTATTTTTAGTAAATCGAGAATGATGTAACAGGATTCTTGAATTCTTCTAATATATTTACTATTATTTACAGAATGATTGTGCAGATTTTATGCATTTATAACGAAATCAAGCCGTGATTTCCAGTTCCTCGAGAATTGCAACGTCGTGCAAAATTAACGTGACAGCAGTTAATCCCGAAAATCTCTGCAAATAATTGCTCGAATGATATACGAGTTACGCGACGAGTGACGCGTCGCGCCAAGAAGATATACGACCGAACCCGTTTCTTTTCGACGTGATTGCTCAATCTCATCGACGCAGCTTAATTTCCCGAGATTCCACGATCTAGCACGCGATAAGAAATCCCGGAAACGTGGTTTCGTGGTAAATATTTGTCCGGAATGTTTGGCCGACGTCGGCCGTCCACACGAGGTTGAAAGAGAGGGACCATAGTTTGCGTTCGCTCACGGATTCGCCGGTTATGATGGATATTGATGTCCTGGTGGGTATCGAGGACCATTCCCCTGGGACCAGCAGCAGGGTTCGACAGATTATCGACTCAGACGGCGAATCGATTCATCGTTCGCGTTACAAGACTCTGGTTGCGAATGTCCGGCTGCCGTTAAACATCTACCGGTGCGCGGTCTTTTTCTATTTTTTGGCCGGGCTGGCAATTTGATTTCGTATTCCTCGTTCCTCTCTCTCTCTTTCCTTCTTGCTCGGCCCAGCGCATACATCGAAGGTTTATGGCTCGTATTTCCTCTTTAACGCCGATGTTGGTCCGGCCACGGGTGATTCCACTCGCCTTTGTGCACTGTTCGCCTGCTCTCTCCCTGTCCCCGAGGCTCTTGCTCGTTGCTAGGGATGGGATCAAGTTCAAGTATTGTGTTCTTCGCATGAGCGCTGCATCGAGAAACAATTTCCATTTTTAACTGCGGCTTTCGCCTCACCAGAGGGTGAACTATGCATTTCATAACAGAAGCAATCACTTAACACTAAACCTACCGAGCTTTAAAAGGAGCCAGTATATGTTGCCTTATAAAAATAACAAGATTAAATTTGTTTGAATTTTGTACGGATATTTATGTAATCATTGACCACGAAAGCATCTTTATAATTCCAATAAGTGTGAGCTAAAAAATCTGGAACCGGTCATTTTTGCAAGGTTTCCGAAACGTTTAGAACCCAGGGAAACAATTATTGGACGCAGCAAAATTTTAGAAAGACAAACCAGATGTCTCGCACTGAAATCGGTGATTTCAAAAAACACATGGAATTCTACATACATGAATTCTCTTTAAAAGTAACATGTATTAAAATTGAATGAACCGACGCTCGCGAGGCACTCGGTCCCATCGCTAGTGGCAGGACGATCTCGAGACGCAGCTCGTCCCAGGAATCCGCGGATCAACGCGTCGAACGCGGCTGTTACGTCCTCGATCCCCCGCGTTTTATGAATTCCGGGATTTCGTAATCTCGTGGAACATCGAGATCCTCGGTTTACGGCCGTGGGCCGTTTCGTAACGGGCCTCGCTTGTCCACCGGAGCTTCTTTCTCTTCCTCGTTTCGCAGCGGCGACCGGTCCATTTATGAGGACGTTTTCGGCTGCTTCCCCCGACCCCTCTGTGACCCCCTAAGGGTCAGCCGTTTCCGTTTCTCGGACCCCGACACGTTCGCGGAACTCTCTAATTGACCAAATTCGCGAATTTGCTCTAGCAATTTGTAGCGAGACCCTTGCCCGCGGACGTTCACCCCTTTTCTTAGTGGACTGTAGGTTTTATACACTTAGGACACTAATTAGTACATCAGACACAGACCAGTAAAATATTTAAAAAATCTTTAAATGCTGTTGTATTATTTTCGGCTCATTAAATAACTGCCTATGTAGTTCTTGTATCTTGCAATTATTATTTTGCACATTATTTCGCAGTATAGTTATACGAGTCTCTTCTTTTTTAATTTAAATTCGTCTTAAAGTAATTTCATATATGTCAGTGCTCCCGAAGGAAAGTGCTGGCGCTCCAAACAAGGAACAGCAGTAGCCCACCGTTTCCGAAACCGAATTTGGCCGACGAGTCCCGATGGGAATTGCTGCGACGCTCGTCGACGAAGGTGGCGCGCGTCGTCGCCGCTCGCAAAAACTTGTTTCGTGGTTCGTTGCGAAGGTTAAAACCGTAACGCTTCTACATCGCCGGTATTCCCTCTTTCTCTCTCTCTCTCTCACTTTGGTTCTCTGTTTCTCTTTTCCTCGGCGAAGCAGCACACGAGCCTGGGCCCAAAGCTTAACATCGACGGGGCCCCTTTCCTGACCGCAATTACATCCCATAAAGCACGATTGAGACACGGTTCGACCATTATTCTCCCATACAGGGCCGTACAAAAGGGTCTCGCCGTTTAACGCGCCCTCATACGCGCTGCCCGCTTTCGGAATTTATATATGTACACGCGTGCGTACACGGCCGCGCCTGTATTCCTGGGCGAAACCGTGGAAAAATGTTCTTAGAGGCCGGAGCCGATGCCGAAGCTAAAGCCGAAGCCGATGCCGAAGCCGAGCAGAGCCGATTCTTTCTCCTTGTAATTGTAGACGACATCACCCGTTCGGCCAATCCTCTTTGCTTTTGTTTGTACCTCCCAGGGATACGCGGGGTCACCTCTTTGTCTACCGCAGGGGTTGCTCGATCCAAACCCTGACGGAGTCGACTGCCTGTGCGAGGAAGAGTGTGATGGTACGTGCATGCAAATGCAAGGATTCATTCCTACCCAAATTGGCGCTTCAGTATCGCAATGAGGAGTTCAGAAGTGGTCAATTGTGTTTCCTAACAGTCCAATCTAGGACAATGCAGAGCCCAAAGTGCATATTTTTGCGTTATCGATGAGTGATGAAAATTTTCAAAAAATGCTGCAAAATAAATATTCGATAGAATTTTGTTCGATTTTTATTTGTCTTAGATCTACAAAGGCTGTTCCCATGAAATATAGGATTTTATTCCATTCCACTTTCTCAAAATTTGTCTATAATAATTGGAACTTGCAAAAACATCCGCAATCTATCGATTAGTAATTTTCAGAGACCTCCGATACAAGTGTGAGGTCACAAGATAGCCGCCGCTGATAGATTTTCGTAAATATCGAGAGTTTTATAGCAAGGCTTGAATCATTTCTTTTATTCCGATCTCTCTCCACAAAATGATCCATCTTTTGTACGACTCGGTAACAGTTTTGAAAATTCATTTATAAACTCCGATAGAATTTCAATGGAATTTATCGAACGAGATAAAAATGGAAACGTTAAGACGTCTGAGACAGTACTCTTTCGACGTCTCCAGTTCAGTTGGCGAAGCTATAGCGAACCAACCATAGTGTTGGTGGCGAACGGGAATAGTGCGTGTCCATTTGCGATGTTCGCAGAGCGATTTACTGGTTCGCGGATGCAAATCTCCTTCGCGCTCGCATCCATTTTCCTAATCCCGGGGCTGCCAGTGACGCGTTCATGAATTTATGCATTTTTCCGGAGCGGCAGCTTCGGCAGCCTCTTCTCCTTTGAGATGGGGACTTTTCTAACTCGATCGACTTCGATTCGCCAACCAAATTGGGCGAAGAGGATTCGCAGCGGGACCGCCCGGAGATGAGAAGAAAAAAGGAAGAAGCGGTGTCTGCCGGAGGCCGACTTTCACTCCAAAGACGTAGGGTTACGATCCTGCGAGCGTCGTCGTCGCCGTTTGTTGATATCGAGAGAGGAGAGAACAGAGTTGCGCAACCGCCGCGAGATAAATTGCTCGAGCGGATTCTGGCCCGGTCAATTTCGCGAGTCCGATCTTTCTCCAATCTCTTGGATTATTGCGATCGTCCTGGAGAAAAGAAAGGACTTGTTGAGGATCCTATAGTTTTCGCCGAATAGCTTTTTCTTCAAGCTTGTTCTCTTAACACGTTGACTAAATTGTTGTTGATTGAAAATCATTTTTTTCACTGATGTATACACTGTACCAAAATTAATTATTTTGATTTTATAGCATTTTTGAGGTTCCTTGGTTGCTTGATAAATTGCTAAAACATCGGATTTGTCGAAAGAGTCGAAAGTCGACTTTTACTCCTTTCAAAAATTCTCATTTCTATTTTATAGAACACGTTTTCAAAAATATCGTCTGGAATACACTCTTTCAGACCCGGTCCCGATTTTTCCATCGAAAAAATTCTACGAGTCGAACTAATTGCCCATTCGTCGCAGATCATCCGTCATCCAAGAGTTAACATCGGATTTCATTTTTTTGTTTTCGAACGGGACGTATGATAAGCGGTGGTAAAAAGAATGGGGAAACAGCAGCGGGAGCGCGAGCGTGCGCCGGGATTTAGGGGAATCCGATTGGTGGATTTAGGGCGATTTATTAGCCTCGGCCGACGCACGGTCGCTGCGGTGCCGCGCATATTGATTCGAAGTGCTTCGGTTTACCTCCTAATTAGTCGGAACGTGTCCCGACTCCGGTGTGTCCTCCTATAACGCGCTTGCTTTTCAATGAAGCACGCGCTGCATCTATTCGCGCGGACCGCGGGAAGTGCACTTCCGGTGCACTCGGCTCGTCGCGAGTTACCTACCACGAATTATGTGTAACGAGTTTACTGGTACACGGCGATCTTCGCTCCGGAATTTCGCACCGTGCAAACTCTCCCACCAGTTGTAATCCACATAAGTGAAGACCTCTTTGTCCAAGAAGATGGATTTTTTTCTAACAATTTTCTGCATTTGCGACGAAAATATGTAAGAGAATTAAGAATGTTTGAAAATTGATTAAGAAGTGTCTTGAGAAGTGATTTAAAAATCGCGATCTTTACTTTTTCCTTCGCAACTACGACCAATAACAATTTTAAAAAATTATTTACGCACATTAGCTAGTGAACTAATCCTTTGAAAGTGTCAAAGAAACTCAAGCTGTTTCCAATTTTGAAAAATATATTCGTTTTTAAATGGTGTACGAATACTTTGTACGCCCACTGTATAACGTAGAAAGTGTGCAATTTATATTCTAGATGTTTTTGTCTTCAGAAATCTTTCGCTTAAGTAAGTATTTTTCAATTGTCGATCAACATTAAAAATGTTCTGCGAAACACTCGAAGCCGGGGGCAAATTGAAATTAAGTTTGTCGCTCGCAAGCCCCGAAGAGAACTTCGACGAAAATCTGAGCAAAGTGTCGCAGCCGCGGAGTTGCTCGCGAGGAGACTATATCGCATCGATTCGAGGAGATTACCTTTTCCATTAAGATCGAAAAGAGGGCAAAGAGAACGTGGATACACAGGCGCCAGGCGTCGTTAAATGTCCCCGGCGAGAATCAACATTTGCCTTTCTTCTTCCGCGTTGTTTCCCCTCCTGGAAAAAGGTCTCTCGCTCGTTTCCTTCCGGTAGGATTCCTCCGGCGGATTCTTTCCTCGAAACGACGCGCCGCGCGCCGCCCAGAAGAACTCGTTCGTTCGTCTTGCTTCCTCAGGTTCGCCCGGATGCCATGTTTACACGGACCCGACAATCGGCGAAGAGTTCTTCGCTAACGAAGACGAAATTTAACGAACGTCCGAGCTTCCTCTGCGCCTCGTTTTTCTCTCTTTTCTTTCCGCTTCCACCCCGCCGCGCTGGGGGCGAACAGTCGACGTTAACGATCGCGAGCTAGAGGAAACCCTCGACGACGAGGGCTGTCTGCGAATGTGCAGACTTCGATAATCGTTTCGAACGCGAACAGGGTCCGACTTGACCGATAATCCTGTCCAATCCTGTTCTTAGAAATTTTTTCTTAGAGATTTTCTAGGACATTCTTCAAATCTATTTTGAAGATTAACCACCACGTGGAGCAGTGGACATTCTTCTTTCGAAAGTCCTCGACAAAAATTCAAACGCAGACTCCGTTCTGAGAAGATAAAATAGTTACGAAAGACGAGAGGTCAAGATTGAAAAATTGTCTTCGGAATGAAATTTCTTGAAGACCAAAAATGACAGGGGAAATCGACTACAGGATTCCCATTCGGTACATCAAAGCTTATAAGAATCGCCTACTGGGTATCGAATCGCAAAATTGATCAGCCGCGAAGATGGCACGCGCTCGAACATTGGCCTCGCGCCAAAAGCTGTCGCTCTTCGCATTCGGCACTCGTCTTTGAACGGACGTCACCCGAAAGGACGTTCAATCCTTCGCGACGTCAGCTAACGGCTTCAACTAACAAGGAATGCTCGGCGGCTGTCAGACCGCAAGATTTCCGGTGAAACTTTGCAGCCTCGCGGAACAGCCAAAGATAGTAGTCCTAATACCACCCTCGGAGTTCCAAACAGTTGGAGATGGAACCGAAAATATTTATGTTCACAGTATTGCATTTAGAGAAAACGAAAAATTTGTAGATATTTGATCCATTTGACAGACGTGAAACCATCTCGAGGACACGCTGAACGATCTAAGATCGAGACGACTGAAGTTTCAAAGTGATTTTTAATATTCTTAGCATCTGCACATCAGCGTCGGAGCACCGCGGAGCCGGGTTCGAACGGAAAACTCGTCTGCGAGTGGAAAACCGCGTGTCTCGTCCGTCGAGATGGAAATCGCTTTGTGGCTCTCAGCTCTTCCTCTCTTTCGGTGGCGTTTCTGTCTCCGAAAGAGAGAGAAGGAGATAGGCTGATTCTCAGCCACACCCCCGTGCATCACAAACGTTTTAAACGGGGCGCAGACACACTCGCGCGAGCGAGCGAGTCGGCCGCGCACCTCGGTACTTTCGTTCGAGGCCTTTAATTTGGCACGTGTTCCACTCTTGGCTATTGTTGCCATGATTGTTGGGTGGATCGTTCCTCCTCGTCTCTCGCCCCTATCCGTCCGTTCGTCCGGTTTGGCTTTCTCGCTCTGTCCGCGTCCTCCTCAGCCGACGCTCGCTTTTTGCGGTAAACGCGCGGCGTATGGTGGTAATGCACGGCTCCTCTGTGTAGTTTGTACCCTGGCCGGCACGTGTTCCGTCTCTTCGTGGCCGTTTTTCGCGCCAGAAGCGGCTTTCCGCAGGAACCGAACCTTCACAACGCGATTCGTCGGCTCCGAAACGTTCACGATCTTTTTTACAAGTTTTACATACTTAGAAATAGTTAAATAAATTTTATATACTTCGTCATAGTTCGTAGCATAACATTTAGAGAGTGCATGAATTTGTTGTACTAAATTATTTCGATATTTGCCTCTCAAGAAGTCTCCTGGCAGGAGTTCACAAGGAATGCGGCAACAAGCCGTCCGATTGGGTCATTCCCCACTCACTTTCGGTTCTAGCTGAATTATTGGCTACAGTGTGTGACGTCAAAGCCTGACCATTGGCTGCAAGCGGGGCCCCGTCCTTTGCCCTGTGCCGTCACGGAAACTACGTTGCGTTTAACACTGATCGTACCGGCTACAAAATGTGTCGGATATACGTTGCTTTATAAAAATTACAGGACTGAACTTATTCAGATTTTTCATAATTTTTATAATAACACGTGATTAAATAAAAATAAAATAAGAAGCATCTTCATAATTTCACTAATTAGAAAATAAAAAATGTGAAACCGGTCATTTGACCGGTGATGGTACGGTTAGTGTTAATAAAACATTTGAACACTGAAAACGAGCAGCGAGACAAATGCTGGTGGTGAACGAAACCGCCGACTAGCTGGTCATTTCCAGGACCCTGTTCAGACACGGCGGAAACCGTCTTCGTATTCGTTCACACGTGTCCACGCGGTCCAACAATTCAAAAGAAAAAACGTGCGTTTTGCTGAACGGGGTCTTAGTCATTGCCGGGTGGTTCCCAAGGGCCCACGCTAATGTGGACAAAAGCTCGGTTCTCACCAGAAAATCGACAGACACCGAACTGCTTCGAAGGGGTGGCTCTGGCGGAGGGGTCCGGTTCGCAGCTTGGAATAATGCGCTACAAAGGAGAGAAGTCCTCCCTGGTTGTGGGCCCGCAACGCGACGGGACGAGGAGAACGTACGAGGCCTGTCCGCCGCGAAGATAAAGAGTGGCGTGTATACAAAGAAACCTGCTGGCACGCAGCGCGTGAGGAAGAACGATGGCGAAATTCCCCGCGCGCAGTCCGTAAATTCCAGACTTTACTGCCTGTCGTCGGCGAAATCGAAGCATATTATTTCAACGGAGGCGCGCGGGATCATCCCCGCGAGCGAGCGAGCGAGCAAGACAGAGCTGCCTAGAGGACCGAGTGTCTTTCATTATCCGGGGGAGGGAGCGACCCTGCACCGAGGCACGCCAGCGGAACAGGGCGAAATATTTGCCGAATAATTGGACAAGATCCCCGGCATAGATAATCCTAACGGCGAACGATGTTCTTTAAGGTTTGCTCACGAAATAACGTTAGCGAACCTCCTCCAGAAGCTGACTGAAATTGGTGCCGTTGAATCTAAGGAAATCGCCCGATCTACCTTGGAATCTCTCCTATAACGATCGCTTTAAATTAAGTTCCCGGACGTTCCTCTTCTCGCGAATATAATGCGGTTCAGAGAAGTCTTCGTATCCTGTTTTAATTGCTCCTTTACGAACTCGTTGAGATTAGAGTCTACAGATTTTTTGCCGACTTCAGCGGACGTGGAAACGAGTTCCGAAGTGTTTCGTTGCGATGACGGTCTCCTGTAAATTGAATACTGTGATTTATATTGATTAAGGATTTTCTGGTCACGATATGATGGTCGTCGAGTAATTAACAAGCAAGGAGACGTAGAATAGGTAAAAGTAAATATAGAATAGCGATGTAATGATGTTTAGAAACGGGTTCCGAGAGATTTCGTCCCATCTGTTGGTAATGTAAGATCGAAATTAATCTGCCGACGTTTCCTGGTGAATTTGATGAAAACCGATTATGCTCGGTTCACGACGGAGATCGAGTAATTAAAAGGAGATGCGATCGATGATGCGTCAGGACGAAGAAGACGAGTAGAGTGGGAGAATGGTAACGTAACGATATTTCGTGCGACGCGCGTTCATCGCGAATCGCGTTCGATCGAGAGACGGTTTGTCGCGCGAACGCCGGATATTCGTTAGGCTCGAATTTCCCCCCCGAGTATTTCCCCTTGCATGAGGTAGTATGTGTTTAGTAGAAACGGGGGTGGCGGGTCGTCCCTCTGGCGGAACGAGTTCCCGATTAATCTGGATACTGTGCTCGCTTGCAGGACCTGAAGGAGAGCTTCAATTACGGGCTGTTCTGCCCGCCCGTGAATGGAAAGGCCGGAAAATTCTTGGACGAGGAACGCCGCCTCGGCGATTATCCCTTCAATGGACCCATGGGATACTTGGAGGTAAGAGTCGCGCGTTGCTTTTCTTTAATAGCTAATACGAATAACAGTTAAGAAGCGATCAATCCGGAATTGGGGAAATTGCTGTCATTATTTCGTTGCTTTCGAATTTCACGCGCTTTCAGAAAGGATCTAAGCGGGGAGGGACTGAGAGGATTGGGTAAGGGTTAGACAAGGGATGGGTTCAAGAGGGAAGGGAATCCCAGGAAGGGAGGGATCCAGAAGAAGAGGGGATCTAAGGAAGCAAGGGGAGTGTAAAGAGGAATGGGAGGAGAAAGGGAGCCTGGCAAGGGAGGGATTCCGAAAAAGGGTGCAGAAAAGGAAC
Source organism: Lasioglossum marginatum (assembly GCA_028455795.1). Taxonomy (NCBI): domain Eukaryota; kingdom Metazoa; phylum Arthropoda; class Insecta; order Hymenoptera; family Halictidae; genus Lasioglossum; species Lasioglossum marginatum. The sequence goes on along the minus strand of CM052260.1, from coordinate 4,438,830 downwards.
TGAGAGATTCAGGAAACGGGTACACGCACCCAGGTGCATGGTCCACGTCAGGATGGTCCACCAGTGTCCACTTTGTAGGTCAACAAAGTAATTTTCAATGAATTTCAAGAGTAACTCGGATAACTTTCAACAGATTTATATATTCTGCGGAAGACTCTACATCCATTTCCATCCGTTTCGGTACGGACACTAGCTGATATAAAAGTAATACAAAGAAGAAAAATAAGCCAGTAATCGTCGAGCAAAAGTCGCCGGAACTGACCATCGCGCGAACTATCGCGCAACAGATGTTCGAACAGAGCCGTACCACGGCCGAACCCGATCATATAACAAGTTCGGCACACGTTACGATTATCGTTGCACCAGTATTCGCTAAAGAAAGTTGTACAACTCGTTGTACGATAAATCGCGCGGACCATTTCCACGGTTCTTCGACACCGGTTGCCAGCGAGGCGAACGGCCACGCGGGGAACGCTGGAAGCGAGAAACTGGATATGTAACTTCTGGTAACGAAAGAGTACAAAACGAGAAAGTAATTCCATTTGTACACAAATTGAGTCGAGGAGTCGCGCGCCCGACTGATAAAGAGGCCGTCTGTCGGCTATCGGTTCAAATCCCCCGTCGATTGTTCGCTTTCAACATTTTATGTGGCACCCGATAACCGGGATCAACATCTTCAAACGCGAAGCTATTATAGATCCACTAATCCCTTTCATCCTCCAATAAATGAACACAAAAAATGATTCAGTCTCGACGATACTTCGAAACCTGTAGCAAAAGTGGGTGATCCATTAACCAAGAATTTTCATAAGTGTAATACTAGGTAGATCGGAAGGACAACCAAGTAAATCCAAGACAAACGTTTACAAAATTTGCGAGACTTTGGAACTATGCAGATTTTGAGTACTGTGTTAAACTGTAAGGGTCCCTGGCAAGACCGAATATTTTCGTGGAGTTAGACCGGGTGAGGATCGCTAATGGGTTTAATTTGAATTTTCATCCCTGACCTCGCGACGACGATTCTCGTCCAGAATAATTGCCGCGGGGGAAGCTGAATGCGCGGGCGAAATGGACTCGCTGCGGGGGTGGGAAAGGACGCATTGCCCGGCCCCATTGACGTCCGTTCCCTGTCAAAGAAAACAAGAGAGAAAGCATCGGCAGAGAAGTCCGCTCGGCCACCGGAGTCCAAGAGACTCTTGAATATCTGGGGTTCCTCTTGCGTCGGGTCAAGGAGATACTATTTTTACTATTTACCTCTTTGCTTTTTCGAAAAAGCAAACGAGGCGAAAACTCCGGCTATTCCTTCGCTGACTCCTGAACCCAAATATCAAATACTTTTTGTTTATTGGAGTGGTTTATTTGGGGCGTTTAATTAAGACTGCAAATGGTTGACATTTTGTACGTTGTTTTCCCTGCGCGTCAAAGGGCCGCCGCGCTACTAACAAATCGTTATTATTAAAAGGCGGGCTTTTTCGACGAACTAATTATCATAAACGATCGATCATCCCGTGGAAGAAGCATCTCCTCCGGGGTCTTTACAATTTCGACAAAGGATGTTCGAGAGGGTCGAGATGTCGCTGTAAAAAACGATTGATCTCTGCGGTGGAACAAGGTCGGTAAAAAAAATGTGACGAAGAACAAGAAGAGTGGTACGTGGTATTCAAACCAAAACAGGCTAACCAAATTAGTTGAACGAAGTTATGCTTTGCTGACCGATTTAATCGAACGCTAGATTAAATCTAACGAGTACACCGCGGATTTAATATGTTCGCAGCGTCGATGATTATACGAGCCGTGAGTCAATTTAATCATGTTTCACAGGAGTTCTATTTCCATTCAAATTGGATTTGAAATTGTTATTTTATCTTTTCCCATTTCCGCGCTCGGTCTTTGAAATTGACGGTGCAGGATTACTTTTGATTACTTTTTTTTTACGCGTTTTGTCTAATATGAGAGCTTAGACACACAGTTTAATTAATTACTAGACTAAAATAAATGAAATACAAACGGCTATTGTTCCACTATTTTCGACTTTTTATCATTAAAAGAGAACTCTATTGATTATGGTTTCTCAACAAAGATTCAGTGAATCTACAGTAGAAGAGCTGGAGATTTGAATATCCTGTCCGAGAAAAGAGGCGCCACGCAGAGCGACGCCACGTATCAGGGAGTCGATGGACGACGTCGGTCGTTTCAACGGCGATTCGCGAAAAACAAATAATCCCGGTGGTCGGATAACGAGATCTGGAACTTGCCCGCGGTTTTCTTGCGTAACCGGATCTAGTTCTCGTCCCGGTGCACGCGTTCTCTTCCCGCTCATGTTAATCTTCGTCTCAGCGTGTTCTCGAGAGCTCACCTCAGCGTGCAAGGATTCACTTTCAGGGATGCGGAGGGTCGATCGCCTTGCCACTGACACCTTCGACTGCCTCTTATCGCGGTCGAGTGTCGCCCAGGCTACGGTCGACTCTTGCCTCGTTTCGATAATTTCCAACAAGAAGCACTTTTGCGAGAACCGAGCACAGTCGAAGCCACTCGATTTCATTTTATTATGCGGCTCATGGGCGACGATTATCTCGAACGCGTTCGAGATAACGCGTTTCCCTTTTCTTGGCATTCCAGCTCCGGGCTGTTGGCAGTCGGCGTGGCAGTTCGAATTGTTTTGTCATGTATGTGTTCTACAGACGTGAAAATAAACGGATTGATATTTGTACAGGAATCGTTCTTGATCTGTTGAAAATCATATGTTAAGGGGGTAGACTCTTGTTTTTCCAGGATTGTAAGGGTGCGGGATGCGCTTTCTCACTTCTCGATAATGCAAAGATGGGGTTTTTTAATAGGCAAAAGCACTAGATAAAAGATCAATCTAAACCGCAATCTCGTAATTTGCAAAATCGTAATTTGCATTATTCAGAAGCATAAAGCTGCGACAGCTACATGCTGCCGAATAATGACGCCTCGTAAACGTAAAAATGGAACTTTTCTAGATCTTTTATCTCTAGCGCTTTCGACTACAGAAAAACCCCATCTTTGCATTATCGAGAAATGAGAAGCAAAGTCTACTCCTTTAATCTTCTCGAATTCACTCAGTCCTCCGACTGTTTTGAACCTCGCTCACCCATTCCTATTACAAACACATAAAACCCAGAGGCTAGCGTTCGACCGCAAAAACGTTAGCTCCCGAGTACTCTAATCGGTGCAGGAGCACAAATTGATCTCTGAACGGTAGCCAGCAGGCTCGCCGTTCTTCAGGGAAGGTTTCAGGGCCTGGATGAAGCGGTTCTAGAATAAATTATCCTAAACGATGCAGGCGGCGGGCATCGACGGCCAGGGAGTGCAAATTAATAGTCGCGGCTAGATTTTTCGGGCAGTCACCGGCTGCTAGCAGGTAGTCGAAGAAGGAAGAACAAGAAGAACAAGAAGAAGAAGACGAGAAAGAGGAGGAGGAGGAGGACGTCTGCCTCGTGAGTCAGCTCTCGTCTCTGAAAGTGAATCTCGCGTGACGAGATCGACCGTGCTCGCGAGCCAAGCGATCGATGAGCGGACGATGAAGATAAAAAACCTTCGAGAGAAATAAAAAAAAACGCAGCAGCATGTTGCGGATACCGACGGCGCCGAATACCGGTGATCTATGGCACCTGTCTAACCCCGACTATTCATTTCTATCCGGCGAGCGTTATTGCTCTCGCGCGGCGCTCCGCTCCGATGAAAAAGTAAAACACGTCGTCCGACATACTTGGACGTTCGCACTTTATCTACATCCTTCTGACGGACGTTGAAATATCTCGCGAAACCGACGCCCTGGATATCCTGGCCAAGGTCGGTGACCTGGACGGTTCATCCGGTCACCGTGATCGACCGAATATCCAACACACTCAAATATTACATGCAAAGAAGAAAGGGTTTTTTGACCTGCATTTTATTGCACGTCGAGTGCCGCCATTTTTCCGCACTGGAGGGTCTAAGGAGGAATAAGGCAAATTAAATTATATTGTGTGTTATATGGAAACATTATTTATTCACACCTGAACAACGTTTATTTCATTGTGCTGTGCTATTCCAATAAACATCTGGTATTGAAAAATACATTCAATCTCCTCACCTACAATCCCAACAAAAATGGCGTACCTCCGGAAATACCAGTGACGAAGAAGACGAAGCTTCGGATGACTTTGGTCGTCTTTCGAAAGAAGGGGGATGATGCGTGCGTCGTTCGGCCGCGTGGCAGCACCGTATCTCTAATTTGCATTACAACTCGGCCTCCCTTGATAATCATAATTGCTGCTAACGGTAGTCATTAGCGGGGCTGTAGCCGCGATATTGCCTATCCGTCAGTAATCTAATGCTATGAGGCACGACGCCTCCGATAATTACAAAGAAGCTGTAACCACCAGGAAGCGGCAGGGTGAATCCCCATTAAGCCGAGATAATTTTATACTTTATACACGGCGTGCACGGCGGGGTCTCGTTACGAGGAAGGGCTCTCCGGCTCCGGGCGGGCGTGTATCGCCGCTTGGAAATCGACCAAAAAACAACAACAGAGCAAAAACAGAGTAGAAAATAGTTTTCGGTCGAGGCGCCAACGGTAATTAACGCAAGCGAAGATGCGAGTTCGAGGCGACGACCCACTTTGGATTTCTTCGCGATTGTTTGGCTGTGGGAACCAAGTTTTCGCTTCCTCCCCAGCCCCTTCCGAAACAATTACTGAACTATGTAGATTGTTTTTCCTGAAAATTGGGGTCGCAATAACTCAACCAAATTATATATTTCAGCAAGTAAAGTCACAATTAAAAACAGTGCTCTGCGTTTTGGATAAGAAGAGTTAACGAAAAATATTCAAAAAAGTGCAAGAAAGCATTAGTACCGCGTCTTTGTTTCTCCAGGGCCAAAGTGGGCGTGGCTTCGTCGCTCTCGACGGAACCAGAGCAATGCTCCGCTCTCGACGAAACTGCACGTACAATATTATACAATAGACTACTACGCGAAAACTAACGGGAAGAATACAGTAGCTTCTCTTTGCTCGCTACAGTAGCTCCAAAACCTTGGGTGGGCGTGGCTTCGTTGCTCCCGACGGAGCGCCTTAAACACAGTAGCGCTGGGAACATTATCACATACGACGATCGCGCTGCAATAAACTTGTTTCTCGAAACTACACGTGTTTTTCTCGACGTTGCAGCTCAAGTACAAGAGACGGGTCTACAAGATGCTGCACCTGGACGAGAAACAGCTGAAGGCGATGCACACCAGAACGAACTTGAGAAGGTTACTGGAGTACGTGGCGAACAGCCAGGTCGAGAAGATCGCGAAGATGTGCAGCAAGGGCCTGGATCCTAATTTCCATTGTCAGGAGACCGGAGGTAAAGCCGTTAGCAACATCACTCTTCCATTTCTCTTAAAACTTTCGGTTGCCGAAGAAGCGGATCTTTATCTTGCAAATTGATAAGAGCATTTTTGTATAAGGATCCGCAGTCTACTAATAGCTGTTGTATTGTGTAATGTCTTGTGCGATAAGATTGTCGAAAGTTTTATCACGAGACGGCGCGCGGTTTTTCAGAGACACCGTTGACGCTGGCGACGACCCTGAAGAAGCCGTCGAAGGTGATCATAGCGTTGGTGAACGGTGGCGCTTTGTTGGACTATCGGACGAAGGAGGGTTTGACGGCGATGCACAGGGCGGTGGAGAGGAACAGCTTGGAGGCGGTGAAGACGCTCCTCGAGCTCGGGGCCAGCCCGAATTACAAGGACACCAAGGGACTGACGCCTCTCTACTACAGCGTCATCTACAAGACCGATCCGATGCTCTGCGAGACGCTGCTGCACGATCACGCGACCATCGGCGCGCAGGACCTGCAGGGCTGGCAGGAAGTGCATCAGGTTTCAATGCTGTTCCTTTTGAATCCACCTTCCTACTCTTTGGCGGCTGTTATCTATCGCGAACCATCTAGCCAAACCTCTATAACCTGACTTGCTTCGACTCTGGACGAATTGTTGCTTGAGATGTATCTCGAAGAGAGAGCCATTGAAGTTCATACATAAATTCTTTAAACATTCAATCAGGAATAATCAATGTTTCGCTTCAAAGTTTCACGGTGTTATGGAGGGTTGATGAACCCCCTGGTTCGACGTTTTTGTTACAAAACAGCCTTTCAGAATTTCTTCAAAGAGATCCATTGGGCATTTCCATCTCAAACTTCGTGGGCTTGTTAGGTAACATTTGAAGGATGTACTGGCATTTTCCCAATACATTTTTTAGATGTTCCGAAAGACATTACTAGACTGCGGATTTTATGCATTTATAGTAAAAATGGATAGGTCAAATACTTTTATATTATTATTTATATCTTTATATTATTTCCGACTTTTTAAGATGGTCTAAAAAGAATATATAGATTCTCATTTAACTTCAGTTTCATATAATTGACTCGGGCAATTTTTATTTTGCATAAAGATCCGCAGTCTAGACATTACATTGGCAAAGTCAGAAGAGGTTGTGCAAAGTTGGAAAGACTGTGTTAGCGTCCTTCTCTCGGAGATGTTGAACCGTAAGAGACCGCGAGAGAACGGTTCTGTCGAACCCGTCGGACCAGGGAGAAGCTCCCGATTGCAAAGGGAGCAAGAGTATCGGTGAATCGATGATGCCGGCTGAGAAATTGCCGATCTGAATGTCCGCCGATGGTCTCGGATCTCGAATCTCGGGCCTCTCTCGAGCCCGAGATACCCGCGGAACCAGTTAACTGTGTTATTACAGCCGCCGAGATCAATTAATTCGCGCGCAGACGTATAGATAACATGTTAACGTTTCGCCGACCAACCGAGTTACGCCCGACCGGACGCTGGGATAGTGTAACGCGGTTGCCCCGTCGATTTTTGCACATTGTTGCGATAAGGGTCCGCTGTTAGGCTTCCTAAGGAACGTTCATACGACGGCCGTTCGTGGCTGTTCATCGGGAAAATTTCCCTCGTCGATGCAATCTCTCCTATGCTCACCAATGTGCAGCCTTGATAAGCAACGACGATGGTTCGACCAGAACGAATCGCGCGTCGCGATTTTACTAAAACCATTCCACCCTCTATCTCTCTCACTTGGCAAAATTGAAAATTCTTGAAATCTCGCTGCAACTGACAGGCGCGATCTAGATTCAGAATTCGAACGCGACTAGAGGGAGCTACGCAATAATTAATCCCTCCCGACGCTCGCCGATGGCGTTATTGGCTTTCAAATTAATGAAGCGGCCTCGGGACTTTAGCGTCACACCCTCCGGCAGTCGAGACGATTAATTTCTTTGTCGTCGCGGCTGGGGGCCATTTTTAAACTAGCACTGCCGCGAAATAGATTCCAGAAACTTTTCGTCTGACCCTCGTGCAACGCGAATAGACGGGGAACTTTTTTCATCTCTCCGAAATTTATAAATAAATTCGACGCGACAATGAAATTCCCCTTTGGACTTGTTATTGAAACCAAGACTATTAGGCTTCTAGGCTTCCTACGATTCTAGGTCTTTAATGACTGTTACGCTTCCAGAGACTTCCACGATTCTTTTAGATAGCATTTTGCTATTGTCGTGCGCAAGTTCGCATTTGCGCGTGGCGATAGACGCAGGTTCCGGAGACCTTTGACTTAATAATAAAACCGGTGTCCAAGCGAAGCTTCTTGGCGATCGATGGATCAAGGACCCTGATCCGTAGAAATTTCCAGCGTGCGGTGAGCGAGTCGGGTCGGCTCGGCTCGGGTCGGGTCGGATCGGGTGGCGGGTTGTTTGTTTACGGGAAACGGTTGTCGCGACTTGACGTGCCGTAGCGTGCCGCTTGCCGCGAGGCAAGGTTGTAAGGTGGGAAAGCGCTCTCTCGGTTTAATTATAATCGGTCCTGCCCTTCGATAATCGATAACGTTGAGCCCGCGTTGGCGTTCTATCGCAGGCCTGCCGCAACAACCTGGTCCAGCACCTGGATCATTTGCTGTTCTACGGTGCCGACATGAACGCGCGTAACGCGTCCGGGAACACGCCGCTGCACGTTTGCGCAGTGAACAACACGGACGCGTCCTGCATTAGACAGTTGCTGTTCCGGGGAGCGCAAAAGGATAGTTTGAATTACGCGAACCAGACACCATACCAAGTGGCCGTGATCGCCGGGAACATGGAGCTCGCCGAGGTCATCAAAAACTATCAGCCGGAGGAAGTCGGTGAGTGTGAGATGAGGACAGAGTGAGAGACAGAGAGAGAGCGAGAGAAAGAGAATGACTGTGTTAGGTCCATGCTAATTGAACCATAAGCGATGATAGAGGAAGGATACGGAGGAACGCTCAACCGGTATCGCGAATCGTGATTTACCTGTGACTGGCTGATCGAGGCTCCTCGATCCCCTCGGTCAGGATTGGTCGAAACTCTAGAACTAATCGGCACTCTTTGCTACCGAACCCTCGAACACGTTCGCTACCATCGTTTACTCCCAATAACCATTATTATGTACTTTCAATGATTAGAATTATTTGTTATCAATCGTAGTACGTAATCATAGTCTAAAGTCTAGAATCCGCAGTCTACTTACGAAATGTGAAGAAAAAGTATCAGTCTTGTCATTATTATAAAGCGATATATATGTCCCAAAGTTAAATTCAACGTAGTCTCTTTTGAAATATAAAGGAAAATAATAGCAAATGGTATATGTTATAAAATACCTTGTCTAAAATGTCGCCCGCTATAGTCATGAACGAACGGAATTCGCAGCCAAATCCCAGCGATAATGATCGATGCTGGTGGCGAACGCGTCGAAGGATTGGATTGATCTCGGCCCATATAGAATCGGAGCGATCGCGATCACGGTTTCACGGTGAAGATTAGGCGAACGGAACGGATCTCGGCCCGAGAATCGGTCCTATAGGCGGTTTATCCGCTTATCAGATAACGCTTGTACTTCGATCGATCGTTCGGGGATCTTTCGCAGCACGATTTAGCCAAGCATGAGCATGCATTAGTAGCGAGCTTCTTTTTTTTTTGGTATCTCCTCCATTATGATCAGAGACACACCATACACGCTTTTCTGTATATCACTCGCTTGAACCGTAGACAGCTGTAGAGTACTTTGTATAACCCGGTCTGCTGGTTTGTTTTTCCTTGGTGTAAATAATGTATCATGATCGTTCGTAACTCGTAATATTTTTGTGCGTGTGTAATATCTATACATATATATACATACTTATCTCTCTGTGTGTCCAGTGCTGTATGACATAAGTAAAGGAATTGTAACCAGTCCGGTGGGTTTCTCCTTTTTGGTGGTGATGGTCTTGTAAGACGTCGAGCAAGCATCTTTTGTAACATGATTACACGCGGAGTAACGGCCGAGAAGTTTGACCGACTGCTTTCCTTTTTTGAGTAACCGATGATAACGTATCTATTTGGATCGTCGTCGAGCGACCTCGAGACCTGTCAACGTGCTTTCGAAATCGTAACGATTTCATTCATCCTTATACTTACAGCCGATCAATAATCGTGATTCGATCGTCGCAGTTTCGATCGGACAGGCTCGATGTCGCTCGAGCAAGTTGATTAGTAATGTTTGGTAGTTTCGATATATTGGCTCGTCACATAAGCGAGACTCCTCGGGCTTTTGAATGCTCATGGTCGACGAGCGAAGCCGCTTATGCGATCAGTTAATAGTTTGTAAGTATACGTGTGTCGTCCCGGGTCGTTGGAACTCTACCGGAAAATGGTACTCACGTTCCAACGACTCGTCGCACCTTGTGGAACGATCTCCCGAAAATCTGGCACGGAAATCGCCTATTCTAATCGATAGTTGAAATCGTGTCAACGCGATTTTAATCACTGCGTTCAGAGAAAATGGACGCACTCATTAGCACACGCGTGAAACGATCCTGGAACTGTTCTTCTGAGGAAATATTTTGAGTCGCAATGGAAACGATTGGACTGTGGATTTTTGCTGTGTTAACATTAGAACGAAGACAACATTTATTTTCAGAATTTTTATTGATGTACAACTTCCTCTGGGCTTCATTACGTATGTATCACATGGCTGGTGTAGGAAGTATTTTCGATTTTCATACAAAATAAAAAATAGTAGTCAGTATTTATTATTTTCTTGTTCATTTTCAAATTCATTAAATATTTCCATTGTTCTGGATTTACTCATTTTTGTCATAAATGCATAAAATTCACAATCTAAGAAGTAAATAGACGCTCCAGGCAGCTGTATCTAAATTCGAAGTTGCAAATTCCGGCCAGACGCGGGAAATTTGCGATCACAGTGCGTCGACGGCGGGTTTGGCGATCACTGGTGCACATGCTATGTCTGAACGGGAGATACGAAGACCGTCGAGGCACATTGTATCGTACAAAACGGATACAAGCAACCTTGGTGAATGCGTGATTTAAAAAGAAATGAAATAACACTTTCCGCGCGTGCTTCTCACCGCTTTCTTGTATAGTGACCGACGATAAAAGAACGCGTTCCGATCCGTCGTTGTTCTATCGACCCGTGAACCGAACGATCATAAAACCGTGTGACGCGTTCTGCGCGCGTGGTTTGCGTGTGGCTGCGTGCGTGCGTGGGTGCGTACGTCGACGGCTTGTGCGGAACATTTCTGCGGCGATCTTCGCTCCGTGAAACGCCGCGCCAGAACCTCGAACGTTGAACGGACGTCGAATTCCCGCTCGGAAACGCCTAATTCAATCCTCTGTCCATGGAGCAAACACCACTGAAATCTGCATGAACGATACTCAACTGGTCATTCGTTATAGCGAGCTGGTCCTTCCCGAATTTCCACCTCTAACTGCCGAGGTTCAGTCTCTGGGAAATTAGGTTTCTTAAGTCGTAGACTGCCGGTATTTCTCCACTAAAAACATATTCTTTTTCTGGAATATTTGTATATGAACCGGCTTATTATATCGCAAAATGAAATTTTACTATAATGCAAATTATATTAATGACTCCATGTAGCATCACACCGGCAGTCTAAAGGTTAAATTAAATTTATTAGCGAATTGCGCAGTTTATGAACTTAAAAAAGTGGTTTCAGGAATGTTGAGCATTCGTTTGATACTTTCGTAGGCTTGACAGAAGGGTTCATTGAAATCTCCATTTAATATCTGTCCAGAAAATTAAGCTACCTTGCGCGGAAATGACGATGCCAATCGTAAACATGAATGCAAAGAAACAGAACGTGGAATAGGTACTAGCATAGCAGGGCGAAAAATGCAACTTTCGTTCTAACACAAAGTAAATTGCTTGGTGTGCAAATAAAGAAGAATTGGAGTACGGAGAGTCAGTATCTCGGCAGTGGAGGGACATTTTTGGTCGAGAAACAATCGAGAATAAAATCTAATAAACTCTGAAAGCTCCGGCACACGATAGACTGTTTTTGAAAAAGAAACATCGCGAAATTCCATCGAGAAAACCATCTCGCTGAGTGAACCACTCGAAAAAGACCGGGGAAATTGCTGTATTTGTTCCATGGACGAAACGAGGCACGCGATACTGTGTGCTGCAGTCTGAAAATCAGGGATCGTAACCCTAACTCGAATGGGATCGATTTGCTGAGATTGGTAACCCGGTTAACTCATTACAATCTTGCGAATGAACACAATTTCTGCCGAACGTGTTTCCTAGAAACTCTGTTTACAAAAATCGATCGAGCAGTTTGCAGAACAGTAACATTTAAAGAATTTAAAGATGATCGGTTTTGAATCCATTCAATTGATTCCAGAAAATGAACGTATATATTTTGCATAAAAATCCGTTATTACCAGTGATTATTACCCAGATTATTATCCAGTGATTAATAACAGTTGTTGGTTATTTGAAGTTTCCACCTCGAGCTATAATCCGGTTAATTTCAGTATTAATAAGTTAATACTCGACAGCATTGATTTTACGACAACCATTTTGAAACAATTTAGTACAGCGCCGGTCACCGATGACCCCCGGGCAGTATTCGACGCGTTAACACCGACGACTGCGTCTTAAAATCATAATTGTTTCAAAAGTTACGATCAATTTGAGAGAACTACTTTAAACGCCGCCGGGTCGGAAGGATTAAATCACGCGACAGCCATAAAATGATGGTTATTGCGTGATTGTGTCGCTGGAATCGGCCCCGCTCGTGGACTACGCTAATCAATATTTTACGATTACTCCTCCCATGTCATTTATTATACGTGCTGTGCTTTTTATATTAATATTGGTGGTCGATTCCAGCGACAGCTTGGTCACGGCAACACTATCGTATTCCTACTGTCGCGCGTGGTTTAAAAGTGGCCCGGCGTGAGTTACACTCCTAACCATAAATCAGCGGACACTTACTTTAATGAAATGGTAATTAAAGAATTAAAGAATAGCTTCCAGCTTGATTTGATTGTTTCATTTTAATTATGTAGCTGTTATACGATAATATTCCAATGCAAAATTAAATATATAATATATTTAATATAAATTAAATATACCCCACCTAAATTTAAAAAATTAGAAAATATAAGAATAATAATTGAAATTTAGAAAATATAGGATAGTTTGGTTATATTTGAAAAAATTAGTAAGTATACCATTTTTATTTCACAATATAGGTCCTTTAATAACAAAAAATCGTATGCATCCACATTTGAATAAGTGTCCGGTGACTTATGGACGGGAATGTACGTTTATAGGGTCCCTTGGCGAAAAATTACTGGTTTGCTATAAACGCGCCGAGGAGAACTCTTACGGCTTCTATATCAGATCTAAACGTACCCTCACGAGTTCTACAGCTCCCAATGAGTTAGCAATCGGTTACGATCCTTATGTAGAACCACGATAGCCCAATAGAGAAAGAGAATGCTCTGGTATATTCCGCGTCCAGGTTGTACAATGAGAAACAGATCAATCTAGAGGGTTGATCGGTCCCGGGCGAGGAGGATGCGTCGAGACGCCTTCGGGGCGCGCCTACTTGTAAGGCTAAGTAATCCTTTCTTTACTTAACCTTGCAACCCTCGATTTTCCAGTACCGTTTAAAGGGCCGCCACGCTACAACCCGAAACGACGGTCGGTGGCATTCGCCGGCACTTCGACGATGACGACGAGCTGCTCGGCCAGTAACTTGGGCACGCTGACCAGGATACCGTCCGCGGATCAACAGCACGGTTCTGGTGTAACCGGGATCGGTTCTGCCGGCTGCGGCAGCTTGACCAGAACGATCTCTGTGGAGCAGTACACGACGACCGGCGTGACCTCGGTCACGAGAGTACCGTCCGCGGAGCAATACGTTGTGGCGGCGGGTGCGCTGACCAGAGTACCGTCCACGGAACAACAGTATCCATCCACCGGCACCTTGAACAGAGTACCGTCCGGCGAGCAATACGCGAGCCCGAGCCCGATCCCTCACGTGAGCTCGATGGCGACCGGTACCCTAGCCAGGATATCCTCCACCTCATCTTCGTCATCGTCCTCCTCGTCCTCCTCTTCGTCCACCTCCTCGTCCTCGTCGGCTGGAGAACAATACTCCGCGACTCTGCCGACCGGCACGCTAACCAGAGTACCGTCCACCGAGCAATACCCGACCGGTACGCTGAGCAGAGTACCGTCCACCGAGCAGTACCCGAGCAGGACCACGCTGTCCTGCTCCGGAGGAGAGCAGTACGCGAGTACAGTCGCGAGGACACCGAAGGACTCACCCCGCCTTACCATCCGCCGTGTACCGTCCATCGACCCAACCAGAACAGACCTACAGAGAATACCGTCCGAGCAGCACGTACCCGCCAGACAGGCCGACCAGAACGGCCATCGGATCCCGTCGGACTACCAGAGCCCCAATTCCATGAGGGACCCGAACGCGAGGTAAGCATAAACTGTCTTTGCGAACCCTGACTAACCAGCTCGGCTGACACACCGCCGGGAAAACCGTCGCGACGCAACGGTATATTTTCTTCGACTACCCGCCACCGTTCTGTCTTCACATCCGGTCTCGGCTACCCGACCTCGTACCCGCTCTTGCTACACCGGAATGCTTGCGCAAATGCTAGCTTTCATCAGAGTTTCTGATAAGTGGACGGGGAAACTGAGGTTAAACGTTGTACATTTTGATTCTTGAACAAGAATCAAAACTTCTTCCTATCACATTTTTCTTATTCACTTATCGGTTATTAGAAAAATGTAGGCTAGCATATCTACGCGAGCATCCGGTGTATTGGCTCGACTAACTTCTCGATTCGCCTCGCCGAGGATTCCGAACGACAATCCTCTTCGAACGAATCTCCTCGTTTTCGTCTCGCGTGGCGGTTAAGCTTGTCGGAGGCACCAGGACGCAACCGAAACTGGATCCTCTTTGCAATCGACTCTCGCGCAGCTGTTCCCAACCGAAATTTTTGTCAAAGGTTCTAGCTGTTCGTACCAAATTCGGCCATCAATTACTTGCATTTGTCTCGCAAAAACTTCGGAACGTAGTTTGGAGAGCCGTTAACTCTTTGCACTCGAGTGGGGTCGTAAATCTGGTCAGCAACTTGCGTGTCCTCTTCAAAAGCACATAGATCACTGGATATGATGGTACTTGCAAGATCTACAATTTCTCTAATATGAAAGTTAAGCAAAATCAAAGTAAATAATAAATGAATAAACGCATACAAGTTGCTGGCAGATGAAAGCCTCAGGAAAATCCCCGAGTGCAAAGAGTCGATGCAGTCAGATAAAGAGACTGTCCCATCTTTGAGAAATACGTTTGAAAAGGTTGACAAATTCGTCAGAACTTACGAGTCTTTAAGGCGAATTAAAGACGATGCTTAAGAAGTCCTTGAAAATCCAGGTCCACCTCGCGAGGGTAAATTAAGATCGATCAAAAGACGACTGTGCCACGAGTGTACTTCAACGCGACGATATAGCGAACCAACGATGCCAACAGCATCTGAAGTATCGTGTCTCCGTCGCTTCAAACAGCTTCAAACAGCTTTAAACTTGGAACAGAAATCGTCACCATAATTTTACCCTGCTTTCAACCAATTTAAAGCTGGGATTTCCTGGTTTATACTCCATTCGTCGTGACTTATAGACGGTTTGACGAATGGAGTATAAGTTCGCTATATCGTCTCTGCGAAGTATGCGGAAATTATGGCTGCGTTCTGAGTCCTCCATCGAGTCAGACCGCTACCCGAGCGGCTCCAAAGCGAGAGACCTTCCGGTTCGAAAGGGTTGCACTGTTCGCGCGTGCGCGCGCGCGATCAATTCGCGAATGGAACGTGTTTCGGGACTGAACCGGCCTAACGCGTTGAAGCAAAGACAATTTACGCTGATCTCGTGAGATTTGTCGAGCAAACAGCCAACCACGAGAAAAGGCGCGAAAGAAAGAACGAGAGAGAGAGAGCGCGCGCGGGGTTTCGACGGTCTATATACGTGGTTCCGCTCCCATTTCAAGATTACCAGCTGCCATCGCCGCGGAGAACTATCAGAACATAAGAATGGAGGGGCTGACGAGGCTGCAAGAACACCGGCTCGAGCTGCAACAGCGTCTCGACATGCACAGAACGATGGAGATGCCGCCGTCGCCGTCACCGAGCAGCAGAAGTCTAGCTCCTTTCAGCTCGGCTAGCTCGAGCCTGTCCGAAGGCAGCAATCAACCGTCCGGCGAAGATTCCGCCAGCATCGTCACAGGTATAGAAAACAGGTTTATTTTCTACAAAATTTGCCTCTCTCTCCTCCGTCGGGTGAGACATAAAAAAAACTAATAACGAGAGAGAGAGAAACACATAATACACAGCGAGACAAAGAGAAAGAGAGCGAGAGAGAGACAGAGAAGAGACGCTGAAGAAACGCAAATCTCCACCGAAGATCCTCGGGATCTTCGAATGATCTCCTCGCGCCTTACGCAATCGCGCAGGAACAAAATCGACGGATATGTGAGAGAGGGAGAGAGTGAGAGAGAGGGAGAGAAAGAGAGCAACAGAGAGAAAGAGTATTTGCGTGTTTGGCATGAGACTCGTACGTCGAACCATCACCATCAGAAGCCAGGCCAACATTCGCGCGACACCTCGCGAACTTCTTAAACGATCCTCCACCCATAGCTGTCTTAGCGGATGTAACATCAGCAACCTAGACTCCCGAACCGTTCGGAGACGGGTTCCTTTTTTTCTTTTGTCCCTTCGTTGTTTCTCGTTCGCTTCGTTAGCGTTAAGGTAGCCTAGCGTTGCATGACGTTCATCGCTCTAAGACGATGCGATTCCTTGATCGACCAAACGATGGCACAACTGTCTCTCAGGCCTGCTCTCCGTGAATTTCTAGACAAGAGTCTCGGCGACACAGCCTCCGACGTGATCAGCGACAGTTCTGGAGTTGGAACCTCCCAGTCTGATACCACCAACTCGCTCTCGATCCCAGGGACAACCGTCGTTTGCGTTGAGAGCTACAACAGCGGCATCCTGGGACACCTGAGCATCAATCAAGGGGACATCCTCGAAGGTACTGCCACGAACGATCGATATCCGACGAGACGCGACCCACGATTGCTACCGTCCCTGACAGAAACTGTTCGATCTGACGTGTTGCGCTCTGTTCCACGCTGTACCACTCGCTTCATTGATTTTCCGTGCCCTTAATACCTTCACAGACCACGCGCAATAATTTGGGACAGAGAGAGCAATGTC
Source organism: Lasioglossum marginatum (assembly GCA_028455795.1). Classification (NCBI taxonomy): domain Eukaryota; kingdom Metazoa; phylum Arthropoda; class Insecta; order Hymenoptera; family Halictidae; genus Lasioglossum; species Lasioglossum marginatum. The sequence goes on along the minus strand of CM052260.1, from coordinate 4,422,220 downwards.
AGAGGAAGTCTACAAAATATAAAACAATGTACAATCCACCTGTAACGATGTAAAAATCGCAAAAAAAGAACAATTTGTAACTCTGACGACAGAGGTGGTCCAAAAAACGAAATTGTCCTCGACCCTCCAAGGTGACGGCACTCCCTGATCGGTGTTAACATTCTCACCACTCTGTAAATCGTGTAAATAAACAGTTTCATTCGTCCATTCATATAATCACAATTCACACGAACGACTTCATCTTAATTCTTTCTTTGCTACGTGTTTGTCCAAAGCACATGGTTCGGATTCTCTTTTTGCTCAGGGTCGGTATTGGATTTGAGCGCAACGTCCCTCAGTGTGGTTACTGTTACTATAACGTATTAATACATTGTGGGAGTGCTCAAATGTGTTCTGATTGCAACGGTGTGGTTTTTGTTTCTTTATTCTCGAACAGTGACGGGCGCTACCGACTGCGGTCTTCTCGAGGGTGTCCTCCGGGGACAGGGTACAGGTCTGTTCCCGGCTCACTGCGTGCAGGAAGTTAGACTACGGCACACCAACATCCCGTTGGGCCCGCAGCCTACCAGCCAAGGACGCAATAGGGTGTTGGGACGCAGGGAGTCGCAGCATAAGTATTTCGCGACCGCCCCCAGGCTGAAGAAACCGTGAGTAACTCCTCAGACTGAACGACAACCCTGAATCCGCCCCCGGTACAGTAGAACCTCGGTTATCCGAACTAAACAGAAATCCATAAATATTCGAACGGTAGAACAGGTACTTGATTCAATCTTAATTGATTTGCACAATGAATAATGTTGCATATAGATCACCTTAGATTGAGCTATCTGCATATGAAGCGTGCTGCGATAATAGTGACTACAGGTATCAAAGAACCGGATAATCGAGGTCCTATTATAGTGTATAATGGGCAGGTATTTCACAAATTTTATATAATATCCACGGTTCGTTGGGCAGTGTGTTAAATCCATACTTGACATTTTTTTATGTCTATCTTTCATAGCGGTAAACTTGTCGATTAGGGTCCTCCTCCCAGATTTTAACGGGACTTACAAGCCAGACCTATTTTATTTTTATTTGGTAAATTTTATGCATTCTATACATAGCTCGTAACATACATATACATAGTATATACAGAAAATAAGTTCCCCGTTTGAAATCATGACTTTTATTCAGATTATCTACGGAGCCTGTAAGCTGCATAATATTTAGTATGATTCCTTTTATCTTGCTTTTGTCTTACGGTTTCTAACGTGGTATGTATTTCTAACGGGGAGACGTAGCGCGCGATTCCCCCCGTGACAGTCGTAACCGTAGAAATTTCAATCAAATCGAGCGACTGCTAATTTCCTGGAGCATTGGTTGCCCCGAGTGCCTAACGGATGCACGCCGTTTCTGCACGGTAACACCGTTATTCAATCTAACACACGATGCGTTTCCAGAGTGACGTCGGAGCCTCGCACCGTGGTATTGCACCGTTCGAGAAAAGGTTTCGGGTTCGTGCTGCGAGGTGCCAAGGCGACCTCGCCTTTGATGGAGCTGACGCCGTCGGCCAGGTACCCCGCCTTACAGTACCTGGACGACGTCGATCAAGGAGGAGTGGCCGATCTGGCTGGTCTACGCAAAGGAGACTTCCTCATTCAAGTATATATTCAATTACCTCCTCACAATTTCCAATTACAGTAGAGTGTTTCCACATTGTTCAGTTGTATACTATACAATTCTGATTTGATGGCCAACATTCATTTTTGTTGACTGGACAACATGGAAATGATCTATAGAGCAACTCTGTTGTGCGGTTTATAATACACAATGGTTCTTCTTCGTTTTGCAGATCAACGGCGAGGACGTGACAACGGCTTCCCATGAGCACGTGGTCGATCTTATCCGGAAGTCCGGCGAGCTGGTCAGGATGACCGTGGTCTCGCCGGTGATCAGCCTACCGAATTCGCAATCGGCAGCCATTTTGCCAACTAGTCAACCCATTCAGAGACAGTACGCGACACTGCCGCGTAAAGGTAACAACAACGTGGTGATCGGCGGCACTCTTGGAAGATCGCCGGCGCCCATGCCACCCCGACGAGATCCGAAGACGACGCTCAGCGTTGGTCGGGCGCGGGCCAGATCGATGGTCGCAGGATTAGGTATGTGAAATAGACTCTACCCTAACCGAAAAAATTGACAAACTCCACGAACCGTGACTTACAAGCAATGTCACAAGATTGAGACTTGTCTCCCATTCTACCTTAACCCATCCTTGTAAAAAGGATTTTCATGTTCATAAATTCTTTTTACACTTATGAGTAGACTATGTATCTTTATATAAAATAAAAATGTTCTGCATCAATTTTAAGAAACAGGAGCCAAGGAAAAAATTATTTCTTTCTTTAATAATCTTAGTGGGCTGAAAATAATACATTGGTGTTCCTAAATTCTTCTCACCTGTAAACCTCTTGAAATTGGATTTACCCATTTTTGTTATAAATGCATAAAATAATACATTGGTTTAAGATAGAGATTTAATGCAATTGCTAAGGCGATAAAGATGGGTTATTTTTATTTGAACTGCAGAAGGCGGCGGGGAGAGGGATGATCGCGACGAGATAACGTCGACAGGAGCGAAATCGAGTAGCGCGGAATCGATACACCTTCCTCAACAGCCGTCTACCGGGCCGAATACTGGGCAGAATACACCTGTGCAACCTCGAACGGCCAGCATCCGATCGCGACCGACCTCCAGCAGGATCACTGCCGCGGAACTGGAGGTACCGAGAGAGAGGCACGAAGCACGGATCGGTTGCTCGATCGCGAACCACGCGCTTCTTGTTCCTCCTTTGAATGGCAACTGCACGAACGACACACACACCGAAGCTTCTTCAAGCTTTGTCCTTACTTTCTTCCAGGAACTATTTCAGCGGCAGCAAGGTAGCGCCAGTGGTCAGTACAGCTCGTCCATGATGAGCTCTCACTTTCAGACTGGTCAAGCTACCAAGTCGCATCCATCCTCGCCTGCTAAGACCGGCAGGGTATACGCGAGCGTAGCGGAAATGAAACGCAAAGGCAAAGTAAGAACACAAGAGAACACCTCACACCTCACAACCACAATCACGCTCGAAATACTCGATTCTCGGTGTACGGTAATGTCTCGATATATGTCGAAACTTCGGGACCAAAGAACATCGTCGATTAAACAAGTGAACATGGTCCAAATTGTATCGTGTTTGGTATCATTTTAATCGGTAAAGTGATCATGTTGCTAAAAGGTTGGTAAAGAATAATCGAAAATTAAAATATATTGAGACGTTATTGTACACCTTCACTTCTTTTATCTACAATTTCTGGTCTGCCTGAACTAGATTTCCGGCGACCCCGTTCGCCACGGTATCCGCAGAATTCAAGCGTAGATTGGTGTAATAGCTGTAGAGTTTGAGCTAAGGTTATCAGTGATCAACAGTCTTTCGTTGTTAATAATTATTCTTTTGGGTAGATTGCGCCTCTTTGGGTCGGGCTCCCCTCGCTCGGCGCTTCTGTCGATTAACCAAGTTTGGCCTGGTTTCATTTACTTTGACGGAGTTCACTGATGGTGACTGCGCTGCGGAAATTTATGCAAACTCGCGTGACCGTAGACAATTTCGTTGACTGCCTCGTCTATGAGCTCATCCATGTAAATCATTCATGTACTTCCAAAAATTAATGTTTAAGCGAATCTTTCATGGACAAGAACTAGCATAGACTGTGACTGCCGGGTAATAATTAGATGGATGGTTTTTGAACGATGATCAACCTTGACCCTATACTCTTTTCCTGATTAAATTAATTACTTGGATTTTATGGCATTTATACAGTATCTTAAAATTAGAAGTACATTCCATTTTTTTTTAAATATTGAATGGAGATATAAATATCACGTTGTAACAATGTAAATGAAAGACAAGACCTAATCGAGTGAAATAATTTTGAAGCCAGTTTGTTAGGAAGCGATTAAAGAATCCCGTGGCTCAAAGAAGAAGCATAGAAGTCCGCGGTCTAAACGACAACTAATAAAGCTCCGTGATGATGCATGCTCCGGGGTGATGGTGGCTGTTTTCACGCATGTGTGTTGTAGTTTTCTCGCAAGCCGGCACGAGTGTACGGCAAGGGGCGTTCCTGGTACGAGAGAGACAACGAGGACGACTTATATTACTGATCGAAAATACTTTGTTTCTAGCGCGTCCGTGACTTGCATGATTCCAGGTGACTAAGTCATTTGCTAATGAAAATCCGATGCTCGAAAGGGCATCGGGTATCTCTCACCTTCGGCTTTATGAACACGCCTCGCAGAAACTAACGATGTGTACCCGTGTAACGAACATTGTAATTACTTTGCTTTCGCTTTTTTTTGCGTGACCGTGCTGTTTCACAACCGCACCTGCATCTGTAACTGCAAAACGCCCGCAAAACGAGGCTCTAAACGCTTCGACAGTACGACTGGTCTTGCAATCTCACTACAGCTTCGCGAAAGCTCCAGAATCCTGAGCTTTCGTCCTCGGATCTAACGTAACGTAGACTCCTACACCTGCTGTGCGTCTCGAGGATCCCTCGTTCGCACCTGGAAGGACCGCGAAATGTCATTCATTTGGTCTAATTTATTGTTGAAAATTTTGTATATTGACAGACGGAATTATCAAGTATCAAAATCCGTGTTCCTAAATTTATTTGTACAGGTCTTCTAATTATAAATATGAATTCTAACTATAAAAATGAATACTACCGTTATTGCGTTGAATAAAATCGCTTCAGATTCGCGAAGATCAAGTTCAAAATTGTTCGTTTGACACTGGCTCGCGAATCACGTTGCGCGTCGGTCCTTCTGTCGGTGTGCAAGCCCCTTAAACAAACGGGACACCATTCTCCTTCTACGAGTCCCAGTCTTTCGTAATTACACGCGGTTTCGAAGTATGTATTTATAGAGATTAATGCGTGTATTGGTATTGGTACGTGACGGTGCATCAGAATGTGCTAACACGTTCGCCGGCGCAGTTGTTTGACAAGACTACCTCAACCGTGTCGACTTGAGAAGTGTTCGGCTGAGTCACGAATAACTTCCGCTTTCCTCTTTTTAATTAATGTCGGTCAAAGGCATTGCGTACGCTATTAATCGACTGTACAATCTATACCATTATCGTGCAGGAACATCGTAGCGTTGAAGAGAAACTATAAATCGACGGAATAACTGCGGTGGCTGTTTCGACTAAACATTTAATACATTAATTGCCGATGGGCACCGATCAAGCTAGAAAATCAATTTCTATTACAATCTATTAGGCTTCGTTAAGATTACAAGATCTCGTTACGATCTACAAGGAGCGAGCAAGTTGTGAAAATAATTGCTATAGTAAATCTGAAACTGTTTCGATTTTGCGAGACTTTTATGAGCAGAGTCCTGCCAGTCAACGGGTTAATATCGAGTTTGATTAGCTTGCAGTTAATTCGTTTCCCGAGTACCGCAATTTTCGCAGGAACTATTATTAATTTCCCGATCGCTATGATCGTGGTTATTTATGACTCAATCGCGTCGCCGTAATTCCGTCGAGTAATACCGCATTTAGCACGTCGGTCATTCGCGAGCGACATTACTTCTTCCCATCTGGTCTGCAAACGACTTTCTATAGCCATATATTCGACTAAATGAAACTTTATTAGAATACAGAAAGAACGGTTGACAATCCGCGGTCTGTATGGCGGCAGTGAACGTGGTAGCCATCGATACTATTTCATTCTTCCTTAACGATCTTCAGCTGCGTTTCCGTAGAAACTATTATAGCTATAATAGCTATAGGAGCGTCGATGAGAGCGGTGATAAAAATTGATCGTCTACTAAGCGTCGCTCTGCTTCTAAACTATTCCATTATAAAACAATAGAATGCACTTCTACGTTTTACTCTCGTCATCGCTCTGATGGTTTGTCACTAGCATAAACGGACCGTAGAGACCATTCTAGAAGAAATTAGAGATTTCACGTGTATTTCGCGTATCCGTATTTTAAAGTACGTGTATGTAAATACACGTTCAAAACCACGATCTCTAGTAGAAATCCATTCTAATCTTTCATAATGGAAAAGCGTTCACATCGAAGCAACTATCGGAGCATCGCTTAACGCTTTGAGTGACAACGCAGCAGTTTAAAAAATTTCACAAAAATAATTCATTAAAGATTAAAGAATAATTCATTAAAATAATTGACCGAACGAAGATCAGCTTTCGTTGCAGCTTAGACAGAAAAGTACTCCTAGATCCAGGGTGAAGGAATAGTCCCAGCGAATAGTCCGCTTCTTTCTCCGCTTTTCGTATCGATCGTGTAAAATTGTAGTGCTAGTCGAGCTGTTGTCTTCGTGAACGCTGACGACGATAGCTAATCGTCCACGCGTATTCAACCGGTCGTCTATTTCCAGTCAAACTCGAGAGTACGTTTCTTCGGGGGCCTGGGCGGCGGTTCCGACCTCCACAGAGATTTCCACAGCACGCCGGACCTGAACGTGCAGGTGCAGTCGTCTATACTGGCTCCGAAGGGACATAGGAGTCAGGAGGACGTGAACGCTATGAACGGCAGAAACGGACTTCCACCTCCGAACCATCCTCCGCCCCCACCGCCAGTTGGACAGGTAGTCAAGGTGAACGTGGGCGCGAACGTGCCGGACGTGGTCACGCCGGCTTCAGTCTACGACAACATGGCCCACATACAGCAAGTCAAAGGTATAGTGTTCTCCACTAGCCTCGTAATTTCCGGGCAACTGTTCTGGACCGGTCCAAGAAGCATCAGTTATCCAGGACCTGGTACCGTGGTGAGATGACAAGAAGGTCCCTGGCAGGAATGCGGTGACGTAGCAAGAATACGCGGCCGATTGGTTAATTTGGAAGGAGCGCGCCTTCTATTAGCCCACGGCTCGGAATTATTTACTCGCGACGGGTGATTTTCGTAAGCTACGCCACCTTGACCCGGCCGCGCGTCTCGCTTCCCGTGGCGGTCCTATGTGCCGTCCAAGGGCTCATCTTGTCATATCACCACGGCACGCAGACTTGAGAACTTCTCTAATTGTTAATTTGTACTTCCAGAGCTGGCAGCCGCGACGGCAGAAGGTGGCTACGGCGTGATGTCCAGCTTCCGGCCGTCGAACAGCGCGAAGCTGTACGCTTCTCCCGAGGACATGAAGACAGTGGGATACCGTTCCCGTAGTTTGCCAGCGCACACGACGCGCTGCCACGTGCGGAAGTCTCACAGCCTGCGCACGCCGAACAACACTACGTTCAAGCCTTTGAACAACCAGCAGGCAACGAACAACAACACGGTCGCGAGCAACAATCAGGTGAACAGCAGCCAGTCGGCGAACAATCAGTACGCGCAGCCGTTGAAGACGAACAGGAGCCACAGCACGGCTGGCATCAGGGAGAGGAAGAAGAAAGGCGTGGCGACTAGCGCGTCGATCACGAACTTGTCTTCGTTGGCGAACAACAACAACAACAACAATACCGGTGCAAATGTACCGGCTTCAGCGCCGCCGATCCCGGAGCCAGATTACAGTCTCTCGGAGTCTGAGAACGACGAAGGCGAGGAGGAGACAGACGACGATGGCGAGTCGGAGATCGCGAAGGAGCTGGAGAAGGCAGCCGCGAGGGAGAAGCTGGAGTCAACTAGGGAAACGTCGGGTAACTCGAACACTTCGGGCTCGAGCTCGTCGGGCAGCAGCTCGCTGCCGCATTCGTTCAGCGTCGACGAGATCCAGAAGGTGCGGACGCAATTGAAATCGTCCAAGAGTCATCCGAACGATTTCCTGCTGCAGCAGACTGGCTCGCTGGCCGAGGATGGCGATAACAGTTCAAGCGGGGTCAGCTCTGATCAGGATGTCCCTGTGGGCCCACCGACAGGCTTCGACGACACCGCAGCGAGGAACTTGGCGAACGAGGCTAATCAACAGCATTCGGCAACCGTGCTCACGGTCTCCGGCTCCGACAAGGAACCGAACCCGAAGAGGACCAGCTACGGCGGTAGTGGACTGCTGACCAGACACGCGGTCAGTCTAGCTCAACTACCACCTCCCATAGAAGCCGATGCTGAAGAACAAAGCAACGATCTTTTCGTGCCACCGCCGCCAGAGTTCAACGCAGGCACCTCCGCCGGAAACGCTGATGAGATCGTGTTCGCACCGCCGCCACAGTTCTGCGACAACAAGCAACAGTCTGCCCAACCGTCTCAGCAACAGCAGAACCGGGTCAAGATCATCGGCGCGATACCGAAAGTTACCAACAGCCAGGTGAAGGCTTCCGGCGGACGGTTGCACAACCAGTGAACGATGATCCCGACCGTCGTCGAGGCACGTGATCGTGCGCCACGATCGCCAGAGTCAATTTAATCTCTTCGTATTTAACCTAATCCTCCTCCATCCGGGGTCGACGCGCGATCCGGATTCCAACCGCGTTTCCTAAGCATGGTCGCGGTCGGAGATTGATCGCGCACGACGACGGGAACGCGTTGCACGCGTGCATAGTGCATTCAGAAGGTCTCCAATTAACGCTGAACAACGATCAAGTTTAATCCCGACTCTTTGCAGTGTGACAAATCGTGATAGCCTTTTAGTAAGAAGCTTACTACATTCGAAAGTGTAAAGTGAGTGGACCGCTTCACGGAATTTAGTGCGTCAACCCTTGGATCACGGATCCAATTTGACCCAGGGCTTCAATGACATTAGTCTACGTAAAGTACCTTTGAAACTATGTTGAGGAACACGTTGGAAACTATGGATAGGAAACTATGTTGATGAAGAGACTGAGGATCTTTATGGTACCATGCAAAATTTGTAGATGATTTTCACCAATTTTCATAGATCTTTTATAGAATTGTATCTATTCATTTCTTTTGTACATGCAACAAATGCACAGTCTTTTAACGACCAACTGCCTTAATAGATTCAAGTGTTGCTATCTGTACAATTATTAATGGACCGTTTTCCAAGGGTTGGTACAGGAGATGGAAGAAAAAAAGTATACATGAATTAGACCAACCACTTAGAAAATCATGCTACTGATACGTTCCAAATTACTTCAGTCTAGGAAATCTTTTAATGCACTGTGCACGCACCCACACGTACACACATACACACACGCACGCACACTCATGGACACGCGCATACGTAGACAGATATGCGTACAGACACATGATTTTTGCAATAAATTTTTCACCGAATCAAACGATAAAGCGTTCCCGCCGCCGGAGGTGTTTTGTAAGGCGCGAAAGCGTGCGATTTATCCGCGTGCGGATCGAGCGACCGAATGTTTCTGTCGTTCGGTCGCGAGTCCGCGATAGTGGAACGTAAATAACGCTGTCTAGCAAATTTGAACTTTTCTTTTGCGCTCTGATAATCAGCGGCCGATTTTTGCTGGTTCTAGGTATGCCAGATCGATTTTCATCTTCACGAATTTTTTGGGCTCGAACCGTAAAAGCTACACGAACGATTGCGTAGATCGATTCTGTAGAGCCTCTCGAATATATAGCACTATTTTTTAAAATTTAATTACAACCGATCAAATATGTTTATACCGTTTCCCAATTGAGTGATGTCGCGGTTTAATTTTAAGGGACATTTTTATTTTAGAGGAAATCGGTCTTCAGGTTCGCCAGAGGCGCATAAAAATCACGAAGAATCGCCCGTTGGTTTCCAGACTGTGAAAATAGTGTTGGACAGTGAATTCAGCGAGTTTTTACCGTAAAACGTAGTAGAATACGAACCGCAGGAGGCCGCAGAGCGCGATTAGTCGAAGAAGGAGCCTCTCGTTAGCCGTTTCGCGGATTGGCCTAAGGGGTTGATCGGGAGGGCGATCCAGAAAGCGGCGCGCCGTAGATCGTAATTAGAGAGAACAGGTGTGAAAGTACGATATTCTTGTGCGTGTAGCCGGGAATCCCGGCGAGCGAGTGTGTAGCGCGTATCGGATTTGTTTTTTCATGTTTCTATCGAGATACCGACGCGTGTTTAATACTTTTACACGTAACGATCCTTCCACCATCCCGAGAAGCCATCCGAAGAGTTTCCTGCAGCGGTTGAAGCATAGCTATACTAATTTCTCGACGTCTCCGATGCGCGCATCGAGATACCAGATCGCGTTCGAACGACCGTTTACAACGCGATTCCAAGATTTGCCAAAATGCTTTCATACACATTTTTATTTGGACGGGGCTAAAGAAGTTGAATAATTGTTTGCCAAACGATTTGGTATTTCGGGAGAGCGACTCGATGCGACTCGAAGGTGCCGATCGGTTTCAATTAGCCAGCGAAAAATAAAACGCGCGTGGTTCTGTTCGATTCCGTTTCTCTGTCCCTCTATCTCTCTCTTTCCCTCTCCCTATCTCTATCTCTATCTCTATCTCTCGTGTCTAGACACTGCTCAAGAGCCTAATTACAAAGTTCTACTCGCAAAGTCATTAGAGATTGTTTCTAGTTTGTAATAACGAGTAAATAGCGCAACGACGAGTATGAATTTATCAGTAAGCTCGTAATCGCGTTAATAGAGGACGCACTGTACTACTACGTTAACGCACCAACATTATTCAGCTTGTAAGATAGAAATCGTATTCCTTCCATTTCGAGAATCGGGCTCCCGGGAGCCGCGAGACAACCGGCGCGTGCGCTTTTCGCGAACGAACGCCGGACTAATTAGCGATTCTCCCGGTCTAATTACCGCGATTGCACCTGTACCAGTGAAGCAGCGCGCGTACTCGTGTTCCCGCGTTCGTTCGCAGCGAAATTCGCGCTCCGCGAGAAACGAGAGAGAATTAACAGAATTCGTTCCCTGCCCCGCAAATCACAGCCGATAACCGTGTTGATTTTGATTGATTTTGTATATAGTGTACGATTCGTCGCCGCGATGCATCCGAAAAATTTGAGGAGCCCGTCGACGGTCGATCGAACGACGTGGAACGGTCTCGCGGCTCTCGGCGACAGTGCTACATACTGTATATACCGGACACAACATTGCTATGTATTTGACTAATCTGTAAACGATGGGAACGATTGCTGTCGTCATCACACATTTACGATCACCGCGAACATAGATTCTAAGCGATTCATCCGTTAAGTACGAGAAGCAAAAGTGAACGAGAGAAAAAAGTACACGACGTCCTTCCTGATTATTGTTTCTATGCCTTTTCAAGTTTAAAGAAAGAAAAAACAAAGCAAACAGACAAGAACAACAAAAAAAAGAAGAGAAAAAAAATAGAAAAGAAAGAAAGATGACGGAAGAAGATGATAAGAACGCATATTCATATACAGACACAGCGAAGTAACGATATAATTAACGCGACGCCGCGGTCGCCGCTCATTAAAAAGGGGTCGCGATCGAAGCGAACAGTTTCCGAGTCGAAGGGAATCATATAAAGATAAGTATTGAATGTTCCTTAGATATTTTATTGTTTGTTTTACGATCGATAGAACGCGGAGGATCGATGCCGCCGACGCGTGTGTATATCGGTTTTCAAAGTAAGAAAGAAGGAAAAGAAGAATATAACAACAGTGGAAGACGAGGACGATGATGAAGAAGGAGCGAACGCGATGCGCGAAGAGGACGATGAAGAAAGAGAACTTTGATGATCGACTGGTTGATTCGGGTCAGTAAAGCAATATTGTACGCATTACATACGGCTCGTGTAATAATAAACCGTTTCAGAATAGAATTCTATCTTTGTTTGCGATCTTGACGAACGGTCTCTCTCTCTCTCTCTCTTTCTCTCACTCTTTCTCTCTTGGATTGTCACCGGTTTGTTACTGATTTACGCGTGCACGTTTTTCCGCGACCAATTGTCGTGCGTTTTTCGACACATACATACAAACACACACACACACTGTGCACAGAATCGAGCACAGTACCGTTTCAAATGCGAACCAGGAGGAAAACGAACGACGATACCTATAGTTAACTACATTCCTGCCAAAAGTAATTATAGTAGCGTATTTATGTATCAAAATTGTTGGGACAGCCGGCGATGCACGCGTTTCAGAAGAAAAACCGTTTCCGTACACGTTCCGTGACGCATCCGATCTCTCGATCTTGAAATCTATTTCTTCCCCTACGCTTCACTGAGCACTGGAAAATCTGACCGATCTACAGGGCGAGCCAAATCACACGATACCAGACGAATTACATGTGAAAGACAGTATTGTGCAAAAGATATTTTGCTTCCGAGTAGCCTATAAACTTGTAGACTTTGAAATCTACAAGATACTGCTGCACGGCTGAAAGCAAAAAGTCTATTGGACAGTGTCGATTTGGCATTTATCTTTTAATTACTCGCACATAGTATTTACAATGTCGAAACATGGAATTTAGTGTTTCAAGCATAAACAAAGGTGTCGACCGCACCAGCAAGTATTTATTTTGCACTAAAGTAGTTATTTCATTGAGTAAAAATTTATTTATGTCGGAGCGATGTAAAGTTCCATGTAAACAGTTACGCAGAAAATGGAGTTTAAAGCTGAAATAGCACTGTTGTTTGTTGGATAGTTGGCCCGTGTGCTTTCAGACGCCCTGTACCGCGCGAATTTCAAAGACTTCGAAGCATTGTTCGACGTACAGTCCGATTTTGCGGCCGAGGAACGTTTGTCTCGTGTGAGATGAGATAGTAGAATGTTTTATACCATATAGCTGGCTCCAAAAGAAAAGTTTCGCGTAGCTGCACCTGCAATTTAATGATTTCTTCCGGAACGAGGGCGCTATGCGTGACACGTTCGCGACGGCAGAATGTAGAAGATTTTTCAAGTACCGGACGGAACCGAGAGTGAATTTATAAAGTTACACGACGGATAGCTTCGAATTAAAAAAAAAACCATTCGTTATCCAGATACACCGAACACGTTGCAAACACATTTTAACGGATTCTACGTTGTCGTGTGGAGCGAATGTTTTTTTTTCATTTTCTCTGTTTTTTTACTTTTCCCGTTTATTTATTTTCGAAACGAGCTACAAAACCCGTCCCAGTCTCCCTTGAGTCGCTGTTATGAATGCCCATGTCAGAATGGTACACACAAACATACATATACAACATTGTTCGGGGGCGTGAAATGTAACTCATTCGTCACTCAGATTGAACCTCTGAAATTTTCCGATATTTTTTCTGTTTATTTTTCTTCCGTTTCACGGAAATCCTTGTACACGCAGATATACACAGCATACACACGTTTTAGTCATCGCTCGACGTTCAACGCATCTCCTTTCATTCTTAGTTACTATTATAGTATCATCATCCTGCGATTATCGTTAGTACCTTTTGTACTATAATTACTGTATCACGAGTTGCAAGATACGTGCAATTTTTCGACGATAAATAATAACCGATCATGTTCAAATAACGACGGCATAATTTACTCTACACGATGCTCCCTTCTCATTGCTTCAGATTCCCTCACTCCCATATCGTCCCAGTTTATATTTAACAGTGTACCTAATTAATCGATTAATATAAACTACGTTCTTTGAGCTTTAATTTGACACTCCAGAAGTTGTTGAATGTTCACGCGAAAGTATAAAAAAAGTAATATTCTTGACACCCTTTCGTTTGAACAGTGCGACAGAAGACATTCTGTAGCGAGATACTTATTTTTAAATTACAAGTCTGATGTTGCAACTATTCTCAAATCGCACCGCGCCTATCGTAAAGAGCATTCTTCCAGCTTTAATTTGAGCCCTCAAAAGTTACAAAAACTCGCCGGGAAAGCATTGAAATATTACTCTTTGTTTCATTGTAAATCATATTCTGCCGCTTTTGTAGCTACAGTAGCGCCACCTGTGGCAAAACCAGGAATTTAGAAGAGAGTGGCGCTACCTAGCGTGGACAATTTGCACTAAAAATTATCATCTGTTAGTAATATTTACCTAACAGTTTGAGCGTTTTGCCGCTACGTGAATTGGCGCTGTAAGGATCCCTGAACTGAGGTTCGAACTTCTGCTACAAGTGTCGCTAGTATCTATGGCGGTAAATTCAAATTGATTTTAATTATAGGCAAAGAAAGCGTGTCTTAAACAGCGTATCATTTTTATCTTCGATTCTTCTATGTTTGGTAATTGTTAGCGCATCAAGTACTTGCGAAACATTGCTATTAATTTATTGTAAGTTACCTTATTATAAAGATTGCCTGAAAGACGAATCTGCACTGCCATCTACAAATACAGCGCCACCTATTTTTAGAAGTACATCCTCGTTTCACGTGCTAATCGAAAACTCGATTGTTGGTTCTGTTTGTTTACAATTTGGAACTGTGAACAAGTGAATTTTCAGTGATAATTCTGTACAATGAGGCTCACGAATGGTTTATTTACGAGAATGAAGAAATGGTCGAAAGCCTATTCGAATTTACCGGATCGCTACATAGAACGAGTTACCGAACAAGTAATGATTTAATTAGTACTTACCGCAATTGTTTGTATGTGTTTCTTTATTTACAACTAAATGTTTGTGTAGATTTATTGGAAAACACCGCGTGGCAAACCACAGTACCTACCACGGACGATGAAACGCAAGAATATTTACTTCTCCGTTCATCGACCATGGACGACTGGTTTCCAGCTAGACAATACGCCTGGCAAGAACACTAAGTTCATTCACGTTGAGCCTATAAAGAATTGGAGCTTCTTCCGCGGAGATCGTGTAGGTAACGTTAATATTAAATCCTCTTCCAATTGCAAGAACGTTTATTTAAATATCACTCGTCTATGTTATTTTTCTAACCATACCTAACCTTAAGCTTACATACATTCCTGTTATTTTTATGAAGTAATGTAAAATAGTTGTTTTTAGTGCTCTGTAAACCTAGTGTTAAGGGAGTAGTCTCGTTTCCAGGATTGCAAGGGTACGGGATGCACCTTCTTATTTCTCGATAATGCAAAGTTGAGGTTTTTCGATAGTCAAAAGCGCTAGATAAAAGATTAATTTAGACCGATGTCTCCCTCAAAAATCCTATTTTTATGTTTACAGGATATAAGTTGCATTATTCAGCAGCATGTAGCTGTTGCAGCTTTATAAAAATAACTACATGCGCAGCTTTATGCTTCCAAATAATGTAAATTATACCCTGTAAGCGTAAAAGTAGGACTTTTGAGGGCGACTGTGGTCTAGATTAGTCTTTTATCTATCTCTTTTGACTACTGAAAAACCTCATCTTTGCATTATCGAGAAATAAGAAGGTGCATCCCGTACCCTTGCAAT